>JARHVA010003286.1:1280000-1360000 GCA_037957365.1 Torreya grandis
ATCTAAATCCTGTAAAAGGGCATCTCCAGTCATGAAATCAAAGGGTTTTTTGCAAATCTTCATGTTTCCTTGTAGAGGTAGTTAGAGCAATGATTTTTATTGCAAATGGATGATGATTTTAGGTGTGGCAATGAATATTTTCCAATTGGAAGCATATTGGTGGTATTTAGAGGGTTGATTTGAAATTTGGAACCCATAGTCCCAAATTTGAATAAATATAGTGATTATCCTCTATCTTAAAGGTTATTGTTGGTCTTTGTTTTTCGCAAAGTTCAAGTTCTTCAAAAAAAAATGGGATCAACTATTGTGTGTAGATCTCATAGCCCTTGCTAAGGTATTTACAAGTGTACATACATTAGAAACCATTGAGACCATTTTTATGTCTCCATTGTTCAACATGGATAAATATCATTATGCTTGTTCCCATTGTAGCATTTTGAAATATTGATGTATGTAATGTCTCTTTTTTTAAGTTAATGAAGATGCTTGTGATTCTTTGCTACTTCATATTGATGAAATGCAGCAATGTGTTTTACAAGTTATGTTTATTAGATATTTGGGTTTGTATTGGTTATTGGTTATCGTTCTGACCATATATCTAGATTATAAACACTTTCTACATTATTTTAGGATATTTTGTTGAATAACTTGTTAGGGCACCTTAGGTTTATGGAGTTGATAGGGAAAAGTGTTTGAAGTTTAGTTTCAGTGTATGTTCTAATATTTTATGGATCATTTAGCATTTATCATTATCTTTAGTTTGATTTCTCCCTACATCTTCGTTAAGGATAATGTCATGAACACTATAATAAACCCTATTATTTCAGAATTGTCATCACACCACTACTCTTTTCTATAATTAACAAGTTGTCCTACCTTGTCCTACCCTAAAAATAATACACACTTGTATATCATAAGTTTTATTTTCCTATAAATACATAATATCTTGATTATGTAACATGTATTTTCATCTTGTGGTTTAAATATTAGCATTAAAGTTTTCCATCTAGGCTTGTTTAGTTGTGTTCTAGTTAGATTTATGTTCCCTTGTGCCAATAATTCCCATGAAGGTTGAATTATAGAATATTTTCATGTGATCAAGCTACCCTATAGGTCTTCTCGAATTGGTTCAAGTAGAGCCAGAAGTAGTAGGGAGATAAACATACCCTCTATTGGTGCGTCTCAGTCATTTTCTCTATTCAGTCTACTCTAGATGCCAAACACTTCCCTGGCTATAATGATATACTAATGGGTTTTTTTATCTTTTCTTACCATCTTCTTGAATTGTGTAAGGTAAAACTAAAGAGGTGTATAATTGGGAACCAACACCTTGATGACACTATTTTTGGGGACTAAATTGAAGACTTGGTCACTTGTGTTGCCAGGGACTCTTATAGAAAACTTAAATTCTGAAAGTATGTTTTCTAGAATTTTGATTCTAATGGTGACTCAAATTATATAATTTGCTTTTAAGGAAGATCAATGCCTATTTTGAAATTATATTTTCATTTCAAATTTTAATTTTCTTTCTTATTTTCAAATATGGAAGGACTAAGAACATACTTCAAAGATGACCCATACAAGAAACTTGTTTCACCCCTAAAGATTCATCAAAGAAGAGGGAGACAAGTTTGGATGCCTACTAAAGGGAAAATTTTGGTTACTAAATAGTATCCAAACAACCAAGATTTTGATAATCTTGAAATTTTTGTTGAACTCCCCATTATTGAGGACTTTCATAGCTCTTTTATTCACTTTAAAACTTATAGTCCTAACTATTATCCATCTCCTTCTCAAATAGATGAATCCCCCTCTAATATTTATCCACAAAGTCCCCTTAATTCCCCCCTTCACATCCATTTTCTAGTTGTTCTTGAAACTCCAATTGAATAAATCATGAGACATAGAAACCCAGAGTGGATGAACATCCTGCATTCCACATTCCCAAATTCAAGCCTCTCAATTTTGATAACATGGAAGGTTATCTTAATGAAGTTCCAAATAAAGTAAGGAAATGCATTCCAAAATTCCAAAGGAACAATGCAATGAGTGGTTATCAACACCTAAGGGATTTTCAAAATATCATTGAAGACTATGAGGTTGAGCATGAGGATGTGTGCATTAAGCTTTTTATGTATACACTAGAAGAAGACACTTGTGATTGGTTCAATTCACTTCCTCATGGATGCATTGATTCATGGGAAGAGATGAGAAATGTTTTTAGAATTCAATATGGTTATAGATTTGATCCAAGCTTCCTTTTGGCTAAGTTTTAAAACATCAAGAAGAACCCCAATGAGTGTGTGTAAGACTTCAACACATAGCTCAACAAAGGTATGATGTGGCTACCTGATAACATAAGGCCTATTGATACAGTGTGTTCAATAAAATATTATGATGTATTTGATAAGAAGGATACGTATTACTTGTGAGACAAGGCTCCCACAAACCTATGGTTGGAATTCAATATGGCCATACAAATTGAGAAAAACATAAACGTTGTGGAAAAGTCCATGAACAAGTAGGCTAATTTGAAACTGGTCAATCCTAAAAAGACATAGTCCACAAAGACAACCAACCTTGAATAAATAGTTAAGACTTTGGCCTCTACTATCAAAGAGATGTCATACAAACTTTCCAAGACTAAGAAGGGGATCTATCATGTGTCTACTAGTCAAGAAAGGGATTCAAATCAGAATCAAGCACAAAGGGGGAATGATTTACATACTTGAGATAATGATAGAGGAAAGAGGTTTTCATGTGATGAAATACTAGATAGACATCAGAATAGAGGGGATGTGAAAGAAGTGCCTAATTCATTAAATGCCAAAGTGAATGTAGTAGGTTGTGACATTGATATTGATTGGTGTGACAAGACTTCCTTCCGCATGCTCCATGTGATATAGCTAAACTGATTGATGAATATGTAGATGAACCTAAGTAGACATCATATAGTGATGAAATTATGATGTTCAATTTTCAAAGTCCTTGAAGAAAGATATTTTCCTCCACATAATTGATGAGTGATGTTACTTTTGATCAATTCTAGAGTGCGATACAAAAGGCATGTGTCCAAACTTGTGAATTGATTATGAGTTTAATATATTAGAAGCATATAAATTTCTCATTAATGATTTTTACTTTTTAAGATCAATGATGATTAAAAAATATGATGGGGGAATTCCATCTATTGAGGACATGCAGCTACTAATTAATGTAGTAGTTTCCCAAGAGAAATAATACTACTTGAGAAGTAGGCAACTAGGTGTTGCTCCTCAAGACACTACCCATACAATTCCAAAGGTAGGGGATGCAATAAGGATCTAAAGAAAACTATCATAGTCCCAAATGCTTCTAAACTAGTACCCGTTTCCCAAGTTTCTAAGCCTAGAGGTACTCCTACTAAAAATAAATTACCTTTGTTATCTAGTATTCCTAAGGGTGTAAATAATGTTAAACAAAATCCACACTTGAATTTTTCTACTAAGCATACAAATTTAACACAACCTACTCCACTTTAGACTTTAAGTGATTGTGTTCCAATTGAAGGTGGTTACCCTTCCATCAAATACTCCTCTTCCTCAGTATAGTATATGTGATATGACCTAAGTGTTGAGACAACTTAAAATCACCATGCCACTTGTTGAATTGTTAAGAATAATTGAACATAGGAAGAGGGTATTTGAATACTTGAAATTTGGTGATAAGTCAGCTACAAATGAAATTGATTTACCCCAAAAACTCTCAAAAAGTGATGAAGAATTTGAAGATATTATTAAACTCACTTTGGAAGTCAATTTGGGGACTACATTAGGTGAGTTAATTGAATGTGGATCCATTTTATACAACCTGATTGACCAATGGTCTTAGCTGACCAATGGTCTTATTGTCCATAATTGCATGTTTGATTTTATTGCTTCTTATAATGTAATGCCCCTAGGCATCTTAAATGAGCTCTGAATTAAGATTCTATCAGCCTTTGGCAAGTGGTATGCCATTGACTCAATAGAAGTTCTAATTATTAGACAAGTCAAGGGGTTGGTAGTGCATCCATGTAAGTATTTGAATATGGACATGGTAGTTGTGGACTGCCTACCTAAGTGGGGGATGGATTGATAGTATGGGTGAAAGTGTAAAAATGGACCTTTATTACACCACCATTCCATTGGAGGGTAAGATGGTCAAAATTTATAGAGAGTTGAAGATGCCACATGCAATTGAAGATCTAAGACATGATCAAAATGAGGTATTGTACATAGACATTAGGCTTGAGAACTTCATTGGTAATGTTGACACTAATGAATAGTGTGTTCCTTTTGATGTTGAACTTGACAATAAAAGTCGAATTTAGAATGTGTGTTTTGATGGGGCTTGATCAAATCTTGGAAATAGATCAGGGGTTGTATTTTATGCCCCTAATTTTAAGTGTTTCAAGTGTTATTTTCATTTGTCTTTTGAGTGCACTAATAATACTAATGAGTATGAGGCACTCTTGCTTGGCTCATGGATTTCCCATGAACATGAAAATAAAATATTTATTCCTAAGGGTAATTAAGAGCTAGTGGTAAAGCAAGTTCGTAATGCTTATGTGACCAAAAAAAAAGGTTAAAATAATATCAAAATGTTGTCTGGAATTTTCTTGATTTCTTTGATGCATTCAATCTTTGTTATCATGATAGAAGTTTCAATGAATGAGTTGACATACTTGTAGGGTTAGGTTCTCAATTTGACATTGTAAATATGAGCCATCATTATCAGTATCACGTGGAGGTGCTTGTTAGAACTTCAATCCTAGATAATGTTCATCACTGGCAAGTGTTTGATGATGATGAATAAATTAAGAGATTTCTAAATTATGAATTTTGTTCCATGATTAGCTCATAGACATGGAATCCATGGTTCATGTTTGTGATGGGAAGGAAATGTTGTTTGGGAGGGACATTATTGAGCTCAAGAAAAACATGATCCCAAAGGGATTGGTAAGCTTAGAAGTGTCTTTTAATGGAGAAGATAGAATCAATACTCAAGACTCATTTATTTCAAAAGATGTGACTGAGTATGATTTATGTTCTTATGAGAATCCAAGGAATGTTTGGGTAGGTAATCATCTAAGTGCAGTTGAGAAGCAGTTTTACATGAAGCTACTAAAAAAGTACCAAGATTGTTTAACATGGTCTTATTATGAGTTAAAATCATATAGGGAAGACTTATTCCAACATGGCATCCCATTACAGCCTGATAAAAAGCCTTTTAGGCAAAAATAGAGACCTATTAACCCCATCTTGGCCACTAATATGTGAGATGAGTGAAATAAGATAAGGGATGTTGGTATCATTTAGCCCATCAGGTATTCATCATGGGTTGAAATTTAGTCCCTGTGAGAAATAAAAATGGTGGCATCCACATGTGTGTGGATTTCCAAAATTTGAATAAAGCTTATTTAAAATATAATTATCCCCTACCCAATATGGACAAATTATTTCAAAGTGTTACTAGATCAAAGCTGTTGTCCACATTAGATGCTTTCTCAATATATAACTAGGTTGTGGTGAAGGAATCTGAGAGACCCAATATCACATTTACAATTCCTTAGGGCATGTATGTATATATGAGGATGCATTTTGGGTTAATAAATGCTGGTGAAATATTTCAACGAGCTATGGACATTAATTTTATAGGGATGATTAAAAATTTTATAGTCATGTATTAGGATGATGTTACTATGTACTCCAATACTAGAGAAGAACATTTGGATCATCTAGAGAAAGTGTTGATTAGATGTAAAGAGTTTGTAATTTTTCTCAATATAAATAAATGTCACTTTAGAGTACAAAAGGTTAAGTTATTTGGACATATAGTGTCTAAAGATGGTGTCATGATTAACGCCTAGAGGGTAGAAGCCATTAACAAAGTGCCCATCCCATAGTCCAAGAAGGGAATTTAGTCCTTTTTTGGATAAATTAACTTTTAATGAGGTTTGTGTCTAATTTTGTAGAGATCACTCTATCTATTTTGTCTATTATAAAGAAGGAGCAGACCATTAAGTGGAAGGAAAAGGTTGTGTAAGCATTTAATGACATCAAAAGAGCTTTAAAGTCTACTCTTATTTTGGCTAGCGCACTAAGCCATTTCAGATATTCTCTTTTGCATCATATAACACTATTATTTTTTTCCTTTTACATAAGAATGAAGATGGTCACGATCAACCAATAGATTTATTTAGAAAATTTATACAAGGTGTTAAATTGAATTACATCATCATTGAAAAACAAGTTGGCACTCTATTGAAGGTTGCTAAGATGTTCAGGTCTTATATATTAAGTTCAAGTATTGTTACTTATGTTGTACATACCATGGTGAAGGACATTTTGACTTAGATGGAAGTATCCAACAAGAGATTCAAGTGGGACAACAATTTGAAAGAGTATGACATGGATATTCAGACCACTAAGCTAGTGTAAGGGATGGGTCTAGCTAAGACCATGGTTGAGACCAATTTATAAGTTATTGAGGTAAATACTACTATTTTCAATGGTAATGATTCCTTGATTCAATTTAACATGTCTCCATGGTGCAAATACATTATCTATTACCTAAAAAATCTAATTTATCCCCTTGACTTGGATAAATATCAAAGAACTCTTAATATTGCTTTCTAAAAGTACCTTTTAACTAAAGTTGAACTTGCATGGAAGAATTTAGATGGGGTTCTCCTCATATGCATTCTAGAAGAATAACCTGCTAACCTAATTAAATATTTTCATAGTGGAGTATGTGGTGGCCATTTTGTACCTAAGGTTACAACTCATAAAATTTTGAGACATGGTTATTGGTGGTAATCACTATTCAAGGATGTTTCTCAAAAAGTCAAAAAGTGAGAAAAGTGTCAGGATTTTTCTAGGAGGATGAAAGTTTTTGGTTCTCTTCAATTACATTCTATGATGATTGAAGGCCCATTTAGATAATGGGTAATGGATTTCATTGGAAAAATTATTGATTTGTCAAGCACTGGACATAGATGGATACTAGTTGCAACTTAATACTTCACAAAATGGGTTGAGGTGATCCCTACAAAGAAGGATACACACCAGGTGGTTATGGATTTTTTGTTATATTAGATTATTTGTAGATTTGGTGTGCCTATTAAATTTACTATTGATAATGCCATGATTTTCAAAGCTAAACCTTCAGTGGCATTATGCAAATAGTATGGGATTGATTTGGCTTATGATTTTAATTATAACCCTTAGGCAAATGGGCAAGTAGAATCTAGTAACAATAACTTACTCAAAATCATTAGATGTAAATTGGAAGCAAATAATAAGAAGTGGGGTGAACAACTGAAGTTTAATTTATGGGATAATAGGTTCATGCCCAAAAGAGCTATAGGCAAAAGCCCTTTTAAATTTTTTTATAGAGATCAAATAGTTTTACCTATAAATTTTCAATTGAAAACCTATCATCTCATGTACTAACCGGAAGACGATGAGAAAATCAACCACTATGAAATCAGGATGAACCAAATTGTTGAGCATGATGGAATTCAAAGACAAAATCATGAAAGACACCTCATGATAAAGGAAAAGCTAAAAAGGATATTTAATAGGAAGGTCACTCCAAGAAACTTCCAAGTAGATCATCTAGTTCTAAATTAGATAGCAGGCATGAGGAGAAAGGAAATCATGGTAAATTTGATGCCTTGTGGATGGGTCCCTATTTCATTAACTGTCAGATTGGGGAACACTCTTTTTTCTTGAGAGACCTTGATGGTGGAATACTGGAGCTGCTAGTAAATGGTAGACATCTAAAACACTTCCTTGATTGAGTCTAAAACTATGTACATAATTATATAATGTATAATTATTGTTGTTTTGTTGCTTTATTTCCCCTCTATATTGGGCCTTGTTTGTATAGTTTCCTTTCATGTTTTTGGTCATGTTTGTTTTCAAATCCTCATGATCTATTTTTGTCAATATGCCATGTTTTACTGACCCTCCATTGGTGTTTTTAATGAATTAACTAAGTTTTGACTCCTTAACCCAATGGATTGGCACCCAATATTAGATTTTGGGGTTCTTTGCACACCTGAAGGGGATATACATCCCCAGGTGAGAGCAATTGAGCCCTAGTTAAAAATAGATGCCTAATTTTTTTATCCCACTTCTTATCTTAAAGTGTTAATTAGAGGTCAAGTGTCTTATTAATTTGTTCTTTATTAGCCTTTGGTTTATCAAAAGCCAAGTAGAATTAATGTCTGAGTAGCTTAAAACCCTTGTTCTAATTTCCCTAGCTTAGGCCCTTCAATTTAAATTCAAATTGGTGGGATAAATTTATGTGAGAATGCTTTAAATATTCAATAAACTTAGTTTGAATTTTATACTAAGGTTTAGTCATGTTTATTAACACAACTAAACCATAGTCTAAAATTTTTATTTGGTCCTTTTTATTTCCTATGGCCCTTGGTCCTTTTATCTATTTGGTCTAATTAACACTTGGTCCCTTTGCTATGAACTTATATTTGAGTCCTATCCTAACACTTCTATCATGTTTATTTATTCAGGAGGACCTTAGGTTAAGACTTTATACTAAGTTCTTCATTCCCTGAATTTTGACTTCATTATTTTCATTCTTAACTTCACGCTAATCACGTCTGACTTAGTGGATTGCAATCAAACAGCGCATGTTAACTCAGGGAGAAATGATCTCATGGCACATAATCAAAGCAATAAAGTCAAAAGGGCTCAGGATAAGTACAAAACTAACAATTTTCAAGACCGTAAGGCATGATTAAAATCTTGAGCATGCTCTCATCGATCGATGGTATGTGGTAAAGAGTACATATCTTGATAAATGGTACATAATAGATATAGATTTTAATAAATACCCAGGATGAGTGAGAAGGTGACAAGTTTCACCATCATAGGAACCCTATTAATGGATCTGATGATGAGTGGGGGTCAGCAAGTCAAAGATCCTCTAGAAAAATTTGAGAAGGACAAGTTTCAAACTCTCAATGACTCACCAATCAAATCAATGGTTCATAATTGATCATGCATCCAATAGATTGATGATGTGAATGAAAGTATACTTTTCAAAGGTTTTAAATTGAATGTGGTAGTGACATGTATCACAAATATGATGAGCTAGATATAGATCAATGGTGTGATTAAATAGTTGATAATTCAATAGGGCCAGAGATCTAAAAAGAGGCCTCCATGTGTTGCAATAACATCCAATTAATGAAAAAATCATAGATAGCCCATGGAGATACCAATTTTTAGGATCTTGAAGCCCCAAGTCAAGATCAATGGCCCATGATGAAGTCAATACCCAAAGACTTCTTAAAATAGTGATGGTGCATATTTGATCTAGATTTAAGATTACATGAGAATGTGACACATGTCTAGATTGAGCCAATTAAGAGGCTTAATCACTTTTTAGCCCCATTAGTGCCTATTTATACCTCACATGGAGTACCACATTTTAAAATGTGATAATATTTAGCTTAGGAGCTATAATTGATGGGTCTTTCATGGATGAGCTGAGCAAGAAATCATAGTGTAGAAGAGAGTATGTGGGCCATTCCAAAACATATTTTTTAGATGGACCATAGATCATTTTCTACCTCTACCATAACCAAAGCATTCTAATGCAATCATCACAAGATAATGGGATCTCTTTGGCATGCATAAGACGAGAAGAAGTTGTCTAGGAGGTTCCAATTGTGCAAGAAAGTGGTTAAGGGCATATCTAGGTAGTTACACATGAGGACAAAGTATGTTCATCCTCCACCACAAAGGTTCACCTTCCAGATCATGTAAAATGGAATCTCTAGTCATGAAATCAAAGAGTTTGTTGTAAATATTCATCATTCTTTATAGAAGTAGTTAGAATAGTGATTTTTCTTACAAATGGATGAGGATTTCAGCTATGGCAAGGAATATTTTATAGTTGGGATCATCTTGGTGGTATTTGGAGGGCTGATTTATAATTTGAAACCCACAATCTCAGATTTGATCAGGGTGAAAAATGTATAAATAGAGTGCTTCAACTCTATTGTAAAGGTTGTTGTTGGTCTTTGTTTTTTTACAAGTATAGGTTTTGCAAAAAAAATTGGGATCAACTATTGTGTGTATAATTTATCTCCCTTTATATGGTGGTTTCAAGTGTACAACCATTATAAAAATTTTAGAACATGTTTATGTGACCTTTGTCCAATATGGAGAAATCTCACTATGCTTATCCTCATTATAGCATTTTGAAAAATTGATGCACGTAACATCTCTTTTCAATTTAATGTTCGATAGATGTCAATTATGTCATCATGATGTCATGAAGGTGTCATGGTGAGTAGATGAAGTGCCTTGTTATCCTAAGTGACAATAACAAAGCCTACAATGTATTTGTCCTAGTATGCTTGAAGGAGGCTTGGTTGATCTTTATTTTTGGCATGGCTAAAGATGTTAAAGGATGAGTATGCAGTATTTAGAATGTGAAATGGGTGATATAAGAGGTTTTATATGCTTTGAGTACTTTTTTGCATAATTGGATTTCATCTGGTTGATCATTGTTTTCATCTAGACATTTTAAGTCTAGTGGTATAAGATATGAGTAGGTAGTTTTTTGACATCACCATTACCATGTGTGTATGAGTCAAGGGGAGTTGGTCATATGGTTGAGATCACATTAGTCCCTAATTTATATGTGCTAAATCTCAGGTCATGCACCTAAGCATATTAAAAAATATGCAAGTGCAAAGTTGGGCTCCCAACCAATTTGACATTGTTTTCACATACTTAGCCAAATTTGCATTAGGCAAGAAAGAATTGAGTAAGTAGTTTGGTGATGGAATATCTCACACATGTGGATGTTTCAAAACAAGATGATCATATGGGTTTTTTCAATTCTGTGCCTAGTTTATTTTTACTAAATTTTAGATCACGCATTTAAGCATGTCAAAAGATATGCATGTGCAAAGTTGATCTTCTAGGTAATTATTAACATTATTAGATTTATGGTGGAAAAATATGAGTGAAAATTTTAATATAATTATATCTCACACTTGTAAAGGCTTCAAGAGTAGTTTGACACATGATTGGATTCTCCTATGTGAGGAGATCATATAGTCCAAATTTAAGAACATGCAAGTGAGCAAGGGAAAATTTATTGAGGTTCAACTTTGGCTTCTTAGAAAGATTAAAATGGTTCTCATACTTAATCAATTTTTCAAAAGATAAATTTAGAGTGTCATTAGGACAGCACGTTTCTCCAATATGTCAAAAATTAATGATATGGTGCCAAGTGTTCAATGTTTAACACTATGTAGAGATAAAGATCGAGCTTCTTTCAAGGATCAACTATAAGTGGGTGTTCATACAGATAGATATCAATAGTGGTTATTGAATTCAAGAGGTTAAAGTGATATTTTTTTATCATTGTTAAATATTGATCTATGTATAGAAGATTGATGAACCATATGAGGTTAAATTTTCCAGATTGCATGAGATGAGGTCAACTAGTCAAAGTTTAATGTTTGGGTATTGGTTCACTATGCATTAAAGTTTGAATAAGATCAATGGTAAACATTTTAATTTTAAGAAGAAAGTACATGAGATGATAGCATGGTGTTTGAGGTTTAATTTTGACCATTTGCATTTGAATATTTGAATTTACCAAAAGAAAAACTAGTGTCTAGTTTTTATGCTATATCTTTCAATCTATATAGTATTTGACCATGCAATAAACATAAAATTTATAGAGGACTCCAAGGTGAATCTATAAATATAAATTTTAATTTTTAAATGTATGTATAAATAAATATATTGAAATCCAAATTTAACTATGTGTTTGACTGTGTTTTGCAAGTAACTCAAGAAGGATGTTTTAGCTCGTGTTGATGTTGATTTGATATTTTAAGATGAACTATTGATCAAAGAATCTTTTAGACTCCATAATTATTATATATGTGTATTATGAAGGTTTGATCAATCATGTATATAGTATGAACAAAGGATTATAAGGTGATTATGTGTTCATTCATAGTGACTTTGTGCACAGAATATTGTTTGAGTAAATTCTACTTAAGTAAAAGGGTACTGTGATGGTTGTTGGAACTTAAGGAGAATCTATAAATAATGTGGCATGGGTTCATGAGTTTTAAATTTTTCTTGTGCTCTTAGTTTTCTTGAATAAGTGACAAAGATTTGAATGGGCCTACATAGGACCTAAAAGTGGCTTAGGCCTATTTGAAAGTGGATTGTGCTTGAGTGTGACCCATGTTAGATACCTTAAAGGTAAAAGCATGTGTTGTGGCCAATAGGAAAGATTGTGGTCTTGATAATTATGATAGCTCTATAAATGGTGAAACCAAATGTGTTAGTTTTTAGACTTTAGAAAAGACTTGTGAGTAGGTGCTTAAAGTGAAGGCTTGTGAAAATGCGAAGCCAAGTGAAGGAAATAACCTTTGAAAGAGAAGGTACAGGTTAGTAAATATAAACAAAGACAAAAGAGGTTTATACATGCTTATCTGATCAAGGTGATGAAGGTGATCACATAGGTCATTGAAAATAATAATCCTAGAAGAGGTATAATGAGTGAGTATGCTCAAGAGGCTATTTTGAGAGAGAGTGTATGGTGAGTGAAGGAAAGGTGAAGGATATGTGTGCCCAGTGAATGTGTTGAATGGAAAAGTAGGTTGATGATGTTGTGTATAACCTGTAGGTGATACTTTGGATGTCATAAAAGTGCTCTTATAGGTTTGATTATGTATGAGCAAAGAAGAGTGGAGTGATCCAAAAGGAGTCTTATGGAAGATTTGTGAGTGAGACTAATGCAAGGTGTATGTGATATTTTTGTAATGAGGAGAGGTAGAATTTCCAATTGATGAATTGATGAGAATATTAGATTGATTAATGTATGTGTGACCTTTAGTTTATATTTTTGATGTCAAAAAAGTGATCTTACAGTTTGAGGATATGCAAAGAGGTTTGAGTGTGCATATGAGGATAGTTTGAGTGAAGGAGAGAGATTATGACATGCCTATGTGATAAGATTGTATGAGATAGAGAGAGTTTTTGCAGTCAAATATCTATCATTAGGTGTTGAAGACATCAGTTCTAAGGTGGATTTATTCAGAGGAGGGTTTAAAGGACTTGATCTTCCCTAGGGGTAGTTGCTGCTTGTGAAATAGGTGTTTCATTAAAGGCCTTTGGTTAGGAGGATATGATCAAGGTTTACTATTCTAAAAGAGTTAAGCAATATATTGTTAGTAATTTATTATAGTACAATAGTCCATGTGTTTTAAGCTTGCAAGTGGGTTTTTTTTCTAATGAGGGCTTTCCATAGGAACTATGTGTTAGATGTTTGATCTTATGTATGCATTGAATGATTGATATCTCTTGTTAATGTTTCTTGATAAAGTTGATATATGTTGATTATTTAATAGTGTGAAAGCAATGAAATTGTAATTAAAATAATTGGGCTCACTAATTCACCTCCCTCTCAATGATTGTACCTCTAACAATTGGTATCAGATTAGGTCCTTTGGAGGAAGATAGATATCTTGAAGGAGATCTTGAGTTGTTATGAATATGGATAAATAGTTGAATAAAGAGAATCAATAGTGGAAGGTTGTGATCAAGGCAATTGAAGAGTAAATACATACTTTGAAGAAAGATATGGTCAACAAGGCCAAAGAGAATGAGGAGAAGATAATTAATCTTGAGGATCAAATAAGGACTGCAACTAAAATTCTAAAAGCAAAAAAAGAAGAGTACACTCTTATAAAGATTGATATGGGGTTCATGAAGAGTCAGTATGAGCTTGTTGTATTCAAGATGGATAAACTTGAAAAGAAGCATGAGAAGCTTGAGTATGTCAAGGAGGATGAAAGCTTTGAAAGTAATGCAAAAAGGTCTATTAGAAAACTAAATGCTTCAAGGTACACTAATTTATTCCATGGTCATTGTTATACATATAATAAGTATGGTCATAGAGCTAAGGAGTGTAGAAGGAATTCAGTCAAGTATGCACATTCATGGAACCTTGGAAGAAAGATCAATTGGTCATGGAGAACTCATAACTTAGATCAGTCAAAAGGTGTGAGCAAGGTTGAGTGATTCAACTATCATGATGTGGGGTAGTTAACAAAACATTGGGTGAACAAGGTAAGACAAGCTAAGTTTCCATCAAGGAGTATGGTTTACTACAATTATGAATAGAGAGTTCACATTGTCATATTCTACAAGAAAAGGCCATTAAGTCAAAATAAGTTCAATCAAGATCCAAGAGTATGAGGAAAAAGGCAAATTATCTCATGAAAACCAAAGGTGAGTCATGAAGAGTTTGTGCATCCAAGTAATCTATTTGATTTGGTGGATAATGTATCAAAAGTTGAAGAATGCTAAGGGCTCTCATTTTTTGCTCATGTTGTGAATAAAGAGATCAACCTTGAAGAGAAGACCAATGTACTAGTTGAATCTAGTTCTGAGGCATGTATGGATCCAAATGAACATCCTACTATTGTTAATCAATATTCATTTAAATAACATCAATTTTTAGTGCCTAGTGATGAGGCTCAAAACTGCAAGGTTGATTCTTCAAATAAAAATGTACATCAAGATTCCATAGTTTTTTCATGTGTTGTCAATTCAATCTTATAATAAAAGGAGATTGATATAGAAAAAGAACCAGTTGTGATAGTTTAGACTAAGATAAATAAGAAAAAGATCAAGAATTCTTATATCTATAAGAGGATTCTAGTGGTTACTGAGGAGATGTGGGCCACTCCTATATTCACTTTATTTTAGTGTATTGTGGTGCAAAGGATGTCTCTATTTATGCTTCTTAAGAGACTCATTTCAAATTGAGAAACAAGTATTGTTGTGGTGTTCCTAAAATGATCATATAAGTCTAGAGATGAGTGTTTTTAGTTAGATTAGGTATGTATAAGTGGAAGAGATGTTGTGGTGATGTTAGAGTGATGTCATAGTTATATTTGGCCAGTGTTCAAGGTCAAGTTAAAGTTTTTCAAGTGGAAAAAGAGGATTTACGTTTTGTCAAAATGATATTTTTGCATAGAAAGGTTTGTTGACCTTATTATATCATGCTCTAGGTAGTTTTTTGGTTTGAAGGTATGTTGAAGTCAAATTGGAGATTTGTGTTTGCTCTCAAGTTTCTTAGTTTATGTTTAAGAGTATCGAAGTCCTAAAATGGGTTATAGGATGTATGGCTTCCCAAATAATTGGAAGCTCTAATTTTTGTCTAGAAGTGTGTGATCATTATCACCAAGTGCACAAGAAGTTTTAGAGGTGGACGTTGACCTGAAGGAGGTTTGTTGACTATATTTGTTTTGAGATTCTAGGATTTTTGGCTCTAATAGAAAAGAGGTTTACCTTGTGATTTGAGATATAAGGATTATTAATATATTTAATGGGCTAAATGGTTTTTCAAGTCAATCTTCACAAAGATTTGAAGGTTTATGGTTTTAAAATAATTTGAGTTTCTATGAAGATGGAGGCCTAATTCACAAATCGATTTGCAAAGGAAGTATGTTATAGAGGTTGAGATAGGTGTTACAAATTGATGTGCTTGAGGGGGCATATGAGAGTTGTCTAGATATGAATTTTCATGTCTTGAATATGTGATTACTTAAATTTGTGGGATTTTCAAGTTCCAAGTAGGGATACAAAGGGACTAAATAGGCCTAATGTGAAGAAGAGTACATTTTATTCATTTTATCCAAAAGAGAAAGGTGTGTGTGTTTCAAAGAGACCTCTCATGTTTTTTTGAGCATGTATCTTATTTGATGAGTACATGAAGTTGTATTGGTGGTCCCTGAGGTGGCTTAAGCGAGAAGGCTAGTAAGCTTGTATGGTGGTTTATCATGGTGTATGGAGATCTAAAATTTCACAAAAGGTATAATGAATCAAAAATATTAGGGGGAGTCCCTCTCATATGATCCCTAAGTGTTGACATATATAAAGAGGAAGTTATCAAGGAAAGAAGTGGTAGGATCAAGGTAAGTGGGAGTTTGTATCATCTTTCTAAGATGGTCCTCTCCTAATGGTAGTCTTTCCAAGTCCTTAGGATTAGTTGGTGGCCACTTTGTCATTGTGTCAAACAGGGAGAAGATTCCTATTTTTGAGAGTGTTTGAAAAGAGAGAGGAAGGTGAGTTGTATATTTCCATATGATGGTTTTTGATATCAATGAAAAAGGAAGAGATTGTTGGAGAGTTTTTAACGATGTCATGGTGATGTCATGAAGGTTTTCAGGTGAGTAGATGAAGTGCCTTGTTAGCCTAAGTGATAATGACAAAGTGTGCAATGTGCTTGTCTTGGTATGCTTGAAGAAGGCTTAGTTGATCTTCAATTTTGTGATTGATAGATATGTTCAAGGATGAGTATGGATTATTGAACATGTGCAAGGGGTCCTATATGATGTTTTATATGATTTGTGTGATTGTGTGCATAAGTGAATTTCATCCAGTTGATCATTTTTTTCATATAGACATTTTGGGTATAGTGGTATAAAATCTAAGTAGGTAGTTTGTTGACATCACCATTACCACATGTGGATGAGTTATGGGGATTTGGTCATATTTTTGTGATCACATTAGTCCCTAGATTCTATGCACTAAATCTTAGGTCATGCACCAAAGTGTAGTCAAAGAATGCAAGTGCAAAGTTGGGCTCCCAGGCAATTTTACATTATTGTCCCATAATCAAATTTGCATGAGGCAAGAAAGAGTCGAGTAAGTAGTTTGGTGATGGAATATATTACACATTTGGATGTTTCACAATAAGATGATCATATGTTTTTGTTCAATTTTCTTCCTAGTTAATTTTCACTAAATTTTAGATCATGCACTTAAGTGCATCAAAAGTTATGCATGTTCAAAGTTGTCCTTCCTAGAAATTCTTAACATTGTTGGATTTCTGGTAAAAAAATTGAATGATAATTTTAATATCATTATATCTCACACATGTGAAGTATTTAGGAGTAGTTTGACACATGGTTGGATTCTCCTATGTGAGGATATTATATGGTCCAAATTTGAGAACATGTGAGTGAGTGAAATAAAAGTTACTGAAGTTAAATGTTGTCTTCTTAAATAGATTGCAATGGTTCCCATAATTAGTCAATTTTGCTCAAGGTAAATTTTGATCATCATCGATGAAGTGTGTTTCTCTAAGATGTCAGGAAGTAGTGACATGGTGCCAAGTGTTTAATGTTTAACATTGTGCAAAGATAAAGATCAAGATTCTTCTAAAGATTAACAATAAGTAGGTGATCATATAGATAGAGATCAATGGTGTGCATTAAATTCAAGAGGTCAAAGTGATAGTTGTCTATCATTGTTAAAGATTTAGTTACATATAAAATATTGACAAAGTGCATGAGGTCAAAGTTTCTAGATTGAACGAGATGAGGTCAACTACTGGAAGTTAAATGTTTGGTAATTGGTACACTATGCATTAAATTTTGAATAATATCAATGCTACACATTTGATCTGAAGTAGCAAGGAATCAAGTTGATAACATGTTTTTTGAGGTTTAACCTTGATCGTTTGTATTTGAATATTTGAATTTAACAAAGGAAAAACTAGTCTCTCAATTTTGTGTTATATCTTTTAATCTATGTAGTATTTGACCATGTAATAAAAATAAAATTTGCAGATGACTCTAGGGCACATATAGAAATATAAATTTGAAGTTTTGAATGTATGTACAAATAAAGTTATTTATCTCCAAATTTGACTGTTTGTTCGTATGTATTCAGCAAGTGCCCTAAGAAGGATATTTGAGCTTGTGTTGATGTTGTTTTGATATTTTAAGATGAACTATTGATTGGATCATGTTGTAAAATCCATAAGGATGATATGTGTGCATTATGAAGGTTTGAACAATTATATGCAATATGATAAAAGGTTTATAAGGTGATTGTGTGTTCATTCATAGTGATTATGTACAAAAAATGTTGTTTGAGAAAATTATGTTTAAGAAAAAGGGTACTATGATGGTTTTTGGCACTAAAGGAGGACCTATAGATCATGTGGCATGGGTTCATGAGTTTGAAAGTGTTACTATGTTCTTATTTTTCTTGGATAAGTGTCAAAGAGTTAAATGGGTCTCCATAGGACCCAAAAGTGACTTAGGCCTATTTTAAAGTGGATTTTACTTAAGTGTGACCTATATTAGATGCCTTAAAGGTGAAGGAATGTGATATGGCTGACATGAAAGATTATGGTCTTGGTAATCATGATATCTCTATAAATATTGAAACCAAATCTGTTGGTTTTTGGAATTTAGAGACTTGTGACTAGGTGCTCAAAGTGAAGGCTTATGCGAATGTAGAGCCAAGTGAAGGAGATAAACTTTGAAATACAAGGTATAGGTCAGTGAGGATCAAAATACTGAAGAGATTTAGACATGTTTTTTAATCAAGGTAATGAAGGTGATCACATAAATCATTGAACCTAATAAGCCTAGAAGAGGTAGAATGAATGAGTATGCTCAAGAGGCTAATTTGAAAGAGTATGTACAGTGAGTGAAGGAAAGGTGAAGGATTTGTGTGCCTAGTGAATGGGTTGTAGGGAAAAGTAGGTTGATGATGGTGTGTATGACCTGTATGTCATATTTTTGATGTCATAATAGTGTTTTTGTAGGATTGATTATTTATGATCAAAGAAGAGTGGACTGATCTAAAATGAGGCTTTTGGAATACTTGTGAGTGAGACTAGTGAAAGGTGTATGTGAGAGTTGTGGAGTGAAGGAGAGGTAGAATCCCCAGTTGATGAATTGAATAGAAGATTATATTTATGACTATGTTTATGACCTATAGGTCATATTTATGATGTCATAAAATTTCACTTGTAGTTTGAGGATATGTGAAGAGGTTTGAGTGTGCATATGAGGATAGTGTAAGTGAGGGAGAGAGATTGTGGCATGCCTATTCAAGAGGCCTATATGAGATAGAGAGAGAGAGAGAGAGAGAGTTGGTGCAATTAAATATCCATCATCAAGTGTTGAAGACATTAGTTCTAAGGTGGAGGTGTTCAAACGAGGGTCTAAATGACTTTATCTTATTTAGGGGTAGTTGCTTCTTGTGAAACATGTGTTTCAATAAAGGCCTTTGGTTAGGAGCATATGATCAAGGTTTGATAGTCTAAAGGATTTGACCAGCCTCTACTTTTAATTTCTTATAGGATAGTAGTCCATGTATTTTAGGCTTGAGAGTGGGTTTTATTCCTCATGAGGGTTTCCCACAAGAACTATGTGTTATGTGTTTGATCTTGTGTATGCATTGAATGAATGAGCTCTCTTTTCAATGTTTCTTGATCAAGTTAATATATGTTTATTATTTAATAGTTTGAAAGGACTACAATTGTAATTGAGATATCTAGGCTCCCTGATTCAACCACCCACAACCCCCCCTCCTCCCCCGCCACTTAGTGATTATACCTCTAATAATTAGTATGAGAGTGGGTCCTTTAGAGGAAACTTGATAACTTAAAGGAGATCTTGATTTGGTAAAAAGATGGATAAATAATTAAAGAAATATAATCAATGGTGGAAGGCTATGATCAAGGTATTTGAAGAACAAATATAAATTTTTAATAAACCTATGGCCAACAAGGATAAAGAGGATGAAGAGAAGATAAATATTCTTGAGGATCAGTTAAGGATTGTAAATGCAAATCTGAAAGAAAAATAACATGAGTAAACTCAAAAAAAGATTGATATGGGATCCATGAAGAGTCAACATGAGCTTGTTGTAGTCAAGTTGGATAAACTTGAAAAGAATCCTCGAAAACCTGAGTATGTCAAGGAGGATGCAAGCTTTGAAAGTAATGTAATAAGGTTTGTTAGACAACCAAATGATTCAAGGTATGCTAATTTATTCCATGGTCATTTTTATACATTTAATATGTATGGTCATAGATCTAAAGACTGCAGAAGGAAGTCAATCAAGTATGGACATTCATCGAACCTTGGTTGAAAGAGCAATTGGTTTTGGAGAAGTCATAACTCAAATTCGCTAAAAGGTGTGAGCAAGGTTGAGTGATTTAACTATCATGATGTGGAACACTTTGAAAAACATTATCTGAATAAGGTAAGACAAGCTAAGTTTCCATCAAGGAGTATGGTTTGCTACAATTGTGAACAGAGAGGTAACATTGTTATAATCTACAACCAAAGGCCATTAAGTCAAAATAAGTTCAATCAGGCTCCAAGACTGAAAAGAAAAAGGCAAGTTATCTTGTGGAAACCAAAAGTGAGTCATGATAAGTCTAAAAGTATAAGTAATTTGTTTTCTTTGGTGGATACTAATTCAAAATTTGAATAATGCCAAGGGCTCTCATTTTCTGTTCATGTTGCGAACAAAGAGACCAAGCTCAAAGAGAAGACCAAGGTGTCGATTGAAGCTAATTTTGATGTATGGATGGATCCATGTGAACATCTTACTATTTTTGAGAAATATCCATGCAAATAACATCAATTATTAGTGCCTAGTGATGAAGTTCAAAACTACAAAGTTGCTTCTTCAAATAAAAAGGTATGTCAAGATTCCATAGTTGCTCCATGTATTGTCAATTCTATATTAGAAGAAAAGGAGAGTGATATAGAAAAAGAACTAGTTGTTATAGTTCAGACTAACATGAATAGGAACAAGATCAAGAAGTCTTATATCTATAAGATGATTCTAGTAGTTGTTAAGGAGATGTGGGCCACTCCTACCTTCACTTTGTTTTAGTGTATTGTGGTGCAAAGGATGTCTCTATCTATGCTTCTTAAGAGACTCCTTTCAAATAGAGAATCAAGTGTTGTTTTCATGTTATTTATATTATATTATACGGTTAGATATGAGTGTTTTTAGTTGGATTAGGTATGTCCAAGTGGAAGAGATGCTATGGTGATGTCCGAGTGATGTCATAGTTATATTTGGTCAGTCTGTATGGTCAGATTGAAGGTTTTCAAGTGGAAAAATAGGATTTATGTTTCGTAAATATGTTATTTTTGCATGTAAATTTATATTCACCTTATTCTATCATGCTCCAAGTGGTTTTTTTGTATAAAAGTATTTTAAAGTCAAATTGGAGAATTTTGTTTGCTCTCGTGTTTCCCAGTTTGTGCTTAAGAGTATGTAGGTCCCAAAATGGGTTATAGGATGTATGGGATTCCAAAGATTTAGAATCTCAAACTTTTTTCCATAAGTGTGTGATGGTTGTCTCTAGGTGTGCAAGAAGTTTTAGAGGTGGACATTGATCAGAAGATGGTTTGTTGAATCTATTTGTTTTGAGATTCTATGGTTTTGGGCTCTTATAGAAAAGTGGTTTTCCTTGTGAGTTGAGATCTAAGAATTCTTAATATATTTATTGGGCCAACTGGGTTGTCAAATCAATCTTTGAATAGATTTTAAGGTTTGTGTTTTTCACATAATTCATGTTTTTGTCAAGATTGAGGCCTAATTGACAGATTGGTTTGGAAAGGAAGTATGTTACAAAAGATTAGATGGGTCTTTAAAATTTATGTGATTGAGGGGCAATATGAGATTTCTCTAAATATGATTTTTTTTGTCTTGAGGATTTGACTACTAAAAATTATGGGCTCTATAATTTCTAGGTAGGGCTACAAGGAAACTAGACATGCCTAGTGTGAAGAAGAGTGTTTTTTATTTAGTTTCTCCAAAATAACAAGGTATGTGTGTTTAAAGGAGAGTTATAAGGTTTTTTTTGATCATGTGTTCTATTTTATGAGTGGCCTAAAGTTTATTGGTGGTCTTTTAGGTGGTTTAAGAGAGAAGTCTAGTAAGCTTGTATGGTGGTTTTTCATGGTCTATGGAGATCTAAAGATGCTCAAAAGGTGTAATAGATCATAAATATTAGGGGGGTCACCTCTCAAATGATAAATGACATCATGGTGATGTGATGAAGGTGTCTTGGTGTGTATATGAAGTACCTTGTTGGCCTAAGTGATAATGACAAAGTGTGTAATGTGCTTATCCTAGTATGATTGAAGGAGGTTTGGTTGATCTTTAGTTTTGGCATGGCTAAAGATGTTCAAGGATGAGTATGGAGTATTGATCATGTGCAAGGGGTCCTATAAAAGTTTTTTTGTTTTTTGAGTACTTGTGTGCATAAGTGGATTTCATCTAGACACTTTTGGTCTAGCAGTAGAAAATATGAGTAGGAAGCTTGTTGATGTCACTATTACCATGTGTGGATGAGTCAGGGAGAGTTTGTCATATGTTTATGATCACATTAGTCCCTAGTTTCTATGCATTAAATCTTAGGTCATGCACCTAAGTGCAGTCAAATATATGCAAGTGAAAATTTGGCTCCCATGTAGTTTGACATTATTTTCCCATATTGAGCCAAATTTGCATGAGGAAAGAAAGATATGAGTAAGTTTTTTGGTGATGGCATATCTCACATGTGCTGATGTTTTATAATAATATTATCATATGGGTGTGTTAGTTTTTTACCGAGTTAATTTGTGTTAAATTTTAGATCATCTGCTAAAACAAGTCAAAAGATATGCATGTGTAAAGTTGTATTTCCAAACAATTCTTGACATTGTTGGCTTTATGGTATAAAAATTTGAGTGAGAATTTTAATATCACTATAACTCACACACGTAAAAGTTTCAGGAATATTTTAATAAAAGGTTGGATTCTCCTATGTGAGGAGATCATATGGTCCAAATTTGAGAACATGCAAGTGAGCAAGGCAAAATTTATTTAGGTTTAAACTTGGCTTCTAAAACATATTGTAATGATTCCTATACTTAGTCATTTTTGCATAAAGTAAATCTCAAGCATCATTGATGGAGCACACTATTCCAAGCTATCAAGAAGCATTGAGATGGTTCTAAGTGTTCAATGTTTAACATTATGCAGAGATAAAGATCTAGCTTCTTATAAGGATAAATGATGAGCAGGTGATCATATAGATAGAGATCAATAGTGTACATTAAAATAAATAGGTCAAAGTGATAGTTTTTTATAATTTTTAAATATCGATCTATGTACAAAATATCGACAGACTGCACGAGGTCAAAGTTTCTAGATTTCATAAGATGAGGTCAACTAGTCAAAGTTTAATGTTTGGGCCTTGGTGCAATATGTGTTAACGTTAAAAGAAGATCGATAGTTTGCATTTAATATGAAGCATTGAGGACTCAAGATGATAGCATGGTGTTCAAGGATTAACTATGACCGTTTGCATTTGAATATTTTAATTTAACAAACAAAAGAACCAATGTTTGATTTTTGTGATATATCTATTAACCTAGGTAGTATTTGACCATGTAGTAAAAAGTAAATTCATAGAGGACACCAAGGAACATCTGTAAATATAAATTTAAAGGTTTGAATGTATGTATAGACAAATATATTGATCTCCAAATTTCAATATGTCTTTGACTATGTTCTACAAGTGATCCAAGAAGGATGTTTGATTTTGTGTTGATGTTATTTTTTAATTTTAATATGAACTATTGATCATAACATGGTGTAGACTCCGAAAGGATTCTCTATGTGCATTATGAAGGTTTAACCAATCATATGTGTTATGAACAAAGGTTTATAAGGTGACTATGTGTTCATTCATATTGACTTTATGAACAAAATGTTGATTAAGAAAATTATGGTTAATTAAAAGTGCAATAAGATGGTTTTTAGAACTTAAGGAGGACCTATAGATCATGTGGCATGGGTTCATGAGTTATAAAGTGTTCCTATGTTCTTAGTTTGCTCGGTGAAGTGTCAAAGAGATAAATGGGTCTCCATAGGACCTAAAAGTGACTTAGGCTTATTTGAAAGTGGATTGTACTTAAATGTGACCCATGTTAGATGATTTAAAGGTGAAGGCATGTGTTATGGCTAATATTAAATATTTTAATCTTGATAATCATGATATCTCTATAAATGGTGAAATGAAATGCAATGGTTTTTAGACTTTAGAGGAGATTTGTGAGTAGGTGTTCAAAGTAAAGGCTTGTGTGAATGTGGATCCAAATGAAGGAGAGAACCTTTGAAAGAGAAGTTATATGTCTGTGAGGACCAAGAGAAAGTGAAGAGGTTAAGATATGCTATATTGATTAAGGTGATGAAGGTGATCACATAGGTCATTGGACCTAATAACCCTAGAAGAGGTAGAACGAGTGAGTATGCTAAAGAGGTTGTTTTGAGAGAGTATGAATGGTGAGTGAAGAAAAAATGAAGGTTGTGTGTGCCCAACAAATGGGTTGAAGGGAAGATTAGTTTGATGATGGTGTGTATTACCTATGGTTCATATTTTTAATGTCATAATAGTGATTTTTTAGGTTTGATTGTGTATGAGTAGAGAAGATTAGAGTGATCCGAAATGAGGCTTATGAATTTTTTTTGAGTGAGATTAGTGCAAGGTGTATGTGAGAGTTTTGGAATGAAGGATAGGTAAAAAGCCTAGTTGATGAATTGATGAGTAGAGAAAATTGATGACTATGCATATGACTTATAGGTCATATTTTTTATGTCAAAAGAGTTCTCTTATAGTTTAAGGATATGGGAAGAGGTCTGATTGTGCATATGAGGATAGTTTGAGTGAAGAAGTAGAGAGATTGTGACATGTATATGTGAGATGCATCTATGAGATAAAGAGATTTTATGTAATCAGATATCCATCATCAAGAGTTCAAAACATCATTTCTAAGGTGGAGGTGTTCAATGTAGGGTCTAAAGTACTTGATCTTCCTTAGGGGTAGTTGCTCCTTGTGAAACAGGTGTTTCACTAAAGGCCTTTGGTTAAGAGGGTATAATCAAGGTTTCATGGTATAAAGGAGTTGACCAATATATTTCTTTTAATTTACTATAGGATAGTAATGCATGTGTTTCAGGCTTGAGAGTGGGTTTTATTATCCATGATGGTTTCCCACAAGAACTATTTGTTATGTGTTTGATCTTGTGTATGCATTGATTGAAGGAGCTCTATTTTGAATGTTGTTTGATCAAGTCAATATATGATAATTATTTAATAGTTTGAAAGGACTAGAATTATAATTTAAATATCTGGGATAACCAATTCACCCCCCTCTCAGTGATTGTACCTCTAATAGTTAATGAAGATGCTTGTGATTCTTTGCTATTTCCTGTTGATGAAGTGCAGTAATATGTTTTGTAAGTTATGATAATTGTATATTTGGGTTTGTGTTCATTATTGGTTATCATTTTAAGCATATATCTAGATTATAAACCCTTTCTACATTATTTTAGGATATGTTGATGCATAACTTGTTAGGGCACCCTAGGATTATGGAGTTGATAGGAATAAGTGTTTTAATTTATAGTTTCAGTGTATGTTCTAATCTTTCAGTGATCATTTATTATTTCCCATTATCTTGTATTTGATTTCTACATACATATTTACCAAGGATAATGCCATGAACACTGTAATAAACCATGTTTTTTTAGAATTCCTAGCACACCACTACTCTTTTCTATAATTAACAAGATATCCTACCCTACAAATAATATACATTTATTGTTTATCATAAGTGTTATTTACCTACAAATGCATAAGATATTTCTTATATAACATGCATTTTCATCTTGTGATTTAAATATTAACATTACAGTTTTCTAGCTAGCCCTACTGTTGAGAATTATTTAGAATGAATATTACATGAACTTTCATATTTTTATCAATAGCTTTTTTCTAGCCTAGAGAGTTTGATCATTCTGTGTGACAACCCTTCTCAAGATTAGTGAGCAATTTGGTTGTGTTCTGGTCATATTTGTGTTCCTTTGTACCAATAATCCTCATGGAGTCTGAATTCAAAAATCTCTCCATGTGAGCAAGCTACCTCATAGGTCCTCTCACCTTGGTTCAGGTAGAGCTAGAAGTAGCAAGTAGTTGACCATACCCTCTGTTAGTACCTCTTAGTCTTTTTTTTTGTTTGGTCCACTTTAGATGTCAAACCCTTCCCTAAATATAATGACATACTATTAGGTTTTTCATCTTTGTATGACATATTATTGAAGTTTGCAAGGCTAAGTTAAATAGGGGTACAATTGGGAACCAACAGGGTCTAAATTTGGGTTTGACCTGAAAAGTCTCTCTTGCTCTCAACATTATTCTAGAAGCTACTTTAGATTTACTCCAAATATTTAACGCCCTTCCCATTTCCAATTTAATTTTTTAGTGGAAACCCCATAAAACTTTTCCACACTTGTATTTAGCCATCTCTCTATCCTGCACTTATAGATAACCATAAAACACACAAAATGAAGAAAAATAAATATATTAAAGAAATAACTTTTAGATTTAACAATCTCATTCTTTGGTGCTCTATTTTTTATTTCATATATCATATTGTTTATAAATTTAATGCATATATTTATGGGTTAAATAATAAATGAATGTTTATGAAGAGAAATGTTTCTTTCTCTGATAGGTTCAGCAAACAAGGTCACATAGCAACTCATAGTTTAATAAAAAATGATTTTATTGCAAAATGTGTATTTATATAGCATAATACTATGTTAAATATGAAATTTATGATTATATGAATATGAATTTTGTTTATTGTTCATATTTTATTCTCCAAAACACTAGATATCAACAATTCTTTCTAATATTCTTGGAACATAGACCATAATATTAAAATGAAAACCTTAAAAATTGAATAAATTAACTTGAATGATTAAATCCTCCTTTGCATCTTCCCAAATATAATAATAACCATTTCAAATAATATAATATGATAATAGGATGTTTTTCATTTGATGTTTCACTCTATGTACTTATATGAGTGAATGAAAGAGGGCTATGAATAATTCCCATCCTTGTTGGAATTTGTAACGTCTTTAAACATTTTTAGTCATTTTAGATTTTAAAATACAACTTCATTTTAAATATTAAAGGTATGATTTAAGTTTGAAAATATAAATTATAATTGATAATCATTATATAGAACTACAAAATGTACCTTTTAAATAAGAATTTAAAAGTGAAAAATAAGAAAAAAAATAAAACACAAAATATAAGAGTTAAGTTGTAGATATCTTTATCCTATAAAATAATGACTAATGAGTAGAATGATGTTCATTTGCATCTTCAAAACTGAAATTGAATATTTCTCAATTAAATTTTAGTTCTACCTTTTAAATAAGAATTTATAAGAGAATAATAAGAAAACACAAAACTTAAAATATAAGAGTTAAGTTGTGGAGATTTTTCTCCTAAAAACTAAGGATTAATAAGTATAATAGTGTTCATTTCCATCTTCAAATTTGATATTGAAGAAAAAAATTAAATTTAACCTTAACTTGAACATTGGGTGTGTTTATGAGATCTCTAAAATTGAAATTGAGAATCATGAAAGAAATAATTATGTTGAAGACTCTTAAGGAGGTGAACTCTACATTAGGTCATCTATAACAAATAAGGATTAACATCTAAATTTTATTCTAATTTTACACACACACACACAATATCAATAAAATAGAAACAATTAATGAAATAGAATTGGCCTGATAAGACTGTTACTTTCACTCACTTGTTTAATAAGTCACATTATCAAACCCCTAAAAAATGATACAATCCAAATAGAAGTAGATGGAATGTGTTCATTCCATAATTTCTTGAACCTCACATTTTAGGATTCATAGGAGATAGATGACTAGTTTGATGGAAGCCTAGTGGTTGTTTAGTTATAATATAAGATCTAACTCTTAGCAAGTCAAAGATCCTCAAATGTGTTAAGATTATTGGTCATGAGATAGATCACCCATGACTACCTATTTTTATTGCTAGATAGTGTCCTCCAAACCAAATGTATGGATACTCACACTATCATCATTATTCATATCAGGTGGTGAAATTGACATCCTTTGAAAGAGAGAACTTTTCATCAAGTATTTAGAAGGGAGTGGATATCAATTTCATAAGAAATTTTATTGGCAAATGACTAGCCATTTGGGATATGGAAAATTGGATCAATGAGTACTAGGGTTTGGACTTTAGTCTTGGTTTTATTCCTATAGGCTTATTTATATCCATGATCCCTTCTCAAAGAAAGAAATAAGAGTTTTTAGAAAGAGGGCCATGGTTATTTCATGGAATAGGGCTTTGGCCTAATAATGGTACCCCAACTTTGACACATTATCTATGAGGAAAGGAAGACTTTCAATATGCATCTGCCTTTATGGACACCCTATCTAATACTAGATGGATGAATGCCTTATGAAAATAGGATAATTAGGTTATTTTATTAAAATTGATTATGTGACCAGCTAAGGAGTTTTAGTACCCTATTCTCAGATCTCTCAATTTTTTTTATATACATGAAGTCATTTCAAATGCCATTTGTATTAACTTGCTAGGCAGATCTTGGGAATAGAAGAATTATATAGAAAGGTTAAAACATTGATGTTAAAAATGTTTTAAGATCAATCATATAAGGAAGGATTATCCCTAAGGGATGTCATTATCCTCAAAGAAGTTTATGTCTTCCTTTACAAGGGCAAGGTTGGATATACCTCCCAAAGACCTTATACAATAGCATAATGATATGTTCCCTTGTTATAAGGGTGGATTTTCTCCAATATTTAATGTGAAATCCCTTGATGCTCTCAAGTACAAGTTGAAGGAGGCTTAGCTATTTCTCTTTCCATGATGCTCAATGAGTGTATGTTTATCTTGGCATAAGATAATAAGATAACCACCCTTGTAACTTTTGGCAAGGAAGCCAACCCTTCTTTGGGGACTTTTAGGTTTGAAGGCCATGGTAATCCCTTAGGTCTAGTGTGGTATCTTCAACTCTCTCCTCTCACTATGGATTGTTTGGAGGATTTGGAAGGTTAATAAGACTTAAACTTAGTTGATATCTTCTCCTTATCCCAAAAGGTGACAAAAATATCCCAGCCTAACCTTAGATACCTTAAGTGATAAGGGAAGATGAAAAAAAGGATCTGTCTAAGGAAATTAGAGAGGCATAATTACTAATCATCACTCAAACTACCGTATATAGATTTTTATCTTTGTAAAAGTGAAGAGAGGAGGATCCCTAACTATCCCAATGAAAATTCATTCTTATAATATTAGGGGCTTAACAAACCTTAAAAAAAATCACCTAGTCAGATAACAGCTGATTAATCCATGGTTTGATGTGTTTATTTTATACGAAACTAGGTTGATTAGGGAGAAAGAAGTAAGATTAATGTCCAAAATATGATGTCATTATTAGGATCTCTTTATTAAGTTAGTAGGTGCATTAGAGGTCCTATTGATTATTTAATCCCCTTTCAAGGTTGGCATGGAATAATGTGGGTTCAAAAATAACTAGTAACTATGTAAGGTTTCTAATTTTGTATCTAATACTATTGTTTTTCTCTTTAAAGTGTATGGTATTAATTTGATTTAGCTCAAGGATCATTTTTGGGAAGAAATCCAACAAGAAATAGTTTGCCTAAGTGGGCATATATGTGTGATTGGTGTATATTTCAAATCCATTCTATCTAGTTATGATAAAAGAAGTGGTTTTAGTAAAAAAATCTCAATCCCATATCAATTTTGCTAATTTTTTTATGGTTTTGGGTTTGTTGCATTTGGTTCCCAAGAATGGTTCTTTCTCTTAGATGAATTGGAAGGCTAGGTTTTGTAATATTTCTAAATGGATGGATCATTTCATGGTCTCCCTTAATTGTTGTGATTTGAATTAGATCATGGAAAGTAATATTTTACTAGTTTCTAATTCAGATCATACTCCTATCAAAATTAGGATTGTTGAAGATAGTGGCACCCCAAAATATCCATTCAAGTTTTAAATAATGTGGATCAAGTATCTCCACATCCATGATTTGGTCAATTTTTGTTTGAACACAATCCCTTAAAGTCTAGTTTGAAAATGTTTAGAGTTAGTAAAAATCTACCTTTTCTAAAATCTTGCCTTAGATCCTAGAATAAGGAGTCTTTTAAAAATATATTCCAAGAGATTACTATGGTAGATGTTGAATTAGTTTACATTAATTAGATAGTACATTTTTTAGGCATGGACTCAATCACCTATTAGTAAGATAAGATGTTGTTCGTATAACTTGAGGAATGGTTAAATAGGAAACAAAAATTTTGGTGCCAAAAATATAGAGAAACCTAGCTTAAAGAGGGTGATAGAAACACTTTCTTTTCATAGATATACAAGAATTAAGAGAATGGAAAAATACATCCTATCTATTAAAAATTATAATGGGGAGGTTCTTGATTTAAACTCTCAAATTAAAGATGAAGTTTTTCATTGGTTCTAAGATATGGTAGCTTGTAAGGAGGTCGCTAATTTGGGGGCATAATCCAAATATCTATAAATCATTACTCATCTTGTCTCATACCAACATAATACATTTTTAATGGCTCTTCTTCAAAATAAGTTAGGGCTACTATTTTATCTATGTGCAAGGACAAACCACTTGGTCTGAATGGCTTCTTGATGACTTTATTTCAAAAAAATTAAAATATTATAGAGGATGATATCATGGAAATATTGGAGGGATATTATTGTAGATAAAAAGTGGCCTTAGATATTAACTATACATTTATCACCCTCATCCCTAAGGCCAATAACCAATCTACTTTTGGAGACTTTAGACTAGTTTCCCTATGTAACATGGTGTATAAAATAATCAATAAAGTAATTTCTCTTGGACTCAAACCTCTTCCAAAAACTATGATTTACGTGGAGTATCATGTCTTTGTCCCTAAAAGAAACATCTAGGATGGTATCATTATCACACATGATATTTTGCATTCATTGGCTTACAAATACAAAAAAGGTAGGATTCTCAAGCTTGACATAAATAAATCCTATGATATATTTTATGGACAATTCTGGATTAAATCCTTTGAGAATTTTGCTATTGATAAGTAATGGTGCAATTGGGTGTTTATGTTTATCTCTTCTCCTAGTTTATCAATTCTTATGAATGGTGACCCAACTAGCTTCTTTGAATCTATGCATGGATTGAGGCAAGGTGACCCCCTATCACCCTTCCTCTTCATTATCATGGTGGAATTTTTAGGTAGGGTCATGACTAGTAACCTTGAAATTGTGATGCTTAGGGGTAGTCAGGTCACTAAAGGACTGGATAATCTTACTGATCAATAGTTTTATAATGACACGCTCTTTTTTAGGAGGATTAATAACATGATGTTTGGTCCTTTATGTTCATCCTTTTGGAATATGAAATTTTCTCTCATAAATTAGTAAATTATGTCAAATCCAATGATTTTCTTAAATGTTTCTATCTAGGATCAACATAAAATTCTACAAATCTTGGACATTAAATTTTCCATGTTACCTAAAAAATATATGGGTGTTTCATTATTTGTTGGAGTTGGTAAATCATCCATGTGGTATAATCTAAACAAATCATTTAATTATAATTTATTCTCATGGAAAGGATATTTTTTATCACTGGATTGATGCATATTAATATCACTCTAATCAGGTCAGTCCTTTATGTATTACTTTTCTATGCCATGTATGTTTTGTAGCCTCCTATCAAAGTTAACAAAAAGCTTAATTGTATCATGAAAGAATTATCATGGCAAGGATTAAGTGATGAAAATAAAATACCATTGATAAAATGGGACTTATCCTGTTTAAGGGAGCAAGGTGGATTTAGGGTCAAAAGATTAGGCAATCAAAATATAGCCCTTGGGGCAAGGTTTGGTTGGGTCATGATCTCTAAACCAAATGTGGTTTGGATGTGGAAATATTTTAGGGATAAATCTCATTCTAACATTGTTATGGTGATAAATCCTCCATTCAGTTCACATTTATGGAAAGTTATTCTTAAATGTAGGTTTATCATCAAGGATCTTATCTCATGGGTGATTAACAATAGATGGTCTATAGATTTATGGAACACTTTTTTGAATGGGAATCATCCTCTCTAGGAGACTCTACGGTTGGAAGAGGCAAGAATCCTTCTCACTAATGTTTGGGGGAAATTTTTTTATGATTATTTGGAAATTCATTTGGATTTCAGTCTGGTCTAATCTAAGTGGAATTATTGTAGTTATATACCTATCCCAGTGAACCAATTTTTTTTTTGAAAGACTTGCTCACTAAAAGGGAGGTTTTTATTAATAATTCAAAGGATTTATTTTAATGGACAGATTCCATGTTAGGTTCATATTCTGTAAAGTTGGGTTATCATATGTTGAATAAGATAAACCTTATTTCAACTAGGAAAAATTTCTCTATTAGAATATTATTGGACATCCAAAGGTAGGGGATTTCACTTGGCTATCTATGCAAGTTAGAATTATTAACTTTGATAGACTTCATGAAAATGCTGTGTGGGGTCCCTCTCACTATCCTATGTGTTTCTCCAAAGAGGAAGATGCAAACCATCCCCTATTTTTTTTAATCTTTTTTCCATTTCATGTTGGTTATGGCTTTGTTGCATGTTGGGATGGAAGTGGGCTAGGTTTGAGTCACTATTGGTTGTTTGCCTCTTGGTTGGGGGGTAGACATTAGGAGACCTTTTTATGTTTGTGTTTGGTTTCCCCAGTTATTGTAATCTAGACACTATGGAAGGAATGTAATTCATGTCTATTTGAATAAAAGGAAAATTCTATGGAATCTATCATCCATAAAGTAGAAGTGGCCATCTCTAAAGTTAGTTCCTAATATGCTAAACATTAGGGCAGGACTTTGATAGATTCGGATTCATAGATGATTACATATTAGATTTTTATGAAAGTATCTACCATTAATGGGTCAATAATGCTAGACAAAGGTCAAAAAAAGGTTGATAAATAATTTTGGTGTCCCCTTCCTCCATGTGTGTTGAATTTGAACTTTGATGGATAATTAGAGGAAACCCAAGGGCCTCAAGGGATGGTTGTGTTATCCATGACTACTCAGTATTCTTGATTAAAGCAACATCGATAAAAATTATTGATTGGACAAATAATTAGGATGAATTTGAGGTACTAATGCTAGGAGTTAGACTATAAAATTAGTGTGGTATTGAGAAGTTGGTCATTGAAGGTGACTCGATGGCCATTATCAATGTTATTCATAAGTAAAGGGATAGTGCCTTAAATATTAATGACATCATTAATAAATGTTGTGAGGATTTAGATTTTTTATTGGTCTTATAGGCTTTCCTTTTCTTTATAGAGGTAAATGATCTGATGGATTTCTTAGCTAATAGTGGTATTTAGCAATGGGAGGAAATAATTGTCGATAACTCCTAGGAGGCTTGGACTAATATTTATATTGAGCCATTTATTTGAATTCCTCCCATTATTTATCATTGGTGTGATCTCATTATTTAATGATGCCATATAGATCAAATTTCATGTCATTTAACATGTATTTATGGGGCTCACATGCATAAAATATTTTGGTGATGTTTTAGTTCAGTGGGTGTTTACTGCATAATGTGATTGCATAGGTTAATTGAGTTATTTGTGTGGCTCTTAACAATTTAGGTGTGTGTTATTGTAAATCAATCATGGAGGAGATGTTCCAACAAGACCTAAACACACCTGTTATCCATCATATGTCTACAAATAAGAGATGTCCTTTAATGGTGGCATGACAAACTACCATCTAAATAAGGTCTTTTTAATTGAACTAGTGTTGTGTTTGATGTAATAAATGAATCATTAGTCCATTTTATTTAGAAACTGCATCCTGAGCTCAGGTCAATTATAAAATTGCCTTTATTTTCATGGGTAACCTTCTAATCGCTTTGGAGGATAAGGAGTTATTTTTCAATATTATTGAAATAATGGTTAAACCATGATATAAGGTTAGTTTGGGTAGTGATGTGGATGATTATTAATGGATAGCCTAGATGTCTTTGTTATTTTATAGTAATGATATTTTGGTGTTTGTTCCCTTTGACACCTTCTACAAGCTCAAATAAAGTATTATGATTATTCTAGGCTTTATGAAGAAGCTTCATTCATCCATTCATCATCCCTTACCATTTAGGATTTCATATCAGTTATAGATATTGAGTTGTGTCAAGCTCCTATGACATCTCTTTTTATAGTAATAAATCCTTGAAGGTTGAGTAATGTGCTCTTAGTGGCATAGCTTCTTGTAAGGCTATATGTTCTTATGGTATTGGAATTTTCCATAGGCAGTGTAGACTTTAATTTGGTGGAAGGTGGGTAGGTTACATGATGACAAACATTTTATAGGGCCATGTGTGTGTGCATGGATGATATTTATCATTCTCATAGTTTAGGTCATTTTATGGTGTTTGAACATATTATACACAGGTGAAGTGGTTGTTGTAGAATATGTGGTCATAGTGGTAGGATTTTTGGGTTGGCAGAGGCTCTCACTACTATGGAGGTTAATGTCCCTAAGAATGTGGTGGAATAAGTGACCTAGTGTGGGTATGTTTGAAGTGAAAGTGGTGAATTAGTGGCACCTCTGGTGATTGATGGATGTGGAGGGTAAGCCTAATTACCATGTTAGTTTAGGCCTACCTAATTTTTGGATAGAGTGGTGCTAATAATTTGACCTTGGGTTAATTTTACTTTATTGATTTATTTTGGTTTCTACCAATTATTTCTTCATCTTGTTGGTCATGTTTTATCTTTGGCTTGTCTAGTCTAGTTTGGTTTTGGTCATCTTGGGCCTCTTTTAGTTTTATGTAATCATTGCTTTTTTATTTGATAAAATAGGTGAGAGAGCTCTTTAACTCACTTAAATAAGAAAAAAATCAATGAAATAGAAACAACTTTTAAATTAATTAAACTAGAAAGTAAGTTTTAAATTTATAATATTTATATATTTTTTTACTATGGGTAAAAAAGGTTTTTTAAATCAGGTACCTAACCCTAAAAATGAAACAAACATAATGGCAAAAAAATATAGATCTAATAATAGACTATTACATCCAAAAATAAACCCAATGACAAAACGTGAAAAAGGTAGCATGAAAAACAACTACATTGACAAACTACAACACAAAGTAATAAATATTATGATTAAACCTCACTTTTAGTTTTATTTTTTGGATTTGAGAGATGTGTAGAAATGTTCTACTTGAGTTTAACCTTTACCTTAATTTTATTACTTGAAATATTACGTTTATGCCCTTCCTCATGATTTGGAAATATAGGGATGGAAAATTCAAGTGAATCCACCTACTTCTATATCAAAAAAGAATTTGTTAAGCAATCTCCTACTAAAAGACTCTGAATCAACAATTTTTTCTTAGGGACTGCATAAACATTCTTATCTTTTATCATAGTATCCCTTACACCATGTTCCTTATTTTTTTGAGTTTGTTCCACACCTTCACTAGGATCCTCAATGACATCATTATTTTCTAACACTATCATTGAAAGAGTTTCTTCAATGTTCCAAATTAATCTAGGTATGATTCAATTCTTCCATAGGGGATTTATAACTAAATCAATTTCCTCACTTTCATACTCTCTATCATTAATAGTTTAAACATTAACATGATCAATCCTAGCATCCTTCCACAAAATACTAGATTTTATAAACTTAACACTTGGAAAGTCATTGATAAGGTGACCGGTTTGAAAAAATCTTCTAAATTTAAAAGGAAAACCTTTAAAATCTATGGATTAAAACCAAGATTTTCCCATAACTTTCAATTCAATCTAAGCAAGTAAATATGTAGACAAATCCACGTTTAGAAAGATATAGGCATAATTAATATGTTTCCTTTCTTAAATAAAAACATCTTCCAAACAAAATTCCCCAATAGTACTTCTTATTACCCTAAACACATTGCTTTACCACAACTACAAAGGAAGGTTAAACAACCATATCCAAATTAGTTTAGTTGTAAATATTTATATATGAGGGTTTAAATCTAAATTTTAGGGTTTGAAAATAAAAACATGTTCATCCCAACTCCAAAAAAACTCATCAAAAATATCTTCCTTATCTTTGACCAAATAAAAAACCATGATAAAAATCACTCTTACACATGGGTGAATATCAATATTACCTTTGTCTAAATCTTTCTAATTATTTGAAATATAGCCATTGAGCACTATAAGAGTAGGCCAAAATACATTAAAATGATAGATCAAACCCATCGATGAAAATCATTCTTCCCTTTCTGAAATAACTTCAATTTCATCATCTTCAAACTATATAATAGGTATATCTATAGTAGGAGCTAAGGGTAGAGCCTATCTTCTTCGTAAAGCTTGAGAAAAGGATGGTTACCTAGAGTCTACACTTTCTTTCATTCAAACTCCTTTCAAATTCCCTATTCAGGGAAAATCCCTAACTTTTATTAACATTGAATCACCAAAGTTCCCTCCTTCAATCCCATTGGATAATCTAACTAGTTTGCCTATATCTATTTTTTTTAATCTCTTAGTTGTCATAATAAATGACTTAATCGTAATGTTGAATAGTGTTGCATCCACCTTTCAAGGTTTTATAGGTTGCTTCAATGGGATTTATAAACCATATCCCATTGCTAACAACCAATGCAATGTGGGGATCTACAAACCCATCACTGACTTAGCCCTTACAGCCTCTTTTTCCTTAATATTTCCCTTTTTCTTACTATTTTCCACCATAGCAGGTTTTTTGCCATTTTTAGTGTATCTAGCAATTGTTCCTACAGCTTTAGACCATTTGATAATCACCCTTGAGTTGGATCTCTAGATTACTTTCAAGTAAAACTTGTAGCCATTGCCACACTCAGGCCATCTCTAAGGGTTCCTAGCTCTCAAGCTATTAGTTTTTATATTTAATATTTATATTGCTTTAACTTTTTATATTGCAATTTGTTTTGATTTTTGATCTTTTATCTTTTTAAAAATATAACTTACATGTTTTTTTAATATAATTTTTAGTAATACATTATTTCTAAACTACTAAATAATGTTTTTTTCTAGCGAGAAATTAGAAATAATTTTTCGTAGGGACATACATAATGGTATTGTATCCTCAAAAAATAGATGTGTTCATTGATTGTCTATTCACTAAAATCCATGAGTCAAAATATATATTTTTATATTTATTTATTACTACATTTTTCAACTACTTCTAATTTTATTTCCTTCTCAATTTTCTCATTTTATAAAACAAACTACTTCTAGAATGGAACTTTGAAGTTTATAAATTGAACCATTTGTTTTAATCACGTATATATGCTATATAGATGTAGTTGTAATTAGTTGCTAACAAGTATTAAAACATCTATTACACTCTCATATTGTTCTTATGCATCAATATGAAAAAATAAAATAATTAATTACAAAACTTTGAACATGATATACCTATAAACCAATTTTAAATATACGCGATAAAGGAATCATGAATCTTACTTTACCTCATAAAACACTCCTTAAATAAATTCAAGCACAACCACTAAAAATATTAAACAACCCGAGCTAATTATCTTCATTTTTTAAATCAAATAATTAAAAATAAAAAATATTTAAAGCAAAGAAAATTAGTGGAACAGTATTTTATTATTTGTAGTTTCTTTTATCTACATAAAAAGTCCATTCTAACTTTTTTTAATGCCTTATAATTATCCAAATAAAAAATTATTCCATAAAAAACATTATATAGCATGCAAAAATTGTATTCAAATTTGAAATTTAGATCATAAGCGCATAATACATTCAAATCCATTCCATTCCATTTCAAGTACTAAACTATATTCTTGTTTTTTTTTTTTTCCAAAAAAAAAACATCTTCATAATGTGTAAAACATTTATTTATTAGAAATTTATTAAATTTAAAAATTTATATTATTTCATTTTACGTAATTTAAAATAATTAATTTTTAAAAATTTATTTTGATATGCACGTTGATTTTTGAAGGGCAAATGATAGTGATATACTTTTCTAGACCATCGCCTTTTATTTGCAATGTGCAATGTTAAACGTCAAATTTTAATATTAATTGTCTTAGCTAATATAATTATTATATTTTATATAAATACAACTTTTGAATAGCCTCTCAACATTGGTTAAAATTGATGATTGATCAAAAGATTTCAAAATATTCATCTGTTCAACATTACCTTTCAAAAACTAAAAAATATCATCTTTAAAAAAAGAAATATTAGAAAGTGTATATATATATACTTTCATCTTATATAATTTTTAAATAAATTTTATAATCATACATAAATATTATTATAATCCTTTACAAATATAAATATTTTCTTTCATTTTATATAATTTGAAAGCAAATTTTACTCTATTTTACAATTAAAAAGATTAAATATATTTTAATATAATTTTTTTAATAAAAATAAAAATTATTTATTTTTAATTAACTATATAAAATATAAAAATAAAAATTATTATTTATTATTAAAAATTATATATATATATATATATATATATATATATATATATATATATATAAAATTAAAAGATACCATAATATATACATCATAACCAAATTTAGGACCTTAAAAACATTCTATTCCAATGAACTAAAAAGTGAAAGCTATGCCAACCAATAGAACGTATTCTGACTCTTGCAGACATTAAATTTATTATAATTTCAATATTTATATATTCAATAAGACTCGGTGATGGTTTATCCTCATTGTACTTTGTAAATTAAAAATGTGAATGCTTAGACATTATAAAACATTTACAATTTAATCAAAATTGGCCTGGAAGTAATTATTATGGCAAGCCTTTAAAAAAAGCCTTTCCAGAATAGGATCAGAAAAAGACTACTAACATTGCACTCACGTCACATTCGACGGACCTACCGAAATAATCTATTTTTCAACACACCACTATGCTCAGTGCGGGGAACCGCTGGCTCAAAAGTTTCCATATTTTCAACCTTATTCTGATCATTACGCGAATAAGAAATGGGAAGAATTTCAGAGTGACTTGAAGTAGAAAGCTTGGCGTCGTACGCTTTGTCCCACAGAACACCATACTACATTTCATGGCATTGCATTAAATTAATAATTAAAAAATTTATTCAGTCAATAATTCACAAAAACCTTACTCATTTTTAGACTGAAGAGATTAATCTCAAAACCAAAATAAATGGCTGATCAAAAACAAACCTGCCCATGAAGATGCTCTGGTGAAGAATAATGGAGTCCATTATTGCTGAAATTATCGTCGCCAATGGAATGAATGCTGTGGCAAAAACAGATCCTTTTATCCTCATGCACAATCCTTGAACATAATATGCAATCCCTGAACCCAGCACTCCCTGCATGTACATTACAGTGTTCTAATTAACACCCATATATCCCAAGTTCCTAACTACTTTTGTGGTCAGACCTAAAAATCAAAACTTACGGAGTAAACAGCAGTAAAAAGGTTCATGTCCAATCCAATTGCCCACGCAAATGGACTCCTTTGAACAGCCACCGTGATTGCAATTGACTGTAATGATCCCATTAAGCATATTAAGGTGGCCAGCGAGAGTTGTGCAGAGTACTTTTTAAGTACCGAAGCCTATATAATTTGTATCCATGTATAAAGCAGCATAATCACCTGAAGATGATAACAATTACAAAAGTGGTAGCAGAAAGCAAGATATTCATCGCACCCCCAAAAGTAGGAGAAATTCTTATACAGTACAGGCCTGCCAATATTCCATGCTCAATAAAAACTGTGGTGATTATCATAAAACTAGAAATGGACAAAGGAGATGATCTAATGAAGACAAAGTACCTACCCCATCAATCCTAATGCGAAAATCTGACAAAATATGCCAAAGTGATTCTAGATGGGATCTTCCTGCAAAGCATTCCGACAAAGTTGATGATATAATTACTTAAAAGTAGCAGGCAAAAATAAGTTGGGGTGTACTGCACTGTACAACCATGCCGATAGTTAAAACAATAAGTACCTTTCAAGGAAGAACGCAAAAGGAGCAAGGACAACCGCAGCTACGATATGCCTGTCTACTACCAGAACATGGTCACTCATTCCACTGTTAAGTGAAATCTTTGTAATAATTGCCGTGGCTGCATACCCAAACTGCAAGCATGTCATTGCTATGTAAGGCTTTGTTTTCTCAAACTTCTCCATTGGCATTGGTTTATGTTATTTACAGTAGAACTATTTTATGACTACTGCAATTTATCATGTTCATGTTTAGCAATAAACTTATATTTATAGATGCAGCTAGACCTGGACAAAACAGGGGGACGCATTAAAGTAATAGTATAATTAATGAATAAGAAAATCCCAACACGGCAGGTAACAGACGCCAATCCGCATATGGTACGTGTTGGATTTGGTAAAGGTTATTGCAGCTCTTGGACCTAATTTACCCACATGAAAATGAGAATTGTATAATAATAAAAAGATGGATAAATGTACAGTGTGAAAGCAACACAAAGGCAAGATATGCGAAAATGACTCGGTTAGCATTTGCAGTATAGTGAGAAACGACGCAAGTTCTACAATATTTTTGTGGACGCGGAAAATCGTGTGAACAGTGTTGTATAAGATAATGACAGCAGCAGCGATGCACGCCATGGAATTTTATCCCTCCATTGCCACAAAACATGATTTTCTTCACTAGGAATAAAAATTTCCGCTAGAGTATAGATGCACGCCATGGATCGATGACAATATCATTCTCTCAGATATATATTCTTACCGACCAGGTCGATCGTGCTACGTCTTTGTATCTGACTGGAATATCGTCATTTCAATATTCCTACAGGATGATCATATTGTAAAATGGCACTCTGAAATTGCAATTATTAAGAAAAGTTTTGTAGCTATCCCAAGATTACTTGAGGGGATAAGCGTATTCAGTATTCACAGATTTGTTGATTTAGTTTTAATCATAATTTTTTAATATTTAATATTTTTTAACATAAATTTTATGATTTATAGAGAATGTGAACTCTAATAATAAATAAATGCTGATTAAACTCAACTATTTGATAGGCACCTTTTAACTTTCAATAAGAATATTGAGGTACAATAGCTTTCAACCTCACTATTAATTGATTTTTGTTCAGTGTGATTAACCCTCTTTGACATCGTTTTTTTTTAAAATAAATAATTATAAAATAAAATAAAAAAATATTGTTTATTTTATTTTAATAATTAAGATAAATTTTTATTGATATAAAAAATTTAGATTAATTAAAAATAACTATTTTCAATGGCTAAAGGAAAAATAGATATTAAACTATAGTCATGGATTTGTTTTATGTGTTGTTTGTGCTATTTTGTATGTGTGTTTAATATATGCTTTGTTTTACATTATATATGGAGGCCATAAGTTTGAATGGGCATATTTTTTTACGTCTTTTGCATTTTTTTGATGTGCATACCAAAAAACTAGAGAGCTCGGATATGATTGGTATAGTGTTGAAAACTTTCACTGTGGCTGAATTTATGTTACGAACAGCTTTAACATATTATATTTTGATATTGAGATTTAATATAAGCAATTTGTATTTATTTTATATATGTATTTTTTTTAATAAAGTTATGTATATTGTATAAAATAGATATGAATTATTTATAAAATATTTATAAGGGAGGTTTTGGTTTTTTTTACAATTTATATTTTTTATTATAAAAATTTTATGGGATGATTATATCGATTGTGTATATTTTAAATAAATCATGTGCATCATCAACTAACAAGTATGTGTGTATATATATATATATTATGTATATTGTAAATAAATCATGTGTGTATATTATGTATACACATGCACACGCACACATACTTGTTACGTGATGATGCACATGATTTATTTACAATATACACAATCTATATAATCATCTCATAATATTTTTATAACAAAAAATATAAATTATAAAAAAACCAAAAACCTCCCTTATAAATAGTTCATAATCATCCCACAGATTTTTATAACAAAAAATATAAATTGTAAAAAAACCCAAAACCTCCCTTATAAATATTTTATAAATAATTCATCACATAACAAGTATGTGTGTATATATATATGAAAAGAAACGTAGAAAGTTTTACATTATTTTGATTTTATACTTTTTCTTGTTTATTTTGAGCACTATTAACATATGGGCAGATGCATTATGCAAAAAATTTTAACTAATGAACAACTTTTTTGTTTCTCTATTTTCATGAAGAAATATAATATAAGTGCATATAATCACTGTGTATATGATTTGAATGAACCAGGTCAAAATTATTTTTCCTGATATACATAGGTTTCTGTTTATAGAACATCCACATGAAAATTTTTGTTTTTTCTCATTTATTTTCCTTTAAAAAAAGTAGATAATCGCTATGTGTATTGAAATTTATAATGGGGTGGACATGCGAACATGTGTCTAATATTTATTTTGTATAACATTTAATGCAGTAGGAATGTCATTGAATGGGTTTTTTTTTTTCCCATTTTATGTCATTTATGATTTTTAATTTATAAAGTATAATCCAGAGGGTTTCAATATAGATGACATCATTGACATAATATTGTAGTCTTACTTTGTGGTTGAGTTTGAGTTGTGAATAAGTAAAACGTGAAAATTTTTGTTGGTAATGCATATTTATTTTTTATCATTGTATTTTTAAATTGAGATTTAATATAATTAGAATATATTTGGTGTGTATATGTATTATTTATGAACAAATCCCTGTGGATGATGTGAAATAGACAAACTTTTATTTGTAAAATACCTACAAAATAGGTTTTGGGGTATATATATATATATATATATATATATATATATATATATATATATATATGTGTGTATATATGTGTATATATATATATGTATATATATATATATATATATATGTGTATATATATATATGTATATATATATGTGTGTATATATATATATATATATATATATATATATATATATATATATATATATATATATATATATATATATATATATATATATATATATAGATTGTTTGTATCGTAAATAGATCGTGTGTGTTGCAACAACTTCTATCCATATATATTTGAAAAATAAAGTTAAAATGTAAGTTTTACATTGTTTCAATTTTGTAATTTCTCTTGTTCAATCTAGACATCTTTATCTTAAGACTAAATATAATTTATAATTTTTACTAGTAATGAACATTTTTTTCTCTTATATTTAACTTTTGAAAATCATATAAACACACATGAACATTTTTTCTTATATTTTTCATATCTATGACCATGTGTTTCCAATATAAACATTTGTTTATGTTTACAAGGTACTCACATGAAAACTAGTGTGTTTTCCCAAATTATTTTTTACATTCATTGTGTGTATTGTAAGGGATGTAGATGATAGCATTGCTATTTGTATTTAATGATTGGTTGGATGTTGGGTTGGATGTAGAAACATGCTATTTTAGGTTGGATGTAAAGACTTACAATTTTGAGATCTCTTAGTATTTTTAAGACCGATTTATTATCATTTTATATTATTAATATTTAGTGAATTTTATCAAATATTTTTTTTTCAAATTTTCTTTTTCATTTGAATTTGTAAGATAAATTTATAAAAAAAAGTACAATTTTTTAAGGATTTCAGGTTAGTTTGTTTAGAACTATGTAAGAGGGAGTTATATGATCTTCATTTAGGATCAAATCTTTTGAAATTATTATTGTTTTAATTATTAGGAATAAGATGGAAGAGGCCCACAATTTTTATAGAATAAGAAGTATCTCAAATTTACCTGGACTAAATATAAAATATTAAAAATTATAATAAATGAAGAGGTAGTTTTCCCTCCAAAAACTATTTTTTTTTAGAAATTTATCCTAAATTTATGTGATATTAAATTAGAGATAAATATTAGTATTATAATTAATGAACTTGAATACTATTAACGTAAAAAAAAACTAATAAGCATAGTACATAGAACTTTATAAATAATAATCTTTATTAATTTGTATATATATATATATATATATATATATATATATATATATATATATATATATATATATATATATATATATATATATATATATATATATATATATATATATATATATATATATATATATATAAGAGCATAAATAAAACTAAACTTTGAATAGGAGTTGACATGCAAAATTAAAAAATATAAAAAAATAAAAAATTCATCATGCTATTTTTTGTAAATTTCACATGCAAGTTTGAGCAGCCCTAAAAATCTGTACATATCTCATAAACACTAAAGTTAACTAATAAACTAATTAGAACTGAATTTAATGTCTAATTACAAAAATATGTTAATAATATAAATAGAAAAAACCTAAAAAATAGTAAAATTTAGTTTCAAACCCTCAAATGGTCACATATGGCCTCTAAAAAGTTTTGAAAACAATGCTAATCAGATAGGGTAGGTTATGGATATACTAATTTTTTTGAGAGGGTACTTTTAGTGTAAATTAGAGCTCAAAAAATTTTACTAATAAAATGTTATGTCCTCAATAAGTTTAGACTCTGCATCATTCTCCTCTAGTTAAAAAAATTTAGCTCGTACAAGTTGTTTTGATTGTATTCCTATCATTTATTCTTGTCAGTCTTCCCTATTTCTAATTTATAAATCCAAGTATTATCTACATGTTTTAATCCTTCTCACTATGCCAAATACTTGTTATAAATCCCTTGCCTTATGTTTACTATCATATTATCTAGAATCTACAGTATTGTTTCTTTCTTCTTCTTTGGTAGCCATTGCTACTAATCTAATTCTTAATATTATTCCCCTTCACCATATTCTCCATGTAAATCATATAAATATGAAACATTAAATATTGGAGAGATACCAAAATTTTGTGATAAACTTATTTCATAAGCATTGTCAAAAAAATTATCACTTCTTGTAACTATTATGCATGCTTTGTAAATGCTTCTGCGTCATCACTAATTCATTATATAATTTATAAGTAAACCAAATATTAAAAATAAATAATATTTCTACCATAAATAATTTAAAATACCAATTTTCCTGTTAATCTAGCCACTGAACCATTTTATACAAATTCAACCTATGGTAAAACCAAGTCTCATTGCTTGGGCTTCTCTCTAGCTACACATCTCAACATGTTTTATAAGATCATGTTTATAAATTTAATTTATCAATCTATTTTGGGTGGTATGAAATACTAAATTGTAGATTAATCACCATATTATTCCATAAAGTTCTCAAAAATGACTTATAAATTTCATGTCCCTATCTGATATAATGGGTTTTAGGACACCATGCACTCTCACAACATCATTAAAAAATAGTTCTTCAATTCTAGTGTAATCACAAGTTTTCTTACATGAAATAAAATGAACCATCTTAGAAAACCTATCTACAATAAAAAAAATTGAATAATTATCTCTTTATGTGTTTGGTAACCCCAACATAGATCCTACACTTAAATCTATCTATGGTCCTCTCAAAATTGGTAGTGGCATGTACAACCCTTCATTTATTACAAGTTATTTAGCCACCTAACATATGTTGTACCTTGAAACATATATTGTCACATATCTCTTCTTATTTAGAAAAAAAAAACTTCTCCTCAACTATAGTTATTGTCCTTATCTTACTAAAATGTCTAGCCAAACCATCATTGTGCAACTCTCCTATAATATTATGTCTTAGAGACCAAACTAGAATACATAATTATTTCTCCAATAACCATATTTTATAAGGTACTCATTATAAATATTAATTGTCTCACATATTAATGGATTCTTGCATTGTTTAATTATATTTCCAATAGTTATATTGATATCATATAATTCTTTAATAACTTTAAATCTAACTACTTCACTCACCATAGTTGTTAACAACCCCACTTCCCTGCTCAATGTTGGATTAATTATGATCCAAATTTTATTAGTTTATTTTTTTACCACTTGGTTAGTTCACAAGAATTGGTTAAATCTCACAACCTCTCATCGAAGCTTATAATTTTTTTACCCTCCTTGTAAATCAATAACTCAAAATAAAACAATATCATATTTTTATAAATGATTTATTTTTCAATGTAATCTATTCACATTTACTACATTTACCTGTACCAACAGTGGTATCACATCCTGGCAAGAGGGTTGAAGAGGACTAATATTTACAAGAGGCTTAAGGAAGCAAGCAATCTTTTTGTTTAGTTTTTCCTCTAAAAGATAGTGAAATGAAAAAGTATAATTAGTAATTTTTTCATTATTTTTATTGACTTCATTTATCTACATAGACAATATTGTACATTGTTTAATGACTATATAAAATTATTTTTTGTTTTATATACCTTTGTCTAGTGGTTGATCAAATACACCAACAAACATTTAGTGATATGGCATTTGAAAATGGAAATATTGATTTCGCTTTTCTTGTATGGATTTACATGTAGTAAGAAAAATTAGATCAATAAAACATTTGTTTTCTTTATGAGAGATTCATAAAATAAAAAAAATTTAAGCCTCACATTTGTAATAGCATGGCCTTTGTATGGCCTTGAACATGTCAGTGAAATAAGGCACAGTGACCATAGGTATATTTATTTATTTTTGCACAAACATGAATTTGTATAGTAGTTATTTTTATATCATATAAATTCAATAATTTAAAAATACAATAAAATAATATATGGCATTTTTTTAGAATCCCCCACAAGTTTCACATTGAATTTGATAACTATGGATGGTAGGAATTTAAGCAACCACTTGTATGGTGACTCCATTAAAGAAAAAATACAAATATACTCAGAATGATTTCCATGAGGCTCCACATCAACAAAGTATAATTAGACATGTACATTTACCACAAGAAGATATGTACGGTATCGCAAAATAATTATTGTGTAATATTTTATTGTCCTTCACAAAGTATAAGTAGCAACATGGCATCTCTATGAGTATGGTGCAAAACCAGGCATTTTATTATGTTATTAAAGTCTAATTTTTTGATATAGTTTTAAAAAAACTAGGGTTTACCCTGGGTCCCACAAGAAAGAATGACAGTATATATTTTTCACATGCAAAGAGAAAACATTACCATACATGTATTTCTTTTTTATTTTATATTCTTAAAACCAAGACTATATGTAATAGTTTCCCTTTATACTCTAAAATAATATGAAGAGGATTTATTTTAACTTATTTTATTAATCACTTGAAATAAGAGAGGCTAAGAGTTTAAAACCTCCAAAAGCTAGTTATCTTTTTTGTCACATTTGACTTTGAGAACATTGTATTGTGAAACCTTTTTCGATGAGTCATTATTTTATGAAAAGATGATCATGTGACTAGTCAAACTATAAGTTTTTTACATTTTAGACACAACATAATGGTTTATTTTTTGTTTTTAAACTTTCATATATGATTTTTATGACAAAACTATTCAGTAATGTATAAAGGTGCATTATTGGTGGAAACTAATAGATTCAAAAATATAACTTTCATGACACCTCATGCCTATAATTTCTAAGTTAATAATGTCCTTTATAGGTCCATAAGGACCCTTGTACTTGATAAAGTGTAAGTGTAAAATTAGAGGTTGGAGGATCTATTGTAGGTTGGAGAATTATTACCCTTCACTAGTTACTTATTCACTCAGAGTTTGGGTTTAATCCTTGAATGGAAATGTATGCTTGTGTTCTTGCTTTTAGTTTTATTTTTATCTTTATCTACCTTATTTTCATTGTATGGAGTAGATAGTGTTAGTTTTATTTTATTTCTCTCATTGTAGATATTTTTACCTCTTACCTAATAGGTAGAGAAAATATCGCATCAATTGGTCTTTGATCAGTTATTAGTGATAGTATGAGTTGATATGGGTTGTTAACAATAATAGTGTTAAGTAAATGTTATCAAAACTTATTAGAAATCAGAAAGATATGATATATTGAGTACGGGTTGGTTGCTTTGATGAGCTTCTAGGTGGATCCTTATGTAGATCGATGTATTTGGATAGGCCTGTATCATTTTCTACTATATTATGGTATAATGATCATAGGAGATGTATAGGCCTTGATCATGTTCATCATAATTCTATGCCACAACTCACGAGGTAAGATTTTGTATGGAGTGGAATTAATTTTGATCAGTACCAAGATGTATAGTGTGGTAGTTGTAGTCACTTTAAATTTTTTTTTTACAACTTCAGAGTCATATCTCATGTTCTTTCATCTTGAAATCCCCTTTTTATCAAGGGGTAGTTTTTTAGATTAATTATTATCCAAAGTTTATTAACTTATTTTATTTTGTCTTGGTTGGTTCATGGGAATTGGTTACATCCCATAACCACCAATAAAATCTTATTAATCTTTTAGCCTACTTATAAATCAATAAATAAAAATAAAATAATATCATACTTTTATAAAATATTTATTCTACAATATAATTTCTTCTCATTTCCTACATTTACTTGGGCGAACACACAAAGCATCAACTCCATGAATCTACTTTCTTGATTTATGTTTCAAGACAAAATTAGCTCCTTGAAATAAATATGCCCACTTTGCATGTCTATTATTTAACTTATTTTGAGAGTTCACATACTTTGAGGCCTCATGATATATAAGTAGGATAAACTCCTTAGGTACTAGGTAATGCATCCAATGTCTTAAAGCATGTATAATGACCAAAAATTCAAAAAAAAAATGTATAATATCTCTTTTTTACCTCATTTAATTTATAAATTAAATATTATATTGGCTTTCCTTATTGACTCAACATGGGACCAAATCTCACATGTGAAACATCACAATCAAACTCAAATGCTTTGATAAAATCTAGTAATGTTAAAATGGTTTTTTTTGGTAATATTCTTATTCAAAAACTAAAAGCTTTATGTTTTTCCTGTTAACCACAAAAATTATTTTCCTCTCATGAAATCTATTATTGATACAATAATACTACTAAATGTTTTATTGAACTTTCTGTAAATAGTTACGATTAAACCATAGAAACTTCTTACCTTATTAATACTCTTTGGAATAGGCTACTCAACTTACTTTTTATTTATCTATTATTACACCATTTTTTGAAACTATAAATCCCAAAAATACCAAAATATTCTAGATAAACCTTCACATATTCATCTTTGCATAGAGCTTCTCATTACTTAATAGTTTTAATACCATTCTCAAATGACTTATGTTTTTTTTAGCCTTATTAAATATCAAAATATTCTATAAATTAAATGCCATAAAATTATCAATGTAATCTCTATCATTGTGTTCATCACCCTTATAAATGTATTGGGCACATTAGATAATCTTAATGGCATCACCATCCACTCATATAAGCCATCCCTAGTCTCGAATGTTATTCTACATTCATCTCCTTCATGAATGTGAATATATTATAATAACCACTCCTTAGATCAATCTTATTATAGTATTTTGATCATGCGAACACATACATCATATCATATAAATAAGGTATAGGAAATTTCTACTTGATGGCAATTTTATTTATTTCTTTACTATCCAAATATGTCCTCCACCCTCCATCTTTATTTAGAGTTAGTAGTGCTAATGTTTCACATAGACTCATATTATCCCTTACTACACCTTTTTCACTAACTTCGTACCCTATTTATTTATTTTTTCATGTTCAATTGGATTCGTCCGTAAGTTGTTTGATTGGGTAGAGTTGATCTTGAAATCAAATTTATATGATTTTGAATGTATCTATTTGGTAATAAACCATCTAGTAACTCATTAGGTGTAACTATATATTGTTTCAACACTTACATTTCTTCTGCTTGTATTTGTACCACTTCTATTTGTTTTTTCTTTTCTAATAATGCCTAATAACAACCTATCATCTTCATATCCTTGATAAATTATTTTATGGACAATATGCTTTCATCATGTCCTTCTTCTTTAAGAGGTAATAAAACTACCTTTTTACCACCTTTTCAAAACATGTAGGTGTTCTTTGTTCCATCATGAATTATTTTTATATCAAATTGCCATGGCCTTCCTAATAACATATGGCATGTATCTATTGGAATAACATCACACCATATTTCATCCTTGTAAGATTTTCCTATAGAAAACTTGATTAAGCACCTTTTATCTATTGTAACTTAATTACTTAAATTAAAATAACAAATATGATAAAAATAAAAGTTATTTTCACTTTACAAACTGAGTTTCTCAATCATGTCTATAGAAACCATATTTTCACAACTACCACCATCTATAATTTATTTTCATATCTTACCTTTTAAATTAAACATTGTTATAAAAATGTTTGTCTATAGCTATGCATCACCAAATTCTTTATTATGCACCTATTATTTCCTTAGAGAAATCATTTTTATCCTTATCATGATATTTTCTTCAATTTTTACATTTGTAACTTCAATATTTTGCTCTTTTGTCTAAGTCTCAACTAAATTCACTCTTGGGTGATCCTCTTGCCTCCTTTCTTGATCTTGTTAGTGCAGACACTCAAATTATCTATGTCCTTCTTCTTCACATCTATAATAAACATTAGACCTATGTTTATTTATATACCATCTTCGAGCACTACTATACCCTCATCCTCTCTTAAATGCTCTTCTTTTTTGTTGGTATTGAACCCTAGTCTCTTATCTTCTTACGTTTTTACACCATGTAATGATTCTCCTCTAGTGGGATTAAACACATAAGATAAATAGTAAATTATAATAAATTAATTATGTTTAATTAAGTATTCATAATATGTGTATAATATGATTATAATAATCAATTAATAAATAAGATAATATTACAATAAATATAAAGCGATATAAATGGCATACCTATGTGTACAGTTTGTAGAAGGTATATTGTACAAATAAAAATTAGGAAACACGCAACTAAAGTTATAATGATCTTATTACCAAAAAAATTTCTATCAGGTCAAAGACAAATACTATGACCTTACACTTTACTCTAGACATTGTATACATTTTGAAATTTATAATTTAGAAAAAAATGTCTAAAACATAAATTTGATTTATAGGTTTTGATCCATTAGTATTGATCTTTACTTTGTTGTGGTTAGATCTTGTGTACCTACAATGGTCGAGTCATTTATGTCCTATAGTTTTTAGGAAATCAAAGTAGATTTTGGGATGCTTACTCAATGGAACATTGTTAATTTATCATGCCATTAGGATATAAAAAATGTAAAAAATAAATAAATTATATAAAATAAATGCCTTCATAATGTGAACCAAAATTTCTCCATGATAAAATGCTAGCTATATAATTGATAGTCCCTATTTTTAAATTGACCTATAATTTTATTCCATCTATAAGTGATTTTAAATTCATTTTTTGTAATATTGGTGTGTGGACTAACTTCCAACAACTAGAATAAGAAAGAGTGAAAAGATAAAATTTGGGCCATTAAAAAATTAAGGAGAGATAAATAGATTATCTAGATTATATAACATGGTCTATACATGTGTTTAGCATCATATAATTTTTTCTAGATAATGGGACTTTAGGTTTTCAAAACTATTGATAGATGTTGTCTTATGGAGATTGAGATATAGATTCAAGTTTTATAATTAAAAAAGAGTACCAATTTCATTAAATTTAGATTAAAAATATCTAAATAAATATAGAGAAACATTCTAAACTAACATAAACAAAAATAAATAAAGGCCATGTGACCATTAAAGAATATTAAAATTTTCCCATCATTGATGTGCATGCTTAGCCACAAAAAAAGTTCTGGAAGCATGAACTTAAAAATAGAATATATAAGTAATATTGTTGATCTATGTGCCTACCACTAAAAAATGAGTAATCTTGAAACTTAGAAAACTAATTTCTTGCTTACACATGAATAAATATAAAATAATAAATTCTAGATATGGAAATTAGTTACAACAAGATACATCCTTTGCCCCCAATATAAAACAAAAGTATCATGGTTTGAAGGATATAAATATGAAAAATAAATTCATAATGCTATAAATCATTTTCTTATAGTCTTTTACACCTTAAAATATGAATCAAAAGGTCACGTTAAATTGAAGTTGGAATTATGAATTCATTTAGCAACAAGCTTTCAATGCCATAATATGTATAAATAAATATGAAAAAGAATATTAAAATGTAGAATATATTTTCCAAATGAAAATATAAGTAGATAACATGAAATAAAGATAATCAAATTTTTTTTTAAAAATAATTAAAACTTTCCCATGGGTAATATAAGAATAAAAAACATATATGAAACCATCGTGTAAACTATTATAGTTTTTTTTTCAGTAATAATAAAAACACATTAAGGAAACTTTAGAACCTTTAAGTTAAGTTAATATTTTCTTCCAATATATAGAGTGAAATAAAAAATATAAATATACCATATTCATACTTTTTTACTATTTTTAAAAAGAATTTTAAGAGCGAGAATACAATGGTAGGATGTGGAGAGTTTTTCGCACAAAAACTTAACAATATAATAGATGTTGTATCAATGCATTATTTCGATTGCTATTTTTTAATGAAATATTAGTATATAAAAAAAATTAAATTCAAGTGTAATTTTGTCCCATTTTTAGCATTATAATATTATAACAAGGATTATTTGGTTATTGTCAACAAAATTTATTAAAAAAAAAAAAAAAACTTATAGCTAAACAATTTTATTAAATGAGAGCATATATTGTTAGCAAAAACATTGATTTTACCTTGTTTTAATGTGATATCATATATTATACACGTTTAATACATGTATCATGGGATTATAGTGAAGATATCTATGAACACAGGTTGTTAGATGGACATTAATCAAACCTGGATGCAATTGGCCTTAACCATATAACACTTCTTCTTACAATGTGATTTCACTTTTATTTTCATCCCTTTCGATGAGGGGTAGAAAAATGATGCTTTTACATCTTGGTTATTGACAAAGGAGGTGATTATCACTCTAGAAGATGTATCGTGCATCCTCAAAATTTTGATCAAGGGATATCAATGTTTTAGCTTGATCTATGTACCCTTTTTGCAAGGTAATATGATTTCTAGTTTTATGAACTTGAGATGTGGATATTTTTGGATTAGATTGTTCACAAGTGTAAGGACCTTACCTAGTTATATTTTATCCCAAAATAAATGTAATTATTCATGTCATTTAATTTTTAAATTTTTTTGTAAAATAATATATTAAAAAATAATAATTAGAGATAAAAAAAAAATTCTAACTATTTGGGATGTGTATTTTTTCACTTGTTGATAGGTGCAACATATAATAAAAATCAAGAAGATGTATCACTCTAGAAGAAGTATCGTGCATCCTCAAAATTTTGATCAAGGGATATCAATGTTTTAGCTTGATCTATGTACCCTTTTTGCAAGGTAATATGATTTCTAGTTTTATGAACTTGAGATGTGGATATTTTTGGATTAGATTGTTCACAAGTGTAAGGACCTTACCTAGTTATATTTTATCCCAAAATAAATGTAATTATTCATTTTATTTAATTTTTTAATTTTTTTGTAAAATAATATATTAAAAAATAATAATTAGAGATAAAAAAAAATTCTAACTATTTGGGATTGTATTTTTTCACTTGTTGATAGGTGCAACATATAATAAAAATCAAGAAGATGTATCACTCTAGAATATGTATCGTGCATCCTCAAAATTTTGATCAAGGGATATCAATGTTTTAGCTTGATTTATGTACCCTTTTTGCAAGGTAATATGATTTCTAGTTTTATGAACTTGAGGTGTGGATATTTTTGGATTAGATTGTTCACAAGTGTAAGGACCTTACCTAGTTATATTTTATCCCAAAATAAATGTAATTATTCATTTTATTTAATTTTTTAATTTTTTTGTAAAATAATATATTAAAAAATAATAATTAGAGATAAAAAAAAATTCTAACTATTTGGGATTGTATTTTTTCACTTGTTGATAGGTGCAACATATAATAAAAATCAAGAAGATGTATCACTCTAGAATATGTATCGTGCATCCTCAAAATTTTGATCAAGGGATATCAATGTTTTAGCTTGATTTATGTACCCTTTTTGCAAGGTAATATGATTTCTAGTTTTATGAACTTGAGGTGTGGATATTTTTGGATTAGATTGTTCACAAGTGTAAGGACCTTACCTAGTTATATTTTATCCCAAAATAAATGTAATTATTCATTTTATTTAATTTTTTAATTTTTTTGTAAAATAATATATTAAAAAATAATAATTAGAGATTAAAAAAAAATTCTAACTATTTGGGATGTGTTTTTTTTCACTTGTTGATAGGTGCAACATATAATAAAAATCAAGGAGAGTAATTTTGTCATTATATAAGAATTTTTTTTCTTTTTCTTAGAGAAGATAATAAAAAAACATGATATCTTGGACATAGAATGGAGTTTTCTTTAATAATTGTTTAAACAAGGATTTCAAAAGCTCACAATATCTTACATTTATTGTAATCTTTTCGTCCCATTTTTAAAATTTTTATATAGATGAATATTATAATTTATATATGGGAAATGACCCTCTACCTATGATATGACCCAATAATTGTGAATTGACATATTTATAAAAAGTAACAAATTTGAAATGAAGTGGTATTAATAGTTCAGCTTGTATTCAATAATAGTTCCTAAGAATCAATCACAAAATTGCACATAAATAACACATGTATTGGAACAATATTCAAATATTCTAAAGCCAACTTATTTTTTACTATATCAATTCAAAATCTATTTTTTACTCTAAATAAATTCTCAAAATTAAAAATATAAATTAATAATATTAACCTCTTTTCATACAACATTTAAACATACTCCAATATAAGATGAACATATATTTGGTCATTTCCTCTACATAAATTATAAATTCATAGATAATTTCCTTTACATAATCACTCAAGTGCCAAGTATCAAGTAGGAAGTGCTAAAGAATTTTATCAAATGTTTTGTAGAAGTCCAAGGAACAAAAATATACTCCAAGTTTTTTTCCTTGACTTCCTCAATGATAGAGATCTATACATAGCTAATTTTAGAATATATCCCTTTTTCCATAGTGTATTTTACCTCCTTTTCACATTGGGGTATGTATATTTGGTTATTTCTCCTAACATTTCCTACCCCATACTACTCTCTCTATCTTGTATTTGAGCCTTTTAGATTACTCATTATACATCTATTTCATATTTTTATCCTCATTTATCTATATTATAATTTGTTTACACCTATTATGAATTTTATCTCTCTAAGGACAAATTTAATAGGTGTAAGCATACATCGAAGTCTACCCTGAGTATATCTGGTAGACTATTAAATTTGTCATGTGTATTTTTTTAGTCTTTTTGCCTTGGTAAAATTTATCATGCCTTTGATTTCACATATTATAATTTCTAATTATTATCCTTAACATATATCATGTCCTATAGATCCCTATGTATACCAAGTTATTCATATTCATTTACCAAGTATTATACTTGTATACTTTGAATGGTGAATTCCTTATCCCTAATTAAATTTGGAGCCTTCATTTACCATATCTATTGTTTCACTTGTAATGAATTATTTCACCCTCGTACTTCAATAATCATAAAGCCATTGTGATATCATCCACTTGTGAAAAAAATGGTTTATGTGAATTTTAATGTAGATGCATCACACATCTAAGGAAAATGAGGTCAAAGCCCTTGCTCATGATACTATTTATACACATAAAATTGTATTAGATTTGATTCTAGCATGCATAATATGAAGTAGTAACTCCCTTGAGTTTTCATAATCCATAACCTATTTTAGTTGTTCTTCATTGTGTGTTGGTGACAAAAAAATTGAGAGGAAGAAAACATCAAATCAGGATTTATATCTACATATTAAGGAAAACAAATAGATGATGTTACAACACCAAATAGTGAATGTACACATTAAAATTTAGATTTTATAATTTATGAATATATATATATATATATATATATATATATATATATATATATATATATATATATATATATATGGTGCAACAAAAAATATTTTGTAGTAACAATACATTGACATATTTGATGGTAGATTGACAAGTGACGAATCTATTCTTTGAGAATTAGGGTTTCAAATTTTATATGGTGCTAATATATCACTTCCATACCAATGTTTCAATATTAGGATCCCAATATTTTACCTGGGTCTATTTTTTTCCTTAAATTTTATATTTATTTTATTTCATTACTTGTCAAATTATTTTATTTATGCTTTTTACAACTTTCCACTAGGGAAATTTTGATTTATCATTTTAGACTATTATATTCTAGATATCCATTATGCAATTTTTTTATCTTATTGTTTTAGATTTATTTATCCTAGTGAGATAAAAATTTAAAATAAGGCCAAAGTGAAAAAATGAGCAATGGTACGATGGTTTCTCCTAAAACATATTTTTCCTTTGGTCTTCAGCTTCTTTGTTGTTACCCATATGGATATATAAAACCATATATATATATGAAAAATATCTCAGTTAAGGTTTTTCCAACATTGATAATGTGTTAATTACTCAGATCATTATTGTCTCCACTTTTATAGATGGGAAGTATTATATGAAAGGTTAAAGAAGGTGGAAATCCATGAGTCACCATATAATTAAATGGATTTTTGATATCCACAAAATGAAGTTTTATTTTATGAAAAAAATATGTACATAAAATTTTATATTATTTCACAACAAAATTTGTCATTTAATGTAAGAAAAGAAGGTGGGATTTCAGGTGCAATACTTCAAAACACCTCTTATGTCATAAAATGAGTGCCTTTAGACACTCTCCTTCCCATAGTTATTTTTAAGGGTCTAAACATCAGTTTGACCAGAAAATCTTTCTTGCTCTCAACATTGTTATAGAAGTTACTTTAGCTTCAATCCACCTAGTTGATGCCCTTCCCATTTCCAATTGAAAATTTTGGTGGCAACCCCATAACAAGCTTCCACATTTTGATTTATCTATCTCTCTATAATAGACTTATAGATAATGATAAAACACACAAGATAAAGAGAAAATTTAGATTAAAGAAACAATTTTTAAATTTAACCATATAATCTTTGATACTCTGTTTTTTATTTCATATATCACATTGTTTATAAATTGAATACTTATATTTATGTGCTAGGTAGAAAAATAATGTTTTTGAAGTAATTTTTTATGGAAATAAATGTGTCTTCCTTAGAGAGGTTAAGCAAACAAGGTCACATAACAACATATAGTTTAAGAAAAAATGATTTTCTTATGAATTTTGTCCTTACATAGCATAATCCTAGGTTAAACATTATATTTGTTATTATAGGAGTATGAATTTTGTTTATTGTTCATCCTTTATTCTCCAAAACATTAGTTATTAAAAATTCTTTCTAATATTCTTGGAACATAGATTGGAATATTAAAAAAAAACCATGAACATTAAATAAATTAAATTGAATGATTAAATCTTGATTTTCATCTTCCTAAATAGAAGAATAGACATTTAAAATAATAGCATATCATAAGAGAACGTTCCGCATTTGGTGTTTCATTCTATGTACTTATATGATTCAATGAAATAAGGCCATGAACCATTCCCATCCTTGATGGAATTTATAATGTCTTTAGACATATTTAGTCATTTTAGATTTTAAAATATAATTTCGTTTGAAATATGAAAGGTATGGTTGAAGATTGAAAATATGAATTAAATTCAATAACTATTATATAGAACTACAAAAAATACCTTTGAAATAAGAATTTATAAGAGACAAGTAAGAAAACATAAAACACAAAATCTAAGAGTTAAGTTGTGGAGGTCTTTCTCCTAAAACTAAGGACTAATGAGTGTAATGATGTTCATTTTCATCTTCAAAATTTAAATTTAAGAAAATATTTTTAAATTGAATTGCAGTTCTACCTTTCAAATAAGAATTTATAACAGAATAATTAAAAAACATAAAACACAAAATATAAGAGTAAATTTGTGGAGTTTTTCTCCTAAAAATGAAGGACTAATAATTAGAATGATCTTCATTTGCATCTTCAAAAATTGATATTGAAGAAAAAAAAATTAAATTGAACCTTAACATGAACATTAGGTGTGTTTGCAAGCTCTCTAAAATTGAAATTGAGAATCATGAAATAAATAATTATGTTGAAGACTCTTGAGGAGGTGAACTCTACATTACATCATCTCTAATGAATAATGATTAACTTCTAACTTTAATCTCTCTCTCTCTCTCTCTCTCTCTCTCTCTCTCTCTCTCTCTCTCTCTCTCTCTCTCTCTCTCTCTCTCTCTCTCTCTCTCTCTCTCTCTCTCTCTCTCTCTCTCTCTCTCTCTCACACACACACACACACACACACACGACCATCTCAAACCTAAAGGAGATTACAATTCAAAACTAAAAATTAAACATTTCTATAGATATTTTAGAGAAACATAAGAAGGAAGATGTTTCATACAATTATAATAAGGCAAATATAATATAATATAAGTGTGTATAGCCATTTTATATATTAACTATTTGATTGAATAAGGTCATGTACAATGTTGCCAATATATGTAGGTTTTTGTTTATAGGACACTCACATCAGAACTATTGTGTTTTTATTTTATTTATTTTACTTTAAAAATGTAAATAATAATTTTGTATTGTAAGTAATAAAGGAGTGGGCATGTGTATGCATTTAAAATGAATCTTTACTAACATTTAACAAGGTAACAATGTCATTGTATGGGTTTGTTTTTTCTTAATTTACGTTACTTATAATTTATAATGTATAAAATTAACCCTGAAGCATTTTAACATGGGTGACATTATTATTATATGTTCTAATCTTCTATTGTGTATTATTACAAATTGTGAATGGGTATGACGTTAAATTTTTGTTTTTGAGAATAAATATTTAATTTATGTCACTATTTATTATAACTAAAATTTAATATAAATAAAATATTTTAAATGTATATATGTATTGTCTATGAGCTAAGCCATATGAATAGTATAAAATAAACATAAACTTTTATTTATAGAATACCTATAAGGTTTTTAGAATTTAACAATTTATATTTTTTTGTCAAGAAGAAATTATTAGATGGATATATTAGTTGTATTTATTGTAAATGAATTATGCGTGTGGATTGACAGCTCATGTGCATATATATTTCAAATAAATTTTAAAATTAAAATTTGTTTTGCTTTGATTTTATAATTTTTATTATTCAAATGTAATTTACAATTACTTGTTAGCAATGGATTTATTTATTTTAATATTTAATTATTAAAAATCATATATATATATATATATATATATATATATATATATATATATATATATATATATATATATATATATGTTTTTTTCTCAACAATGTTACATATTTACCATATAGACATTGGGTTTTCTTAACAAGATACCAACATGAAAACTAATTTGTTTTTTAAATTAATTTAGTTAGTTTTGTTTTTTTCTCCCTCTAATAAACCAAAAAATATATCTTATACATTCATTGCATCATGTTTATTGTAAGTTGTTATTTGTATATTTTCTTCTTTAATGATAGGTTCGATGTAAAGACTATAATTTGGAGGATTTTTAGTTTATGTAGATCAATTTATTATTGTTTCTAAATTATTAATTTTTAATGACTTTTATTAAATAAATATTTAATTAAAATTTTACTTTTTATTTAATTTTATAAAATTAAATGGTAAAATTAATGTAAGTTTTTGAGATATATTAGATTAGTTAATTTATGATTATATAAGAGAGAGTTCCATCCATGTTCATCATCAAGAATCAAATCTCTCTAAATATACATTAAACCTTTCAATTCGATTTTATTTAGATTAAATAAAATGTTAAATATTATAATAACTAAATTTAAAAAAAAATGTATTATAAATTTATAATAAATGTATTATTATAATTTTAAATTAAAAAACATAATATAAAATATAAATATATCAAAAAAACACTTTAAAAAAAGCATAAAAAATCATCTCTAATGGTGGCATTCATAATTTTTCGAAAGTGCAACTATAGTCTTATTTATCATGTATCATAAATGTTTCAAAACACATTGAATTAAAATCATACACAAAATTTTAAAAATCTCAAATTTATTTATATTATGGATTGAAAGTCTTAGATCTTAAAAACAATAAATTAATTAAAAATATAAAATTAAAAATAAATTAATATTGAAAAATATATATTTAATTTAAAAAGTAATGAAATATAAAACAATGCATAATTATAATGTTAAATTTCAATTTAATTTTAATAATAATATTTTATATATATAAAATAATAATAATATTTATCACATATGATACATAGTGTATTTTAATAAATGAGTTATGTTTATTTAACATTCATAATATATGTATAATTAATAATAATAATAATATTTAATTAATAATTAGATTAATAGTAAAATATATATCAAAGGAATAAAAATGATATATTTAAGCATATAACGTTATAAAAGGTAATATGCAATTGAAGTTATGAATATTGTTGGTAAAATTTATTAATTAAGTTAAAGACAAATATAAATAACATAAATTTCAGTCCAAAAAATGCACGTCAAAATTTATAATTTATAAGGAGTGTCTAAAACTTAAATTTGACTTCTAAGTTTTGTTTCTCTAGTTTTGATCTTTACTTCATAGTGTTTAAATTTTGCATTGGTAATATTGTGTACGTATAATAGTTTTTATCTCTATGTTATATTGTTAAAGAAATCAATTTATATTTTTGGACTTGTGCTTAATGAAGCATTGTTAATATATCAAGCCACGAGGATAAAAAAATAATGTCAAAAATAATAAATTACATTAAGGAAAGAACATTAGAATATATGTAAAATTGGTCCATAATAAAATGTTAAATCTATTAAATGATAGTTCTTGGGAGTCTAAAATGACTTGCAACACTATTATGTTTATAGGTGACATTGAATTCAAATTTCACAATATTAGTGTATGTGCTAACATAAAACAATTAGAATTAGAAAGAACAAAAGGACCAAATTGAGTCTTCCAAAATATGAAGAAAGAGAAAGAGGTTGTCTTGACTATATTGCATAGTCTACACATGTTTTTAAGACCATACAACTTTATCTAGATAGTGAGACCTTAGGTTTAAATAATTTGGATAGAGATTGTATCAAGGAGATCGATATATGAATTCAAGATTAATAATTTAAAAGGAGTACCATTGTCATTCAATTTATATAAAATTAGTTAAACATATAAAGACAAACATTATGAACTAACAAATTATTTTTTCAAATAAAAGTCACACGACCATTTTATAATACTGCATTTTCTATATCGTTGAAGTGCATGCTTAGCCACAAAATAAATAGTGTAAACATATAGTTAAAATTAAAATGTAGAATATTGTTGTCCTAGATACATGAAACTGAAAATGAGGAATCTTAAAACTATGAAAACTAATTCCTTGTTTAGGCATGGGTGAATATAAAATAATAATTTTTAAATATGGAAATTAATAAAAATAATATACCTCTTTTTAGTTGAGTATGTCATAAAAGTCTCATGAGTTGAAGGACATAACTAGGTAAGATGGATTCATAATTCCATAAGTCATTCCATAATAGGCCTCCCCACCTTAAAGTATGAATCAAGAGGTCACTAACATCTTAAAGTTAAAATTATAATCATGAATTCATTTAGCAATCAACCTTCAATACTATTATATATATATAATATTAAATATACTAAAACATAAAAATGATAAGTAGAAAAATGAAGAATATATTTACTCTTATTATAATATAAATCAAATATATTAAAAAATATATAATTAAAATGTATAAAATAATGATAATAAACTCTTTTAAAATATCCAGTAAACAATACAAGAATGAAAACATATATAAAACTATCATATAAACTACGATAATTATTAATGTAAAGAAACATAACACCTTTGAGTTAAGTGAAATATATTTTAATCTTTGACTCTTAATATATAAAGAAAAGACAAAACTAGGAAGATAATTATTCTTATTTTTTACTATTTTTCAAAAAGAGAAAAAAGAACGACCATACAATGGTAGGATTGAGAGTTTTTGGCACACCAACTTCACAATTTGAGAGATGTTGTATGAAGGCATTAATTTGATAATGAATTTTTATTTTTATTTTTTAAATTATATATAAATAAATATTTTTATGTTAAAAAAAATTAATTTATTCCATTTTATGATTATAATAAAGTTTATTCTATCATGGTTAGTTATAATTTGTTTTTATTTTTTTAATTTTGTAATTAAGTATTTTGATTTTGAGAGTATATATTGTGAATAAATATATTGATTTTACTTTGTTTTAATGTGGTATAAGATATTTTACATGTACATAAGCTTTATTATATGATTTTACTAAAGATAATTTAAGAATATAGGTTTGTTGAGAAATATTAATTAAAATTAGATATAATTGATCTTAGTTATATAACATGTTTTCGTATAAAAAATCTATTTTAGTATGATTAAATATTAAAAAAAAATTTAAAAAAAAAAAAAAAATTATAGTTAATTAAATTAATTATAAAAACATGTATTATTTAAAAAAAAACATTGATTTTATTTTATTTTATAAACAAAAACATTGTTTTTACCTCATTTTGATGTGATACAAAACAGAGTACATGTACATTATCATGGGGTTTTCCTAAATATAATTTAAGAACATAGATTTGTAAAGGAATATTAATTAAACTGGGATATAATTGATTTTAGTTACCATATACGCCTTCCTATGAATGTGATTTGATTTTAATTTTTTCGTTGCTTTGGATGAGAGGTAGAAGAATAATACTCTTGCATTTCAGTTATTGATAAAGGAGATTGCTATCACTCTATAATATGTAGACACATTCTTACAATTTTGATAAAGGGATATCAACATTTTAACTTGATTTTTATACCTCTATTTCATGGTAGTATGTCTTCTAATTTTATAAACTTGAGGTATGAGACTTCCTCATTTGAATTATTTGCGAGTCTAGGAATCTTCCCTAGTTATATTTTAGTCTAATAATTGTAATTATTAATTCTTAAATTTTAGTTTGATTTTTTTCAAATATAATATTTTATATAAAAATTAATAATAAAAAATAAATTTTATTTTTTAAAATAACATTAAGGTGTTAAATTTGAATACCAATTAATATAAAAAGTTATAAATATTTTTTATCATTTGTTTATAGATGTAATTTATAATACTTAAGATGAAGAGTAGATTTTTTTTATTTGATAAAAGAGGTACCAAATTTCAACATTAATTAATATGAAAGGTTGTGAATAGTTATTTTCATTTATTCATAAATGTACTTCATAATAACACACGTAAATGAAACATGAATTTTTTTATTTAATAAAATAAAAGACTGAATTTTAAGCGTCATTAGAGCCTTTATAATAGATAAAAAGATAGTTTTCAAGCTCACATTCAATACCTCTTTTAGCAATCCGTAAAACACAATACCGAACCACCAAACAACACAGAAAAATAGGCAACAAAATTATACCAAACAATCAACAGAAATCTTCCTATTTTCTGCTAACTGTCCATTAGGGGAAAACATATACAAAGTTTAAGATGGAGATTGGTTTGAGCACTATATAATATTTTTTCTTTTTTCCATGTGTGTTGGCGTGGCACCTCTTGGCCCCACCACAGCCAATGATTTTGAAAAGTAGTTAACTGCGAGATTGCAATTATCCATCATCCGCCAGATTACAATGTCAACTGGACACTGCGTATGTGGTAGGATACACGTGGAATTGCAAGCCGTGCACGGAGTTTTATGATTTCACATTTTGTTCAATGATTTAAATTTCGAAATAATAATTTTGGGCGGTATGATTATGCATGCTGAGTGATGGGCATCCCATGAACCCATACCAGATGTCAAGATAAGATCGCGTGAACCCATGCATTCGAATCCATTTTGTATTGGAGGTCAGGTTGCAGTGTAGTCATTTTCATTCGATCTGGTGGAAGGAGGAAGATCTAGCCCGATTCCAACCGGAAAGAGAAAATGTTGTGACTACAACTAGAGAATATCCCAGGTTAGTATTCTTCACAGTTTTCATAGATAACAGTTCATTGAACTGTACAGCTCCGCTTAATGTGCCTTCCCCATTCTGAACAACATTCTCTTAAAGCTCGTCATGTTTTATTTGACATAGAAATGTGAATGTTTAAACAGACATAATAAAATAGAAATGTTTTAAAATTGACAATTTTATGTTTAAAGAAATGTGAATGTTTAATTGATATTTCTATGTTTTATGTATACTAAAGTTTTATTATGTGTCTTTGTATAAATAAAGAAATGTGAATATTTAATTGATATTTTTATGTTTTATGTATACTATAGTTAGAGGCATGTGAATTATTTGATAGAATGCCTCAATGACCATATACACTATTTATGTTATGATCGTGGAGAGGCTCTTTGTATTATTTATTATATGTTACTTAAATATTTAAAAAATAGTTTAAATTAGTAAAATGTTATGAAATTAAATTATTATTGACCTCCTAGCTTTCACATGTTCTTAATGAGAAATTCACATCGATGAGCTAATTAATTACACACAACCCATATAAGTTTTTTAAAAAGAAAGATTTGACTATTTACCTATGTTATGAAGAGGTGATCTGATTTCTTCAACAAGAGAAGATAAGAATGATGACAAGGAATAATCAGTTTGTTGATGAAGCTTTTCCTTTCCATGATACTGGTCATGGTATTGAAAGAGATAAATTGTAGTAAAAGAGGTGGACATCAAACAAATTGTGGCAAAGGAGGTGCTAATCAAGTGCAAAATACTTATAACCCAATACAAATACATGGTTTCACTTCTCTGCATTGAAATTACCAATGAAATATCACTCATGTAGAAAATGAATAATTTTGAAGGCCAAGATCATTAGAATAAGAATAATCCTTGAAAAACATAGAGGTAGGGGTCAACAAAGACATAATTTCTTAGCAGAATTTGGTTAAGGTGTTGTTATATAGCATCCTAGCATATGATAATAACATAAATGAAAGCTACAATATGGTTTTAAGGACATTTTTATTTATATGAAGTTAATGAACCTGAAAACTAACAAGAACAAGAAAATTACCAATAGATCAAGATCTTGAAACAATACTTAGAATTGATTTGTATTGATTAATTGAATAATTACAAACCCAAACCATGCTTAAATAAGCCTAAACTAAGAAATGAGAGTCTACATGCATAATTTTTTTTTTTTTTTAAATCTAAAACAAAAATGTCTATTTTTAGCACCTGCTATTTATGATAAGTTTCGAATGCATGGCTTTAAAAATTTCCTAAAATATCCTAAATGCTAAAATTATCCTATGAAATGAAATTCAACTGAAGTCGACTTCTGATTTTAAAAATGTATAATTTCTAAATTTAGAAAAATCTTGAAAAAATCATTAAAAGCTAATTATGGACCCTCAAATGATCATGTTTGGCCTCTGAAAAATATCAAAATCTAATTTAAGTAGATAGAAAAATTTAGGGCAGAATCAAACTTTCTAAGACAGTCATTTTGACATGTGGAAGAGTTCAAATAGAGCTATGAGTCAAAATTTATGGAATCTGAAAGGTTTGCCTATTTTTCTGCATCATTTTACTCTGTTTGAAAACAACTCAACTCCTATGAGTTACCCTGATTGTACTGCTACCATTTTTCCTTGTCAATCTTCTTCAGCTCCCATTATATAATCCAAGTGTTGTCCTCTTGCTGTAATCCTTCCCACTACACCAAATACTTTTTATAATTCCCTTACCTTGTGCTCACTGTCTTCACATACAAAACCTACACTATTTTTTCTTTCTTCTTTTTTGTAACCTATTGCTCCCAATTTATCTCTTCATCTTCATCACCTTCATCATCTTCTCCATGGAATTCATATAAATCTAAAACATTAAATACTAGAGATATATCAAAATTGTGTGGTAAACTTGCCTCATATGCATTATCATTGATTTTATTCACAATTATGCATGGTCTAATTTTTTTGTACTTCAAATTATTAAATGTGCCTTTTGAAAATATTTATTTCCTCAAGCAAACCATTCCCAACTCTTCTTCTTCAAATACTTTGGACCTTCTTCTGACATCTGTTGTTGATTTATATTTCTCATTACTTTCTTGTAACTTTCTTCTTACTCCTTTCAACTACTGCATATGCTCTGCAAATGCTTCTGCATCATCACTCATTTGATATTTAATTAAAAATTATACCAAATTTAAAATACCCATAGGATTTATCCCATAAACAATTTGAAAAGGTCACTTTCCTATTGATCTATTCACTGAACTATTATATGTATACTTAGCTTGTGGTAAAGCCAAGTCCTTTTGCTTTGTCTTCTCTCCCACTATGCATCTCAATAAAACTTTTAAACTCATATTCATGACTTCTATTTGTCCATATATTTGTGGGTGATATGCACTACCGAATTGTAGCTTAGTACCAATCTTCTTCCACAAAGTCCTCCAGAAAATGACTTAGAAATTTTATATCCCTATTTGAAGTAATAGTTTTTGGAATACCATGTAATCTCACAATATCCATAAAAAAAAATTATACAACTCGAGTGGCATTATTGGTTTTATTACATGCAATGAAATGAATCATTTTAAAAAATATCCCTACAACAACAAAAATTGAATCATTACCTCTCTGTGTGTTTGGCAATCTTAACACAAAATCCATACTCAAATCTATCCATGGTCCTTTTAGAACTTGTAATGGCATGTATAGTCCAATATTTTATGCATGTCCTTTAGCCACCTCACATATTATGCACCTTGAAACATACCTTGTCATATCTCTCTTCATATTTGGCCAAAAATACTTTTCCTCCACCAAATATATTGTCTTCATCTTACCAAAATGTCTAACCAAACCACCACTATGTAATTCTCTTATAATATTGTCTCACAGAGACCCAACTAAAATGCATAACTATTTTCTTTTGAAGAGATAACCTTCTTGTATAAGATACTCATCATGAATAGCATCTATCCCACCTATTAATGGATTCCTACATTTCTCGTTGACCTTGGTAAAATATGGATCAGTATTATATAATTCTTTCATAACTTCAAATATAATTACTTCACTCACCATGGTAGTTAATAATGCTACCCTCCTACTTAATACATCAGCTACCTGATTCTATTTTCATGATTTATGCTTCAACATAAAAGTATACCGCTTCAAGAAAGAAACCCACTTTGCATGCCTACTATTCAACTTCTTTTTTGTATTCATATATTTTAAAGCCTAATGATATTTACATAGTATAAACTCCATAAGCACTAGACAATGCCTCCAATGTCTTAATACTTGTATAATTATATAAATTTCAACATCATAAATAACATACTTTGTTCTTGCATCATTAAATTTCTCACTAAAATATGCTATTGGCTTTCCTTCTTGACTCAAAATAGCACCAATTTCTACAAACAAAGCATCACAATCAACATTAAACACTTTGCTAAAATCTGGTAATGCTAAAATTGGCCTTTCTATAATCTTCTTCTTCAAAATTTCAAAGCTTCTTTTGGTTACTCTAATCTATGTAAATTCCTTCCTTCTCATGCAATCTGTTATTGGTGCCACAATACTACTAATATTTTTTTAAAAAATTGTAAAAATTTGCTAAACCATGGAAAATTCTTACTTATGTAATGCTTTTTGGAATAGGCCACTCAATAATTGTCTTTAACTTTTATTTTATCTATTTTCACACCATCTATTTAAACTACAAATCCTAAAAATACAAAACTATTCTGCATAAATCTCCACTTCTTCAAATTTCCATACAACTTCTTTTTTCTTAACAAATCCATTACCATTCTCAGATGTTGTAAGCGTTCTTATTTAGTCCTAATAAATATCAAAATATCATCAAAATAAATGACTACAAACTTACCAATATATTCTCTTAGCACTATATTCATCACCCTCATAAATGTGCTAGGTACATTAGATAATCCGAATGGCATCACCATCCACTCATATAAGCCATCCCTAGTCTTAAATGAAGTCTTACACTCATCTCCTTCATGAATTCAAATCTAATAATAGCCACTCCTTAGATCAATCTTGGTAAAATATTTTGCTCCTACAAGCACATCCATCATATTATCTAAACAAGGTATAGAAAACCTATACTTTATTATAATTTTATTAATTACTCTACTATCTACATACATTCTCCATCCTCCATCTTTCTTTGGATTTATCAATGCTGATGTTACACATGGACTCACACTCTCCCTTATCACTTTCTTCCTTAGCAATTCAATAACTAATTTATTTAATTTTGCATGTTCTCTTGGACTCATTTTATATGATGATTGATTGGGTAGAGCTGATCCTAGAATCAAATCAATGTGATGTTGAATATCTCTCTTCGATGGTAAGCTATATAGTAACTCATCAAAAATAACATCTGCATATTCTTTCAACACTCTTGCTACTTTTGTTGGTATTGGCACCATTTCTATTTTTTCATTCTTTTCTACTAGTGCATAACAACAACCTACTACCTTCATATCTTAGATAAATTCTTTACTATAGAGCATGGTTTTTGTCTTCTATTCCTCTTTAATAGGTAACAAAACTAACTTTGTACCACCTTTTCAAAAAATGTATGTGTTATTTTCTCCATCATGAAATACTTTCTTGTCAAATTGCCATAGTCTCCCCAATAACATATGACATGCATCCATCAAAATAACATCACACCATATTTCATCATTATAAGTTTTTCTTATAGAAAACTTGATTAAGCACCTTTTATCTACTGTAACCTCATTCCCTTTCTTAAACCATGAAATCCAGTAAGGGTTAGGATGTTTTTCACATTGAAAATTTAGTTTCTCAATCATTTCTTTAGAAACCATATTTTCATAACTACCACCATCTATAACTACTTTACATACCTTTCCATGTGAAGTACATCTTGTTTGAAATATATTTGATCATAGTCATAAATAACCACCTTATTTATTATTCACTTATTCATTTCTTGGAGTGATAATAGCTCTTTTCATCATGAGATTCTCTCCAACATCTACTGGTGCAACTTCAGTATTCTGCTCTTCTATGTTAGCCTCAACTAGATTTACTCTTAGGTGATCTTCTTGCCTCCATTCTTGATTTTGATAGTTTGGACACTCAAATGATATGTTCCCTTCTTCTCCACATATATAATAGACATAAGTTCTATGTTGATTCAAAAACCATCCTCTAACACCTCCATAACCTCATCCTCTCTAAAATTCTTTTTTTTTTGTTCGTATTGAAACCCTTGCCTATTATCATCTTACCTTTATGTACCATGTGAAAATTCACCTTTATTGGAATTAAAGCGATCTCTAGTGGTATTAACCCCACCTTTCCCCCTTATTGGAGAGGATCCACCTCTTTTTGGACTAGTGGATATCCTTCTAAAATTCTATATATTTTGTTTTTCTTCTGCCTTCAAAGTTAATTGATAAGCCTCCTCCATGTTACGTATTCTATGCATGCTTAATTCATCTTGAATAGAAAATTTTTAACCATTAACATCCCTTGAAACCATATTCATTTCTATCACATCATGCTCCACTCATATGGAATTCTTATAAAATTCATCTGTATACTCTTGTATACTATGATCTTTTTGTCTCAAATTCTAAAATCTTATGTATAAGGTTTATGCATAATCCACAAAAAAAAATCCCTTAGTTTTTTCTGCAACTTTTTCATGAATTAATATTCTCTTTAACTTTTCTCTGTCTCTCTTTTTGCAAGTGATCCCACCAAATCATTTCATGACCTTTTAATTTTGTGTATGCAAAATTTACCTTCTTGTCTTCTCTCAAAGTCTTCTACTCGAAGAACTTCTCCATGCTATTCATCTAATCTATCAAATCCTCTGGTTTTAAAATACCTCTATAATCTAGAACATTAACCTTGATTTCTTCATTTCTTCCTTCTAAATCCTGAACCCTCATTTCTTCCATTAATGGTGGCTACTCTTTTTATTCTTCTTCTTGCTAGATTTATTCATCATGATTTGTGTCTTCCTCATCACCACCTTGTCTCTTTGCTTGATTAGTGACAACCTCTATAGTTCTTGTATAGTTTAGTTTATTTGTGCCATACCTCCTCATCCTCTCACCATTCTTCTCTCCTTCAAGATTCAAACTCGATCTGATACCAGATAATGAACCCAAAAACTAATAAGAGCAAGAAAATTACCAATAGGCCAAGATCTGGAAATAATACTCATAATTGATTTGTATTCATTGATTAAATAATCAAAAACACAAACCATTCTTAAATAATCCTAAACTCATAAATTAGAGTCTACATTCAAAATTTAAAAAAAAAACTAAAATCTAAAAAAAGCCATCTATTTTTAGCAAACGCTATTTATAGTAAGTTTTGCATACAAGTGCGCATGTCTCTAAAAATTTCCTAAAATTACATAAATGCTAAAATTATTGTATGGAACTAAATTAAACTAAAGTTTACTTCTGGTTCTAAAAATATATAATTTCTAATTTAGAAAATTCTTTAAAAAATCATTGAAAGCTAATTTTGGACCCTCAAATGATCATGTTTGGCCTCTGAAAAATGTTAAAATCAAATATAAGAAGATATAGTAGCTTAGATAAAAATAAAACTTTTCGAGACAATCATTTTGGCACATAAAACTGCTCAAATAGAGCTACAAATCAAAAGTTATGGCCTTCGAATGGTTGGCCTATTTTTTTTGCATCAAAAGTTATCTTTCCCATTACCTACATTATGTAGGTTGAAATCTTAACTGCATAAGATAAATTATATAAACTATCTATATTATCATCACTCCTAGTGTCCACACCTCAATTTTTTCTTCCTTGTATATTTAATCATAGAAACAAAGATGAAACAACAATCAAAGAAACCACTAGATTACTAAGAGAATTAGTTATTATTAGTCTACTCCATCTTTAACTCATGAAATTATAACTGGTAAGCCACATTTATAGAAGTGAAAATATCATCTTTGACTTATTCATTTATAATTTCACCAATCCTATCTAACTACTTAAGAGCAGAGACTAGTGCATTGGCCCTAACAATTAGATTATTTTCTTATCCATATTTTGATTCGAGATTAAAATCAAGCAAATGTAAGGACTATATGTTTGAAAAAAATGGGTGTTTATTTTACCTAACATGGTTGTAACCAATTAAAAATGCCCTCATTTTTTCTAAATATTTAATCACTTTTAAAAATTGGTTCTCTAGCTCCTTAAAGGATTCTATGGATATTAAACCATTGTTGGCAGAACAAGAGATGGTCAAATTTTATGGTGATAAATCATGACTGGTATAAAAAATGGTGCCCATACCTTGTGAAATTATGGATAATATAATGACAATCAAGGTCCTTCATCACATCAAAATTCTAAAAAAAATCCAAAATATTCTAGTAAAAACCATCTATAGCATAACTATGTATTTACCATGCTTAAAATTTATGACTCAAAGTAATCCACTTTCAAAATTACCTCTATGCATTACATGACCACTCTATATAGTAAAATGAAAATTATTTTGAGCATGCCATTATAAATTGGAGTTCATAAAGCCATCTACTACTTGGTATAATACATGAGAATTAGGGGTCCATGGAAAATAACTCATAAGGAGATGATAACAAGTGAGAAAAAATTAGTGTGAACACTAAGAAAATAATTTTTAATGGTTGTGTGTGTTATTTAACATTGTTTTCTTGATTTTTGAACTCTTTATCCTATATTAATGCAAGAAGATCAGTCACCATTGTAGGTCTTAAGAATTTATTATTTTTAGAATGTGTTACATTTTATATTTATATTCAACTATCATTTTATGTATACACCTTAGGATTGAGTAGTTTTCCATATAATCATAATGGATAAAAATTCCTTTGTTTGATGTGAGAATCTTTCATGCTTACTCTTTTTTACCTAGTAAATTTTTGTTATTATTTTGAAAATTTTGTTGTGATATAATATTTGATTAGGAGTCAAATTATTAAATGTTTCCTATTGCATAAAATAATGTACACTATTATTTCTAACCAAAAAAGGCTTCTTATTACATTTTCAATACATTGATCTATGCAGATAATAATCTATATCCTTAAAGATCCATAAAATATACAATAAGATCTATGACTTTCATTTTTAACTTTATTTTTGAGATGAGGGAGATTTTACTTAGGCCCTTCTGATGTAAATGTGCATATCTTAAGATGTATTGTCTATAAAAATTCAATAGCTAAGAGCACAAACCATTAAATTTGAAACATATGTTTATTCTTAACCCAACCAAGATTATGAATGCACTTCCTAAGGAACCTTATTTGATGATAAATTCTAATCTCTTTTCCATTTATTTTTGCATGTGATATCCCCATAATTTTCATTTTTATTCAATCCATTAAAGATCAAATACAAACCATCCCTATATTTTATCCGTATTCTATTGTATGCAAGCTTTTTTTAATAAATTTTTAGACCTTTTTAAGCATTTCAAAGTTCAATGCCGCCCATGGAACCTTCCATAGATAAAATATTTATAATAAACAATTTTATTTCAATAACAATTTTAGTATTTTTATTTTTATTCTTGTTACAATAATTCATGATGAAAAAGGCCATTGGAAGAATTGTGATTCCCCACGTCGGGTTGCTTTAATTGATATCACTATAGATTAGATATTACAATGTATATGTTTTCACAAAGTGTAACTATAAATGTATATGGTGTTGGGTTTTAAGTAAGGTCAACCTACAACAAGTATGACATTGCATATATTTTTTTTATATGTGTAGGGTCATAAACCATTATATGTGCTTATACACCACATATACTAGAGTTTTGTAGATTGCATCAGTAGTGGAATTTGGTTTTTTTAGTTTGTAGGTTCTTTCTCAAGTACTAAGCATATTAGGTGTGATTTTAAGTTCTTGTTCCTCAAATACTAATCATGTTTCATATGAACAAACTATAACATCTAGATCTACAAATCTTTCCCCAATGATCATCTAAAATTCTATTGAAACACTTTTATTTGTCATTTAAACACTTAAATAACCTTGTTGAATGCTTTTTTCTTTGCCATTTAAAAACTTATATGACCTTGTCAGTACATAAATATTTTTAAATTACTCAAACAACTCCAAACTAGTTGATCCTTTTAGGACATTTAGCTTGACGCATTGATTTTGATTTTTGACCTTATTAGGCACCCAAGGAACCTGAGGGAGCTCCTCCACTCTCTTCCATCTCCAATGGATGTGAATAGTTGGTTAAATTATATTTATTTATTTTCAAATTCTATAGTTGTTCTTTCATTATATTTTTTCAATTATTTATGGACAATAATTGTTCTTCTAGATATTTATTAAACTTTAGATAATTACTCTCTTTCTAGTTTCAGTTTTTCATTTTGGACATGAATCATTTTCTCTTGCAAATATAATACCCTTTTATTAAGGGTTCCTTTCCTTGGAAGTAGTACTAATTTTTTTTGAAGTGGTATTCCCTCCATTATTAAATAATTTAACATATTTTCTCAGCACAATGTTCAAAAACCTTAAATGAGAAAACAAAAGGCATATTTTTGTCTCATCTGTGTGTTGTATGATTTCTAATAACATGCAGTGTAACATAAAGAAATTCATTCTAACATGATATTGTATAAACATGTAAATCATACATATAAAATGATAATTTATAGATAATATTACTCTGGGGAAAGTTTTTAATAGTTATTGATCTCTAAGATTAGTCAATTTCATACACAACACTTGATTGAATTACATTCATTTGATATTGATGTTGCTAGTAAGCTAGTGAAGTTCATCTCACTACTTACTCATTACCATCAATGAGAGATTTGGTTAATACAAATATAACTAATAGATTCATACACATTACTTCCTACTAGCAGGCATAAAATTTACTAAACACAAGAATAATCAAAATGCATACATTTAAACTATCAATCATATGAATGAATCTCCCAAATATTATTTATCACATAAATAATAAACAAATATATACAATTTATACCATCCAGGTATAACCTATATTTAGACTACATACTACTAATTTTTATAAGTAGAATCAAATATATAGTACAATCAATAATATCATAGTCCACCATTTTTATGTAAACACTAATCACTTTCAAATAGTCAGTCATAAATTTTTTAGAGAATCAGATAACTCACAAACCAAGTTATACATCATATGAACATAATATTTCATTTAAATAATTTAGTGTTTTTTATAGATTATATTCATATAATTATAGTTTCTTGTCCCTCAAAATCCTATGACTTATTTTAACAATCCATTAAATTATATAGATAGGCATATGACCCAATACCCCTATAAATGTTATATTTTTATATGAAAACTTAAGTTCATATGTAGATATATTTCCTACATATGAGTACTTGTACATCATAATATGTACCGTATATAAGTAATCAAATTATATATAAATCTATATCAATGATCATTTATATATTTTAATCAAGAACTCTATATGATTTCAAAATCCATTATATCTTTCCTATTCATAAAATAAATTGGTGATCTTTTATTAGATAAGGGATTCAATAAGGTAGTACTCCATCATTTTTATTCCTAACTAAAGATATTTTCATCATTATATATTCAAAATATATATAACTTCGTGCATAAGTTTCCAAGACAACAAAGTTTTTCATAATATGGTTCGCATATAAATATTTGACAATTTAAAAATTATTCTTTTTTATTACACTAAAGTTTCATCAAATATACAAATCACTATAGTCATGAAAATATACTAGTCATAATCTATTCTTATAGGCATGCATCACAATGTGTATGTGTGTGTGTGTGTGTGTGTGTGTGTGTGTGTGTGTGTGTGTTCTCTTTAGACACATTTCATATATTTACACACCTTGCATAATATATACTACATAGTAAATATTTTTTAATACACAATTATTATTCTATCATACTAATAATATTCTTCATTTTTCTAAAATAAAAATTATGTTCTTCTAACAACTATTTAACCTTTCATGAAAATTGCATCAAGTTCTATATAGGGTTTTCTATATTTTCTAAAACCCTTATTAAATGAATTAGAATATTTTATAGAGGTGAAGCCCTTGCCCACTAGTATCCGTATATTAATTAAATTAAAGAATTTAATATCTAACACCCCTAAATGTTAATAAAACCCACCTCATTATGTCTAAGATTCCCATGACAAGTCTAATATATTGTTATTATGAGAAATTAATAACCAATAATTTGTGTATCATTTATAATTTCTAAAATTGCCTCTTTGATTCTCATATTAAAATAGATTATGTACCAATACTCAGATGTAATAATATGAGAATTAAGATGTTAATCATGTTACTTATAGTTATTTGATTATCTGATTCACATGTTTAGAAACTTATGTGGCTATTAAATGTGATATCTACAAGTGTTAAATATGTTATAATTGATAACATATGTGATATCTATAAGAGATATTTATAAGATGCAATAAATAAATCTATAATTGTTATCTATATCCATCAATGCTATCCACATGTAATCATATCAATTATCAATTAAACATATATACCTATATATCTAACAAATTTAAGAACTAAACATATGTAATCGTATCAATAGCTAATATAACATATGTAACTATTAAACATGTAGATTTAAGTAAAATAGTATATAAATCATATATTTACATATACATTATTATACATATAGTGATAGATAATGATTGACCAATAAGGTAAAATGGATTACAGATAGTGATTGAGAAATAAGGTATATATTTCCATATTGAATTAATAAATATGATATACTGATTTATACTAATGTATATATACCAATTGACCATTATATCACTATAAATTTATGCTCAAGTCATTATTTATAAAATTAGATCTCCCTATTTGAATGGTTCACTACCAGGTTGCTATAATAGATATATGTATATAATTCATGTCATTAATTATAATATCACTGGTACTCATATCACTAATTCTCATATTGATAAAACATAGGATAATAATATAATAGTAGTCAGATTGATTAGCCATATCCTTTCATGATTTTAACAAGTAGTTTATACTCAAATCTATATCATTGTTTTTATGCACTGAATATACATGCAACCCGCATAAACTTTCTTAAGATACATTTACCACATATGAGTTTACATAGTTAAGATAGTTTTACCATGGTGATAAGTAATATAATAATAGATAATTATACGAGTTATAAATTTATTGGATATTTAGGAATTATATTGTTTTATTCCTATATGATCTATATGATTTATAATACCATAATTCTCACCTAGTTCATTGTTCATATAGGTATTTTCTATTTTATAAACACATATCACATGTATAAATTATACAAAATAGACTTGAATCTAACTCATTGTATTTAATAAATCAAGCTTACCTCATTGGCTCTAGTAGTATCATCCATTGGAAATTCCAAGATGATATCATTTATTACTTAAAATCACATTTGTGACACATCTACCAAGGATTTTTCAAAGGCTTGTTGCAAACATACTATAAATGATAATATATTCCCTTCTAAATCAATTTCTTCCCAATTTCATCCACTTAGAGATAGATGTTTTTCTTCCAATGTTATTCCCATTGTGTTCATATAATTTATCAAGTTATTGACCCCCTATTCATGAAATCTAGTGAACGTCCATTCAAACCAATTTCAAGCTTAACATTAAGTTGATCACCCCTAGAAATAAGAGTCCAAATTCATCTTTAAAACATTATCTAATAGCATATAGTATTAAAAAATAACTTTTCATAATCATATGATACATAATATAGTTCTAGGAACCATTATAGAATCTTGAAACTTTCAATAAAACTTAGATATATATAATCATTATTGTCCATATAGTGTTAATGAAGATTCTATTAAATTACTACCTTTTTCTCCATTATTTTCTCTTTTTCTACTTCCTTTCTTTTGCTCTCTACTATTTCTTTTTCCTCTCCTATTGCACCCACCTTTTTATCTTTTATTTTCTTTCCTTTTGCATAAATTATGAGTTTTCTATAAAGCTTGTCTTTTCTTTTCTTTCCTTACATTATTTTCTTTATTTTCTTGTTTTCTTTTTGTTTTATTATTTTTCTTAAATATATAATTTCCGATTCTATTTTGGTATATATGTATTTTTCTAAGTATAAAATACAATTACCCTATTTGTATTATTTTATTTATCATACTTTTCATATTTTCTTCTAATTACTTAATAATAATATGTCTTAATATATACAAATAATGACAATGACTTTACCAATATAAGGTTAATAATATTATTTTAAATTTAAATGGAGATAACACATTATTATATGCATCTAAATATAAAAATGCATTCATTGTTATCACTACACTATCTAGGGTATCTATGTCCTTTTATCATATTTTAAGTCATATAATGATATTCTTGATATCATAAGGATAACTAGATAATGTTCTCAACCATTACTAAGACAAACTGGGTAATCTATATATGATAATACCAACATAATTCATACAAATTTATATTTTTAAAAAATATTAACAATCATGAATACAATGACATATCATAAACATACAATAACAATCATAATGCAATCACATGAGATTAATTCACATAAGCATAAATATGAACTAATAATCACATACAATTATCTAAATATAAATAAAATAAATAATATACTAATGCTAAAAATTCAAAAAATGCATATACATGTACTATATAATGTGGCATGTGTAGAGTTGTAGCCATCCCTTTGTCATCTCCCAACACCTCCATCTATGTCACTGTCTCTGATTATGCTCTTCTTAATCATTCTCTGAGGGATGAATCTCTTCTACTTCAAACTCTTAAAAATAAGGTAGTTACTCCATAATATCATGGCATATATATCATAAAATAATGTTGAAATAACAAATCAATATGATCACAATGTAAAGGATATATAATATAGTTAAACTCATAGCAATGAAATCATGAAAGCAAAGAAAAATACAACTATCCCATAACATCATATGAATTATAGCTTAATCAGATAGTAATTAAATCAATTCACCAACTATAAATATCTATAGATAATTTAGTAATTTTGATTATCAAAAAATTGGGATGTATCATCCTTCCTCCTAAAGTTGGTCATCCTCCCAGTGACACTTATTCAAACATAAGTTCTAAATCAAAAACATTATTTAATAAAAAATAGCATAGTATAAAGTATCAAATAAATTAAATAAATATGAAAACCACCTATATAACTCATCATAGTTATCCCAAGTAGCATTATCCTTAAATTATTAGTCTCAAAACACCTTGTACTGTGACATCTTCAAACAAAGTTTATAAGTGTCAATTACTCTGATTGGTTCTACCATGACCACCAAAGGGTCCAAAAACTGTAAAGTATTCTAATCCAACACATGCAAATGATTAGCTATATAATTTTTTAATATAATAACCATAGAAGACATTATGTAATATAGCTAGGGTTGGTGACAATATAATCCTATACACTACAAAATTGATCACATCTAACACCTTGAAGGGTCCTATATATCTTGATGATATTTTCATTGATTTATCAAATTTAATATTCAACCATAAGCACATGAAATAATCAAAAAGGAAAAAAAAATTGGATAGAAGTTTCACAAAACCTCTTAGCCCCTTTACACACCTCTCTAACCTAGAGAGTTTTTTTCTCATTCTTAAAACAAGTGTTTAGAGAAATTAAAAAGAATGTTGTGTATAAGTCAATACCATCACTACTACGCATAGCTTTTGATAAGTATGACATACTAATATTGTTGCTACTCCACATAGATCTTGATAAGTATGATGATGAATAAGAACTAGAAATAATACATTTCTAATGTAAAAAAAATCAAGGAATAAACATTCCTCAATGTACATGTGTATGACCATATAACTAAATTTGATAAGTCCCCCTTTCCAAACCCTATATTTGACAAGCCCGATTGTTATATTCAAACTCATTAACTATCGATTCAATGCGAAACTAGCTAGGATCTACTCTCATCTCTTAGTAATCGCACTCCCAATTCACCACTCATCCCTTAGGTCTCCACGACCTAATAATCTCTAAAATGTGCACATATTTTTATAAATCATAAATACATACTAATAAACCCTAGATTGTAATGATATATGTTAAATAATTCAAGATGTATCAATATCCATCACAAGAAAAATCATACAAACATTCCTTAATTGCTTTAAGTTACCATTAGCCAAACATAACTAGTATCAAATTTTACAGCTTAACCCACCTTTGTTATATTCATAGTTAGGAGGAAATAATGTTAAAATTAACATAAAAAAATAAAGGCTAAGGATTACACCATCCTTACAATATTATAAAAAGAATAAGTGTGGTATTGCCTCCCTTCTTGCTTGGCTAGTTACACAATAATTTATAATCTCATCTCACCCCCTTAGACTAACAAGATGTTCTACATATCCTATTCCATACTCACTCTAGGTGAAAGATACATAAATGTTTCATAAAAACAACATTTTTTAATCAATGTGATAATAATACCAATATAATCAAGGGTGAATCATAACATAATGATTATAATCAACTTAAAATTCTTAATCCAAAACCAATATAAATTCAAAGTTCACTACTTTAGATAAATTAGCACTGGAAAGTGTGACTTTAAAAAGCCACAAGTGTAAAGCAGTGAACTAACATCTTAACAACAAAAATCTTAAATATTACACATGGTATTAATAAAACACTACAACCCAAGTTTCCAAAATCATTACACACTTACCAAACTTGTAAGTGTAGTATCACAACCTATTTCCATAGTTAGAAGGAAAAATATTAACCACATAGATGCATCAATACATTCAATTTATATAACTTATATATCAAAAAGAAGTAGAAG
>JARHVA010003286.1:1365000-1415000 GCA_037957365.1 Torreya grandis
ACAATTTAATTAAATAATTTTTTCCAATATTTTTTTGCCTAAGATACATATCACATGTTGTGACAATAGAATATGCCACTAGAAAGATGAATGACACCAACCTTGAAATATTAATCCATATGAGTATAGAGGAATCAAGGATATTAGTCTAATGAATTTTATTGGTTCCATGTTATACACCCTATATTGTGATTATTTTGTTATCCTATCTTAATATTTTTAGCCCTCATTTTAAGGATGATAAATCTTGATCTCGAGACACTTTGAGGACCATCATGGCCTATCTTATTGAATACTTCCTTAATAAAACCTCTCTTCATACAAGTGCTACAAAATGTAAAGAAATTTATTTTATTGAGAGTTGAGATACTAGTAGTACAATAAGGGGACATATTGTACTAGCTAAAAAAATAATTAACACTCTTTGAGCCAATCATGAGTGTAGATAGGTAACTAACAGTAATCACACACTGTATTTTAGTTATGTGGTTTTAAATTTGGTTGAATATCCTTATTTACTTAGTCATGTTAGTGTGTGAAGTCACTATTCACCAATCACTATTCATAGTGATGTGGCTTGATGGTGATGTGGTTAGTTAGTGTTGTGGCTTGTGGGTGATATGGTTAATTGGTGATGTGGCTTAGGCCCATGGAGCATCCTTTTGAGTGATTAGGTTGATGTGATGGGAATGGGGTATAGCACTCCAATAAGGCACATGGGTTTGTTCTTGGTAGTCACATGGGTGTTGTCACATGGTGGAAAATACAAAAGGGTTGGTGTGGGCAGAATTTATAGATGTGTCCAAGATTTCTATGTGTGTATAAAGTCCAAAGGTGATTGAAAGAACCTTTTAGACTCATGTGGTCACATGGAGAATGAATACAAGAAGGCTATTATAGAAGATTATCCTCAAATGAGTGAGTTTGAGATAATGGTTTTAGAGCCACATGGAGGTGTCACATGCTCTTGTATAAAGTGAAAATGCATGAAGATTTTTGCACATGAAGACAACACAACCATTATAGATCACATGACATACCACTAAGTGTGGCACTTTTTTGGCTAGTATTACATCCTCTCTCTCTCTCTCTCTCTCTCTCTCTCTCTCTCTCTCTCTCTCTCTCTCTCTCTCTCTCTCTCTCTCTCTCTCTCTCTCTCTCTCTCTATTTATTTTAAATGCTACTAATAAGCATGAGCTCTCCATTATAACTAATCTTATTACAGGATCCATTAAATCTTATGCTTGCATACTTGGATTTTGGATCCTAGAGGAGTTTTTATGCTTGGTTCATAACCTCAATGCTTCAAGTGTAAGCAATGAGTGATTGGTTGATAGTATTGTATGGATTTGTTAGAGGAGATATTGTAGAATAGATTTTATGCTATTAATATGAAGTATTAAGATGCCATTTTGGCTATGGTTTTCCCTTGCATATTTCAAGGCTTCCACGTAATCTTTGTGTAATATGTTTCTCTTTTGTCTCATGTTTTGTAGTTTGTTTTATTATTAATTTTAATAACTTGCATAGTAGGATATAGCTCATTGATCTAACATGTAGTATCATATATCTTATTCTTAACATTTGGTATCAAAGCTTTGGTTGTGAATCTTTAATCCCTAACAACTTTGTCATGTATTTTTACAGGGGTCCATATAAATGAGGATGACAATGTAGTTGCTTAAATGCTAGACAACATGGAATAACATCTTAAGAAGATGATAAACAAGGGTGATTTGTTGTGGGAGATTATCTTGGTCTTAAGTTGTCACTAGCATTACTAAAAAATACATCTCTCACCAAAAAAAACTAGTTTTTGTTTGAGATTTTTTCAATCTTAAGGACAAGTGTTAAGAAGTTATAAAATGCACTAGCTGAGAAGAACATGGTGGTTTAGGAGTTGCATTTTACTATTCTCACACTCAAGGGTAGTAAGATCAAACATTAAAAAAAGTGTGCCAAACATGAAGCTGAAAATGCCTACACAAAAGCATTGTGTGGCTACAGGGTAGAGACTATCAAGGCACTATAACTAAATCATGATATAATGGTTGGCATATATGAATAAGAGATATAATGTTTGAAGATAGAGTACAAGATCATGTTTGGGTAAGTCTACAAGATGAGTCAATGTACAATAGGATTATAGATATAAACAATGATAATTAGTTATATGAATTTACTTGTGTGATCAATATGTTATGTATGCTTATGAGTTTAATTAAAAACTTATCAAAATATTATCTAGTGCTTGATAAGATTGTACATTATGAACATTTTATGAATGCATTGTTCCTTGTTCCTAGAATCTAAATGAGAATAAAAGTGAAGTTATCCATATCTAAAATCTAAATTATTTTAATTTAGATGAATAAAATTTGTGTATTGTTGCTTAGCATTTTGGAGATGAAAAATGTTTTCAGTTTCTCATAGTCTTTGATGTTGGTAATTGGCAACTTGTTTTCTCAATTAATATAGAAATGGTTTTTTATTTCTCATAGTCTTTAATGTATGTCTTATACATTTATTGAAACTATTCTTCAAGGTTATTATGTGTCTTTATGGTTTATTCCCCTTCATCTTGTGATTATTCTTATATTTATTAGATTTCACTATCTAACTACTCATGTATGTCATCTACCATACCTATTAGTGGATTAGATTTTGTAATGCCTTATTATAAGTGTGTTTTATTCTCTACTACATGTGCACTTATCATGATATCTTAATGTGTGTATTCTTTTTTTGCCATTCTATTCTTAATAAATGTTTTTACATCTCCAAAATTTGAAAATATCTATGTATTCTATTGCTTTGAGGAATAAATTGAGTTAACAATATTTTTTAAATTCTTTGTCTAGTCCTCCTGTTCTATGTGAGCCTTATGAAATTTATTGGTGTGAAAATACACCTCATTTGGGCCTTGAGGTATGGAAATTAAATTTAAAAAAAAAATTTATAATCCATGTTTCTTTTTTTCATGCTCTCCATAATACCCACATAATTCTCCCCATAAATGTCTAGTTTTTGTACTTCCATGAATGTGATATATCACTGCACTTGGGTCTCAAACTCTAAATTCCAATTTAGAAACTTGAATTGTTCTAGTTTTATCACACTTTAATTATTTTCATTATTAGTATTGAATCCATAATGTATCAAATGTATTGAAACTTATACATTTTTTTATTAAGGCTAGTGTAGGATGTTATGTTATGCACTTCATGGTATTACATACTATATTACCTTTTTGTAAATTTAAACTTGTTCTCATTTATTTAGTCTTATTTTTCACACTACCTAGATGGTAAACTCAAATTGGATTCCCTTATTTATTTCATCTAATCATTCCTTCAACCTCTTATATCCCCCTTTTACGGTATAATTAGATAGTTCATATTTTGATAAATTGCTTTATGTTATTTTTAAATTTTCTATGTGAATTATAAGTATGTAAAATATTACATTACAAATTTGGTTATATGTGCATTTTAATTATTCTATGTGAATCATAAGTCTGGAAAAATAGTGCATTAAAATGTGTGTTATTTCTATATTTTAGTTTATTTGGTTATTTTTTGGGCTCAGTTCATCATGATTTGATCAAGACTAAAAATGTTCATGATCATTATATGATGTATTTGTGAAAACTCTCTAAATTTTTGGATTATAAAATTTATTTGTCTTGGTCTATGGTAGATCTAAAAAGGAGGGTAATATTTTTTGGGTTAGGAAGGAAAAGATTTTTTTTGTAATTTATTAGTAGACATTGAGGTTGTCATAGATTATGTTTCATCAAACATAAAATCAACTCATCTGAATGTAATGAATCTTTTTTTTTTTGTAATATGTATACATGAGAGCTTCATTTTTTCACATCTCAAAGTGTTGCTCAACTCCTCATTCTTATCAATGCTTTTTCATTGAAATTATATTTACTATTTTTAAATATAATGAAACTAAAATTGAAGAATGAAATGATTATATGATTACATGTCAATATGTAAGGGAGGTGTTGATGATGGAAATTATATCGTCAATGAATCAAGCCTTTTGCCTATTGTCAAGATCAAATTAGAATCGTACTAGTATAATAATGGGGGTTATAAAGGTTCAATATAGGATCCTAAAAATGTGAGAGGTTTTTAGTATAAATTCTAGAAAATAATCAATAAGTTATCAAGATAAATTATTCCATTATAACAATCATAAATCTATTTATAAAATCATGTATTAGTTAATATAAGAATATATAATCTATTCTATCTGACAAATAAAACATATTAGTTAGCTAGTCTCTTGAAGAATATAAATCTAATTTTGTAATGTATATGTATTCAAGTAATATTTTTGCTTCTTACTTGCAATGTTCTCCAAGTTAACTTCAAGAAAACTAGAAATAGAAGAGATAGATTCAAGAAAGAGAAAGAGGTAAAACATGTAAGCAAAAAATCAAGAAAAATAACAATAAACCAACTAAGAAAAGATATTAAGAAGGACAAACAAGTAATCCTAGAGCAAAAGAACAAGAACTGGTAAAGGACAGTGAACTAAGAAAATAATCTAATCTAAACAAGACAGAAACATTGAAGAGGAAGATAAATAAACAAAATAAGGACACTCATATAAAAAGAAATAATAAAGCTATAAAAACTAACTAAGAACACACTCTAAGGATAAATATTAAAGTAACAACTAAGGAAAGAACCTAAATAGAAAATAATCTAAACTAAGAAATAGTCACTAAACAAAATATAAAGTAAACAAAGATAGGAAATATAATTAAGATAATTATTGTAAATAAGCCAACTACAGATCAACTAAGACTAAAGATCAAACTGAATCTAAATAGGAAAAAATAATTTAAGAGTAATTATAAAAATTAGGAAAGAAAAGAGAAAAGAGAATTTAATTTAAGGATTAAAATAGACCTAAAGCCTATTTGAATTAACTTTAAAATAATATAACTAAAGGACTCAAGCTATGAAATAAATATAAAATAATTAACTTAGAAAATGCAAAGACTATTAAACTAATAATAAACTAAAATAGATATAAATCTAGATACTTAAGGATATCAATCTATAACAATCCAAAGGAATAAAATTTAAGAAGATCTATAATTATTCAAATAAAAAAAGAACAAACATAAACTAAGAACTAATAAGAAAAGGAACAAACTAAACTAAACTAATAAAAAACAAACTAAACTAAACTAAACTAATTAAAATAGAAAAAACCTATAGATTAAAATTATATTTAAAAATAAAAATTAGATTTAGAAAAAATATGAAAGATCTATTATATTAAAGTTAGATTTAAATAAATTACAAAGGTGTATGAGTCTTAAAAGGAGAGTCATCTTAACAGAAAAAGATAAGTTTATTGAGAAAACCAACATCCTTTCTCTACAAAAACTTAAATGATAACTTTACAAAAATAGATCAATGAAATGTCATAGAATAGTGAATTGATCACCATTATTTAGGTTGAATACTTAGAATCTATGTATAAGACTATAAATAGAAATTATCAAATGATATTAAGCTCAACAAACTTCAGATAATTGGTACTAAATGATAAATAAAACTAGATATACCTATGTTACATAAGCAATTACTCAACCATCATATAAAGTACCATTAGTTATATCTATAAAAGTTGTACTATCTCAAAAAAATTACATAGAAAGAAGAGATAAATGATTTACTTAAAAAAATACTTAAGTTTTCAATGTACATGTGTTTTTGTCTTCAAATGAGTCCTTGATCTCTTCTTATATGTTCAGCTTAGTTGTAAAATAGTTATAACTAAATTTTAGTTAGTTATTAGTTAATGTTAAGTAATTATCTTTTAGCAAAGTCATTTAATTACTAATAAAATCAGTTAAGAATAGATTTAAGTAAGACTTAAAAAGTCTTAATTCATCAAGATATTTAAAAATAATAGACCTGGGGTACTAATCTTAATGGATGGGGACCCATATTATTTAATAATATAATATAATACATATTAAATCAAAAAATAAATAATTCAAAATTGATAAAACTTATTCACATTAATCCATAATGCATATTAAATAACTTAATCATATATAATTATGTTGAAACTCCAAAATTGTTATATTTACAAAAATTGTCAAAATTTATCGAAGTCTAAAAATCAAAGTGTCAAACTAAAATAACATGTCTTCCATGAAAATACATCAGTAAACAAAAATTATCCTTTAGATGATCAATAATCATCTGAATCAAATAAAATTTTGATCACATGTTTGTCTTTCTCATGAAGACAAACATTGTACTCCATCTCAGTAGTAAGGAATGACACTAATCTCATCCCTGAATGTTAGGTTGTGGAGCTAAAAGCTTCGATGATGCAAATAGAGGAGGTTGCTGAGTTGTAGAGTAACCGACATCAGTCTGATTAACTAACGTTGGTCATCTTCAGTGTTCACAGTAACCAATGTTGGTTATAGGTTAGTCGACATCGGTCAAACAAGCACCAACATCGGCAAGCTATGTGTGCATGCATTTGCATGCGCTTCTAGAACTGGTCTAATTGTAGATAGATAGTCAGTTTACATGTAAAAGACTAATTTTAGTCTTGAGTCTGTGTTTTTAATTATTGTAATTAAGAAGTCTAATTATTATTTGTATGGGATCTATATAATAGACTCATGGGGCTGTATTGTAATTTGTAGAATCAGAAGGGTTCTATCCATGGAGAATCATAAGGACTTGGTAAGGTAAGGACAAGGGTTCTTCCCAAGTGTAAGATCTAGGTTTGTAAGTGTGCAAAACCAGGTTGATCTGTAGGTGTGTAAGATCAGGAAGATCTACATGGTAAGGTTAGTTGATCTACAGGTGTGTGTGTGTGTGCGAGGTCAGTTAGATCTATGAGGTAGCAAGATCAGGGAGATCTACTTAGAGTATGTGTGTGTACTCAGTTGGTATTGGAAGTAGGAAATAATGATTGAGTTTATTGTCACTTACTGATTGGTGTACTGACAGTATTGTTACTGACTGGTTGAAATAACAACTCTGTGTTTAAGTTAATTTTGTTTGTAATTGAGAGAGAGAAATCTTGAGGGAGAATTACTGGTATGCCCTAGTGGTGTGGGAAGAGTGTAATTTCTTCATTATATTTCCTTCTGGATGATTTGAATACAAGATTGTATTGTCTCTCAAATTTTGTGATGTTTCTGATTTATAGTTACTCATTACTTCTAGTTTAATTATGTGTTTAGTTGCTTATACAAAGGTAATCAAGTGTGCTCTTAATCCTGACAATTAGTGTCAGAGCTTTGTGAGCCTAGGTCCTAACAAGTGGTATCAGATCCAGGTTGCTAGTTCACCAAGTGATACCACTATCAAGTGGTATCAGAGCTGGGTTGTTGGTTCACAAGAGCCAGGTTCAGAGCAGGTTAGTGTTTGTTGATTATAGGTCACTCACAGGGGTTTTTGATTGAGTGGGAATGAAGCAATGGCAAAAAAATGTACACTAAAAATGGAGGAAATCAATATAAATAATTCTCAATTACGAAATTATGGAAAGAAAGATCAGGTAAAGAAAGATTGTTGGTTGGTAGAAGATCAGCATGAAGGAAATGAAGAAGCAGTTGTTGTAGGTGTTGTTGCACAGGATGCTATTGTATGTTCCTTGGATAAAGTAGAATCTTGGGTTTTAGATTATGTTGCCTCTTTCCATGCAACCTAAAATAGAGTATTTTTCCATGATTATGTCTAGGGAGACTTTGGAAAGATTTATTTAGGGGTTGGTGAGCCTTGTCAAATTGTTGGCATAGGGGAAGTGTGGCTGAAATTGTAGATGGGAAACACATGGGTGTTGAAGGATGTCATGCAGGTCGCAGTCTTGAAGAGGAGTCTAATTTCTATAGGAAAGTTGGGTGATGAGGGATGCACAGTAACTCTCATAGTAGAATCTTGAAAAGTTTCTAAGGGTGCACTTGAATTAGCATGTGGTAAGAAAGTAGGTACTCTTTATCTATCTACTTGTATTACTGATTCTCCTTCTGTTGCAAAGATGTGTCTCTATAGGCTTGGTCACATGAATAAGAAGGAGATGCATATTCTTAAGAGGAACTCTGATGTCTTTGACAAACTTAAGAACTGGAAAGCCTTGGTTTTCATGGAGAAGATGATGGGCAGAGATCAACTGAAGGGGCTAAATAATTTTGAGTAGGGTAGTTTAGAAAAGTTTATGATCTAAAGTGAGCTCACAAGTAAAGATCATCACTCACAGGAAAACACAGTTACTGACATCAGTCAGGTGGAATCGATGTTGAACAGGTAGGCACCGATGTCAGTCATGTGCAGACCAGAGTCGGTGGTGTCAGGTAGGTGGAGACCAATGTCGGTCAGGGAACCGATGCCGACGACCAGGTGGACATCAACGTTGGTCAATGAATTGGTGTTGGCAATCAAGTGGAATTGAAATTGGTTGAGTGCAGACCAGGGTCGACCAGAGAATGGATTTTGGGTGGATAGCAAGTTGTCAAGGTGTCTTAAACACCCATATAGAGGACTAAAAGGGTAAGTAAGCCTCAAATTCATTATTTGCCTTCTTTATACTACTTGAACTTGTTGCTCACTGATGGTCAAGAACTAGGAAGTTTTAAACAAGCAATGCAAGTAGAATCCAAGAAATAGTGGGAGCATGGCATGAATGAGGAATTTGATTCCTTGGATGAGAACCAAACAAGAGATTTGGTAGACTTACCAAGAAAAATGAAAGCACTAAAAGATGAATGGATTGCTAGGTTAAAGAAAGGAGAGAATGGACACGTGAGATAGAAGGCTAGGGTATATGGTATTGAGCATGCTCCAGGATAGTGGTACAAGTTTGACAGGTGTATGACAAAGCATGGCTTTAGTCAATGTCAATGTAATCACTATGTTTATTTTACCAGGTTGGATAATGGTCGCGACATTATCTTATTACTGTATATGGATGATATGCTTGTTGCAGGGTCATACATACTGGGATTTTCTGAGCTAGAGGTAAAATTAGTTCAGAGGTGTGCCAGGAAGGATTTAGGAGGAGAAAAATTCTTTGGCATGAGTATTCCTAGAGACAGTGAATATCACAGGTTGATGTTGTCTCAGGGTGATTGTGTGAATAAGGTAGTGGCAAGGTTCAATATGCAGGATGAAAAATTGGTTAACACACCTATGGATGGACAGTTCATAGAACAGTGTCCCAATTCACATAATGAGGTTGAGTACATGTGTACTAGACTTGATATTGCCCAAGCAGTGGGATTTGTTAGCAAGTTTGTGGCCAATCCAGGAAAGGATCACTAGAAAGTAGTTCAATGGATTCTTAGGTATCTAAGAGGTACCAGCAGCAGGGATTCATGTTATGCAAGGTCAAGGACTTCTCTACATGGGTATGTAGATTCAGATATGGTAGGTTACTTGGATGATAGGTGTAGCACCATAGGATGTGTGGTGGTTGGTCTTCAAGATTGAACTTGAAGAGGGATACAAGCCAGGAAACAAAATTAGATGATGTATAGGTACAAGTGTAACTATTTATCTCTAAGTGAGAGATTGTTAGGTTGTGGAGCTAAAAGCTTCACTGATGCAAACAGAGGAGGATGCTAAGTTTTAGAGCAACTGACATTGATCTGATCAACTGACGTCAGTCATATTTAGTGTTCATAGTAACTGACATTGGTTATGGGTTGGCTGACATCGATCAGACAGGCACCGACATTGGCAACCTATGTGTGCATGCATTTACATGCGCTTCTAGAATTGGTCTAATTTTAGACGGACAATCAATTTACATGTAAAAGACTAATTTTAGTCTTGAGTCTATGTTTCTAATTATTTTAATTAGGAAGTCTAATTATTGTTTGTATGGGATCTAAATAATAGACTCATGGGGCTGTATTGTAATTTTTAGAATCAAAAGGGTTCTATCCGCGGAGAATCATAAGGACTTGGTAAGGCAAGGACAAGGGTTCTTCCTAAGTGTAAGATCTAGGTTTGTAGGTGTGCAAAACTAAGTTGATCTACAGGTGTGTAAGATCAACGAGATCTACATGGTAAGTAAGGTCAGTTGATCTGCAAGTGTGTGTGTGTGTACGAGGTCAGTTAGATCTGCGAGGTAGCAAGTCAGAGAGATTAGCAACACAATAAGGAGCAAGATCAGGGAGATCTACTTGGATTATGTGTGTGTACTCGGTTGGTACTAGAAGTAGGCAACAATATTTGAGTTGATTGTCACTTATTAGTTGGTGTACTGATAGTATTGTCACTGACTGGTTGAAACAACAAATCTGTGTTTGAGTTGATTTTGTTTGTAATTGAGAGAGAGAACTCTTGAGGGATAATTAATGGTATGCCCTAGAGGTGTGGGAAGAGTGTAATTTCTTCATTGTATTTCCTTCTGGATGAGTTGAATACATGATTGTATTGTCTCTCAAATTTTGTGTTGTTTCTGATTTCTAGTTACTCATTACTTCTGGTTTAATTCCGTGTTTAGTTGCTTATACAAGGTAATCAATTGTGCTCCTAATATTGACACTGAATCTATGGTTTTGTCATTAATTTCTATCTTAATTCTCTTTAGCAATCTAATTTTCTTTGGTATTTCTATTTTAGATTGACTAGTAATCCTCTTTTCAACATAATGAGATAAAATATCCATGGTTTTCCTTCTACCATCATAACTCTAACTCATCAAAATCAATCTCTTAGACCTCGATAGAGGTTCACTATAAGCAATAGTTAGACTCAACTTTCTACATTTCCTAGTGTGATCTACATGAGAAAGGGAAGGTATATCTGAATGAATGGGCAAATTCCTCAAATTCTTAGCATGGTCAATTTTTACTTCAAATTGTGTGGATTAGTTTATATAAATAATATCATTTAGTTCACCTCTAAAATTAGGGGGATAAAGTGTCAAGAATCAAGGATCATGCTCTAAATGGTGAAATAAATTAATTTGGGAAGGTACACGAGTTCCAAACCCATGTCCATGGAAACCTCTTGTACCTATATAACCCCTATTAGCTAGATTAGCAAGTTGACTATTCAAAATATCACAAAATTCAAAATTATGAGCATCAAAGTGAATGGACATTCTTATACCTCTATAAAACTTAGGTCCAAAATGCCTTGCATAGAATTCATCGCTATGAAAGCCTCTACTAGAATCTGATTGGCTAATACCTCTATTGAATTTTTTTCCCCATCCTCTATCATCATTACTTCTTGTTGGTTGGTCCCATCTATACATAATGATTAATCTAACACATACCAACAAAACCTAAGATTGGGAGACAAGTATCCAAGAAACATACTACAAATTGTAATAATTCAACAAAAGAAATTGAAGCTATATTATGACTAAAATATATCACACTGTATCTGAATCTAAATTTGTATTGAACCTCATAAATTAAATATAAAATTTTGATATCATCTTTAAAATATTAAAAAAAATTAATCTCAATATCCATTTTCAAAGAATATATAAATACCTCAATATTGAGATTAAACTTCAAATAAAATCTCATGTCTTAAAATTTAGCTTTATATTGATTCAAAATTATCCACATAAATTTATAAAGATTCATGCCATTATCATTTTCAACATAGCCGATTGATTCAATTCAGATTTTCATAAAATGATTTCAATTTCAACACTATCAATCACATTTTTATATACTAAAACTAGATATTTGGGAACAAAATTTCTAGAAATATGTTTAAACCAAACTGAGACCAAAACATCTCTATGAATTCATAAGCCATGATATTTTTAGACCACAAACTTATGAATCGAAATCTCACAATATTTCATTAGCTTTCAATGCACAAGAAGCCAGTATTTATTTTAATGCAAATCATTTTGTGTATGTAAACATACATAACATACTCACCTTTTACATATTTTCGAATAACCTTAACATATGATTTTCAAAAATAAATAATCACATATGTAACTGAAACTACAAGCACTAAATTTCTTTAATTTTTTCTGAGGTCCATTCCACCACTATTTCCAGACTAATTCATCTCTTTCTCTAGGAAGTACTTAAGTATTCATCACAAATATAAACCCTAGATTAAGTATCAGTTTCAACTAGAACATATTTGTATACCCATTTTTGCAACAATATTTCATCAAACCAAAATAAATAATTTTGTGCATGGTGATAATCGAGAAATATTTGAAAACATTCCAATATTTCTACAACTTTGTGTAAGACTATCATCAACTTCAACTATAATTAAAACAACATGACAATAAAAACATCTACATGTTGGAAATTTACCCAAGTGTATGCCATAAAAAAACCCTTAAAATCCAAAGTTTCAAACATGATTAAAAAATAACTGAATCCTCAACATATTACACGTAATCAATCTAAGAAATTTCTTATTTTATTCTATACTTAGCTTTGAAAAAAAAGATACATTTATCATTTTATTTACCCACAATATGTAAGTGACCTTTCATACTGATATTGATAAACATTCACCACTATCATAACTAAATATTCTTTGAAATACTTTTTTGAAAGAATTACTCAAAAATATATAAAACCTATGCTTTGTATTTTGACATTCAATCAAAACCAGAAGCTATCATTCATTTATTACTTGAAAAGGCTTCATATTTCCATATACAAAATCATATCCTTTTTGTTTTTTTTCATGCATAGCAAAATAATATCTCCAAACCTCAAATAAACCATTTTAACTTTCAAAAAAGATTGCATGTAGAAAAACTTGTATATTTTCAAAACTATTATTCACATTTCACCATTAAAACCATACAAGAAGCACTGAAAGATTTCATTCACACATATAACTATTCTTTTGTTGAACTTGTAATTTAATCAAAAATACCTCTATATTTCTAAAAAAATTGATGAGAACTTGTAAAACCATACCTGGTATTGCTTTTCCAAAAATCTCCACACGATCCCAAAGAGCCAGATCTTCACTCCTTCAGAAGAGCTTGTGAAAATGACCAAAGATCAAGGAAAAAACGAAACTTATATCTGCCAACCTTTCATTGTAACCATTTAACTGACATGTTACTTTTCCATTGGCTCAAACTTATTATCACGTACCTTAGCAATAATACTAAATCATTTATCATTATGATCAAACTTAGCAATAACTATCCTTCATACTATTTTTTTCACTAAGTTCTACCACTTGAGGAGATCAATTAGTCAATAATGTCAATATACCACCAAATCCTCATCTCGATCTCAAGGCATCGAGATTATGCTTTTGCATTTAACACCTATGTCAACTCATATGCCACAATGGATTAAAATTCTAGTTAACCTCCAACTCAACCAAATTAAAACAAATTGATTATGTTTCATGATGATTTTTAGGGATCTTGACACTTAGTGAATTACGCTAGCTCCATGATGAACATTACACAAAATAACTACCCTTGTCTTAGCCTCATGATTTTGAATTATGCAATGAATGCTAAGATATATTTTAAAGGTATTTTGAAGGATTTAATTATGTGATCAAGACATACACTTAAAGTTTAAAACCTTTAAAATTTTGGATCAGAAACATATATCTTCTATGTTTTTCAAAATTTATAATGTATACTTTGAACCATTGATAAAATCTTGTAAGGACAAAATCATAACATAGAATAGACCTTCAAAAGCTATCATGTGAACCATAAACCATGTTATTAAGTATTCAAATCACTAGATGATCCAACAAGGATCAAGACTGTAGGCTAGGTGGAGCAAAATGATAGGATTTCAAAATTGATTTAAACATACCAAAAATTTTAATATCCATCATGTCATCAATAATGAATTAAAATAAGACATAAGTCAAAAAAATCATTCAAATGTAATATTATTTCAAAATTTTGAAACACCATTATCTATTTTAAACCATGAATCAAATCAACTACGAAGATCAAAACAACATCATAATCAACTGAAATAATAAAAAATTGAAAGTTCATTGATCAACTAAAATTGTCAAATTTGAACTAAATCTGAATAATAGACAACTAGCTAAATTATAAATATATATGCATATATTGTTCATTTATCTACCATTATTTTTAAAATCACTTATAATATTAATAAAATTTCATCAATCAATCATTACTATTTCATAATAAAAATGCATCTAAAATAACAACCAATCAATAGGGTCTCTGACATAGTTTTAGGTTTCATGATAGGATCATCTCTATGGTAGAAAGTATATATTTTTTAAAAAATTAGAGAGGGTGGAGGGTTTTACAAAATATGCATAACACTAGTGACCTTGCTAGTTAATTTTGTGTAATAAATTAAATTAGCAATAAATAGCCTATTGTATAAAATAGATTTTTGCCTCGAGAGTGTGATCTAAGAAAATTATCTCTCAATTAACTAAGCGTGAACCCCTTAAATAATGAATTAAAGTAAGGGATGGATTATTTAGCTATCATGGCAAGAAAAAATCAAAATTAATAATAAGGGTGTTAGAGATGGATGCATAATTAATTACAAATGATTTAATAATGAAATCTAAAAATGAAGTAATACTTCTATAACCAAATATAAGTCAACCATATTACTAATTTATTATGAAAAACTAAATTTGTAAGAGTAATTTCTAAAAATGAATGATACTTGAAGCACTTTCATATTTTTTTTGCATTCTTCCTTTATAACATGATATTCCTCATTCCACAATATTTCATTGATAATTTTTAAAAAAAAAGAAAATTAAAGCAAAATAAACGACAAAAATAGAATAGTAGACAAAACAATGAAACAAAGGAAAATAAAAACAAACAGAAAAAAGAAAAAAAACAAAGTAAAAGAGCAGCAAACAAGTAACTAATCATTAAATATTTTTAAGTGATAGTCGTTTACTGAATAGCACAGCCAATATTTTTCAATATCCTTACGATGAAATGCAGTATTTCTAAGAATTGGGGTAATTCTATAAGGTCTAAGCCATAATATGTTAAACGTGTGGTGTTTTATATGGTCTTCATGGGCTTTGTCCTAATGTAAAACTAAGTCACCAACATTAAAATTTTTACTAAAAACTTTTTTATCAAAAATTTTATTTAATTTTTGTTTAACCTTCTCTAATTTTTATAGTGTTATTTCCTTGTATTCATCAAGAGATATCAAATCATGCAACCTTTGCTCAATTAAATTTGTATCTTCAACTACATATTGTAAAGCAATCCTAGCTTAAAAAGTTTAAATTTCTATTGATAAATTAGCCTCAAACTCTTATGCTAACATAAAATGTAAAAAACTAGTTGCTACCTTAATAATAGTTCTATCAATCCATAAGGCTTCAAAAAAATTAAGATGCCAATTCTTTTTGTTATCATAAACCATTTTCTTTATAATAGAAATCAGATTTTTATTGGTGGATTAAACTTGTCTATTTGATTGTGGATAGTGCTTAGGTGAATGAATATAAATAATAGAATATTTTTCTAAGAAATTTAAGAACTCATTTGAAAGGAATTAAGGTCCATTATCCAAAATAATCTCATATAGAACCTTGAGTCTAGAGAAAATTTGATTTTCTAGAAAAGAAATTACTACACATGTTTCTAAACTTTTAAGTGTTTTGGTTTCAAGTTATTTGGTGAAATAGTTCATGGCTATCAAAATATATCTATGACCTATAGATGAAGGTGGATGAATATTTGAAATAAAGTCAATGCCCTATTTTGTAAAAGGTTTTTCAAGAATAACTATATTTAAAGGCACTACAGGTAGTTTATCCCTTCCAACAAATAATTTTCAAGGCATACAAGAATGAACTAGATTATAAGAATCTTAAAACAAAGTAGGCCAATAATAACCAGCCCTAAAAATCTTATAAGTAATTTATTTTAGCATAGTGTCTACCATAATTTCCTTCATGACAGCCCCTAAGAACTTTCTGAGTTTAATTATGTGTATGACATTTTAACAATACACCATCATGATTATGATAAAACAAAGAATAAACTAATAAATAAAAATTTAATGCTTTTAGAATTAAATAATATATTTATTTCTTATTTAAGTTATTAAGACAAGATTGATTTTGAAAACAATAAATTAAATCATGGTACCAATCATCTTCAGCTAATAAACTATCTCATTCATTCATTTCAAGACCAATATTAATTTTTCTTTTAAATTTAGTAACCTTCATGGTTTTAAGATGTGGTTTTGCATTTAAATTTTTATCAACTAATAAAACTAGGACATTAATATTTGAGGCAACATTTTTAGCTAAGTGTTTTACTAGTTCATTACCTTTAATAGTTTTAGAAGTTTCAAATTCGAGATCAAATTCTTGCATACATAAGATCCACTTACTAAGTCTTCATTTAATATTTGGCTATTTTAAAAGATATGACCAAACAGGTATGTTAGATCATACAAAAACTTTGTTTCCTATTAATAAATATAAAAATTTAATCAAAGAAGAAACAAGTGAGAAAATAAATTTTTCAATAAGGGGTACCTAGTTTTTGTATGTTTTAAGACTTGGCTCATATAATTGATTGATTTCTCTTCATTATTTTCAAAATTTTGAGTTATTACAACCCCTATAACCTTTTCAATAGCATTAACATAAATAATAAATGTTTTCTTCAAATTAGGTTTGGCAAGGATAAGATCACATGCAATTATATTTTTAATAGAATTAAAAGCTAATTCAACATTTTTATCCTAAATATATGTTTTATCTTTATTAATTAGTAGTTGTAAAGGATTGGATTTGTTAACAAAATTAAAAATGAATTTTTTAATAAAATTAATCTTACCAAAGAAATATCTTAAATTTGATTGATCCTTGGGAGGAGGTGGTTCTTTTATATCCTTTACACATTATAGATCAATATAAATACCTTTGTTATAGATTATGTGTCCTAATAACTTACCCTCAGTCATACCAAAGATAGATTTCTTTGGATTCAAAAAAATGTCAAACTTTCTACATCTTATGAATACATTATGAAGATGATCTAAATATTTTTTCTCTTTTTAAAATTAACATTGAGATCATCTAAATAAATCTGAATAATAATGCCTATCAAATCTTTAAAATTACATACATAGTCCTTTGAAAAGTGGCTACTAATTCATCAAATCAAAATACATTCTATTGTAAGTGAAAGTTCCTCTACAAGTGGTAAAAGTAGTTTTATGTGTATCATCAAAATTCACTAAAAAATGATTATAACCTAAAAAATTATCTAATAAAAACATTATTTTAAATCTTGTAAATTATTGTAAAATTTGATCTATGCTAGGTAGAGAAAAATTATCTTTTACACTTGCATTATTTAAATTTCTAAGATTAATACATAGTCTAATATCACCATTTTTCGTTCTAACTAGAACTAGATTAGCTACCCATTCTAAATATATTATTAAAAAATAACACCAACATCAATCATCTAATCTAAATTTTTTTTAATGGTGTCCTATAACAAAGGGTTGATTCTTCATATTTTCTACCTAATAGTTTTGATACCAAGCTTAATAAGAATGTTATGCTTAATAATATATGTATCATAACCTTTAAGGTCTTTATATGAATATGAAAATATATCAATAAACTCTTTAAACAATTTAATAAACTTAACCTTGTCATTTTCAGTTATTTGATATCCTAAATAAATATACTTACAATATTCTTTAGTACCTAAATTTATAAGAGTGGTTTCACCTATAATTTTTCTTGATGATTCTTCTATTCTAGATAATTTTTATTGATCATTAGGTGAAAACATGGATTTGAGGCTTACCAAACCAACAAGCGATCTGTTAGTACCTAATTGTAAATAATCAACATAATTTAGAACATATTCATCATGATCAAAATAATTCTATTTAAAGAATGAATCTATATGCTCATCATAACTAAATATAGGTCAAATATCTTTTAATTCAAAAATCTTGGGATGAAAGACTTCAATAAAAAAAAAATCTAAGTAGGTTCAATTTCACTCAAAATTGGGTTAGAAGCATAAACTGCAATCTTGTCTACTCTAACATTGAATTCCCTACAAATATACATGGTATTGAAAGATTCAAAACGCTCAAGTAATGACCAAAATTTTTGTGTATAATGATGTAAATGATTTTGATTAGTCTTATAAATCTTATGAACTTGTCTTATTACTATCTCTAAATCTTAAAAAAACTTCTAAATATTTAACATTCAACTCTATAGCCTTTTATAATTCTAAACATAATGTTTTGAATTTTGTTGTATTATTATTATTTTTAAAAGATAATTTAAAATCATAATGAAAGATTTTACTAATAGAAAATATCAAGCAAATTCCACCATCATAACCTTGTTTAAATCAAGCTCCATCAAAGTAAATAGACCATGGAATATTCTTTTTAAATACTTTTTTATAATAATTTTTTGTTTCATCTACATTCAATAGTTTATAAGTTTCAATACTAGTTTCAATGTAAGAAATGTTAGATGAAAAATGTGATTCAATTGAGGTATCAAGAAAACCTTCATTTTAATAAATGCAATTTTATTATTAACAAGAATCTATGTTATATATTTTCTAATAAAATCTCTAGTGGATTTAGACCAATCCCTTCCTTATATCATGCATAATTACTAGGAATATCCAATACTTAAACATTAGTCATATATCTTACATGTTCATCCTTTATAATTTTAATAACTATAAAAAAACTTATAACAACTCTTAGTTTGTCTAGCATTAAAACTAGTAAGTTTTCTACTATCTACTTCATAAGATATACTTAATTGATCATCAATGTATTTAGGCATGATATTATTTAAAGGACCCACGTCTAAAATATAATTATGAATTATTTTATTTCAAATTTTTATTTTCACATAGAAAGGAGGAATATAATTAGTAGGGGGGTCAAAATGATGGGCATAAATGTGCTTAAAATTATTTTTCTCTTACAAACTTACATCAGCTCTTGAATTTTTTACTGCTTTATTAATCTTATCTAACTATCCTAGAAGACTAGTAGCATGGAGTAGAGAAAAACAATTATTAATTGTTAATAAATCATCAATTATGTTATAAGTCTTAACATCAGTTTATCTTAAAAAAATAGATTTATAATGTTGATATTAATTTTTATATCTAATTGTAAAAATATTATTTTGTGCCACATTGTCAGTATAATTATTTACATTATTTTGAATTGATTTACCTTTATCATTCAAAAAATATTTATCATTTATTATTTTATTATTTTGTGAAGAATTATAATCCTTATTACTATTAGTTATAACATAAAAAATCTCATTTTCTAAGGGATCATCAACTATGTTTATATTATATGCCAAATCTTTGGTTATTTCATCTTTCCCTTGAAGATATTTCTTTAATTTAATAATAGCTTGATATATTTCAACATTATGATCAAGTTCATAAATATTAAAGTAATAAAGAATATCATTTTTATCTTATTTATTATTCTTGTTAGAGGAAGAAGGATTTTCATTAAGCTATCTATTAACAGTGATCAGCTCATTGCCTAAACTTTGTATTGCTTTTAATGTCTATGCATTATCTAAATTTAAGCCTATAGTAGACCCATCTTTAAAACCAATAAGCTTTAATTTATTTTTTATTTAATATAAAATTTTATAGATTCATCATATTCTATGATATCTTTATCTTCTAAAGCCATTTTATATTTTAAAGGTAAAGCATTGTAAAGATAAATCCTAGACAACTTTTTTAAATGTCTAAGATCACATAGGATCTTTTGATATAGTTTAGTGAATATTAAAATAAAATGATATATGGTCTCACCAGGATCTAAATAAATATTTGAAAGATCATTTACTAAATAAAAATATTATTTGTCCTTACCAAAAGATAATTCTAAATAGTCTTTTAAAACACTCCAATTATCAATAAGTTTCGCAAGAAGACTAACAAATTTTTTATAAGCTTTTCCTTTTAATGTTTGGGCAAAAACACTTAAAAAAATATTTTCACTAGTTATCTCAAGAGTGACACAAATTAATCTAAAGGTTTCTAAGTGATCTTCTCAGGATTCTTTAGCAACACCAAAAAACTTTGGTATATTCAATCCCTTAAGAGAAGCTAACTTACTTGAATGAACATTGATTGGATTAGTATAAATTCATGGTGTTATAGCTGTTTGACACTTATCCTGAGTTTCTTCTTAATATTCACTTTTAGTGAGCTCTTCTTGGTCTCTATTATTTTTTAACCCATGAAGTAGATCCTCTAGTCTCTATTCTAGTACTAGTGTTTCTTCCACTAGTTGATTTCCCACTGGCTAATTTTCTACTGGTTTATTTCTCACTTGTTGATCTCCTATTGGAAGCTTCAATATTTTCTACCTAAAAAGAGTGATTATCTTGAACCTAATTTTCTTGATCTAATTATAGATTTATAAAGGTAGTTTTAGGAGGCATAATAAAATCATCAAAATGAAATAAATTAGAAATAAAATGAATTCTAGGCCTAGGATTAGCATCTAAAACTCTATCTCTATCTTCTTGAATCCTCCTATTTTAATTTAGAATATCACATTGAGTCTCATGTGTAAGATTTAAGTACCAATCAATTTCAAATTCTATAATCTTTTTTTCTTAATTTATGACTTCAATAACTTGATGAAGATTTTCAACATGATTATACCATGTGTAATGTGTTAGATTGAAATTAATTTCATAATTTTCTAAAATTATTAAAATTTTAATAATAGGAGGTTGTTGACCTCCAAGAACCATTAGTAAGAAGAAAACAAAACCTAAAACTACTTAGATTTTTTAATGATATTCCCAATGAAGTCACCAAATTTTTTGAAAATCAAAATTAAACCATCAACAAATCAACCCTTTCTCCTATTTTGAAGGTTAAACTACAATCATATCAATGTAATTGTGGGGGTTCTAAATGTTCATCTAGGATCTTAAAGACACAAGGGGTTTTTATTATAAATTCTAGGAAATAATCAATAAGTTATCAAGACAACTTATTTCATCATAATAATAATAAAAAAAATTATCGAATCATGAATCAGTTAATATAAGAATCTTTAATCTATTATATTCGAAAAAAAAACTATGAGTTAGATAGTCTTTTGAAGAATATAAATATGATTTTGTAATGTATATGTATCTAAATAATATCTTTGCTTCTTATTTGCAATGTTCTAAATAGGAAAAACATGAATAAACTAAACTAATAAATAGTGACTAAACAAAATCTAATGTAAAAAAAGCTAGGAAATATAATTAAGAGAATTATTTTAAATAAGCCACCTAGAGATAAACAAAGACTAAACATCAAACTGAATCTAAATAGGAAAAATTAATTAAGGAAAAACTGTAAAACTTAAGAAATAAAAGAGAAAAAAGAATTAATCTAAGGATTAAAATTGACCTAAAGCCTATTTGAATTCAATTTAAAATAAGATAACTAATGGATTCAAGCTATGAAATAAATATCAAATAATTAACTTAGAAAATGCAAAGACTATTAAACCAATAATAAACTGAAATAGATGTAAATCTAGATACTTAACGACATAAATCTATAACAATCCAAATGAATAAAATTTAAGAAGATCTATAATTATTCAAATAAAGAAAGGAGTAAACAAAAACTAAGAACTAATAAGAAAAATAATAAACTAAACTAAACTAATATAAAACAAACTAAACTAAACTAATTAAGACAAAAAATAACTATAGATTAAAACTATATTTAAAGATAACCAAAATAGACATAAAAATCAAATTTAAAATAAATATGAAAGATATATTATGTTAAAGTTAAATATAAATAAATAATAAAGGTGTGTGAGTCTCAAAAGGAGAGTTATTTTAGTAAAAAAAGATAAAATTATTGAAAAAATTGACATCTTTTCTTTACAAATACTTTAATGACAACTTTACAAAAATAGATCAATGAAATGTTATAAAATAGCAAAATGATCATTATTATTCAGGTTGAATATTTAAAATTTATACATAAGACTACAAATAAAAATCATCAAAATATATCAAAGCTCAACAAAATCTAGATAATTAGTACCAAATGATAAATAAAATTAGACATACCTGTGTTGCATAAGAAATTACTCAACCATAAAATAAAGTATCATTCGGTCTATCTACAAAAGATGTACTATGTTAGAAAAATTTCATAGAAATAAGAGAAAAATGACTAACTTTATAAAATACTTAAGTATTCAATACCTGTTATGCTTCTATCTTCAAATGAGTATTTGATCTCTTATTGTACCATCAGCGTAGTTATAAAATAGCTATAACTAAATTTTAGTTAGTTATTACTTAATGTTAACTAATTTACTTCTAACAAAGTCAATTAATTATAAACAAAATTGGTTAAGGACATATTTAATTGAGACTTAAAAAGTCTTAATTGATCAAGATATTTAAAAATAACAGACCTGGGGTACTAATCTTAATGGGTGGGGACCTATATTAATTAATAATATAATAAAATATATATTAATAATAAAATAAAATATTGAGATTAATGTCATTCTCTGCTATTAGTGGAATAATAAAATACATATTAATAGTGAACCTGGCACTAATATCATTAACAAAATAAAATACATCATTATTTTCAGCAATGTGAGGTAGAATATCCATGGTTTTCCTTCTACTAGAATAACCTTGGCTCTTTAAATTCAAGCTCTCAGACCTCAAGAGAGGTTCACTATGGGCACTAGTTAGACTCAACTTTCTACAATTTTTTAGTAGGATCTACATGAGAAGGGGAAGGTATATCTGAATGGATGGCCAAATTCCTCAAACTCTTACCATTGTTAGTTTCTACTTCAAGCTATGTAATTTGGTTTATAGTCAAAGGATCATCAAATGTTTCAACTCTAAAATTAAGGGGCTAAAGTGGAAAGAATCAAGGATCATGATCTAAATGGTGAGATGAATTTCATTGGGAAGGTACACATGTTCTAAACCTACAACCACAAAAACCTTTATTACCTCTATAACCCCTATTAGTTGGATTGGCAAGTAGATTATTCAAAATATCTTAAAATTAGGAATCATAAGCATCAAAGTGAATGGACATTCTTATGCCTCTATGAAGCTTAGGTCTAAAATACCTTACATATAATTCACCCCTATAAAAACCTTTACTATAATTTGATTGAATAACACATTTATTGTAATTATGTCCCCATCCTCTATCATGATTACTTATTTTGAGATGGTCCCATCTAGACATAATGATTAATATGACAAATAACAACAAAACCTAAGATTGGGAGATAAGTATCCAAGAAACAAATTGTAAATTGTAATAATCTAACAAATGAAATTGAAGTTGCATTATGACTAAAATATATCACACTATATCTAAATCCAAATCTATATTAAACTTTATAAATTGAATATAATATTTTGATATCAACTTCAAAATATCAAAAAAATTTAATCTCAATGTCCATTTTTAAAGAAAATCTTAAAACCTCAATATTGAGATTAAACTTCAAATAAAATATGATGTCTATAAAATTAGCTTTGTATTGATTCAATAGTATTCAAATACATTTATAAATATGCATGCCATTATTATTTTCAATATAGCCAACTAATTCAATTTAGATTTCTATATAATGATTCCAATTCCAACACTTTAAATCACATTTTTATATATTAAAACTAGATGGCTAGCAACAAATTTTCTAGCAATATGTTTAAACCAAAATGTGACCAAAACATATCTATGAATTTACAAACCATGATATTTTTAGACCATAAACTTATGATTCAAAATCTCGCAATATCTCATCAGCTTTCAATGCACAAGAAGACTATAATTATTTTAATGCAAATCATTTTGTTCATGTAAACACAGTTAACATACTAACCTTTTACATATATTTTGATAACCTTAACATATGATTTGGAAAATTAAATAATCACATTTGGAATTGAAACCACAAGCATTGAATTTATTTAATATTTTCTAAGGTCCACTCCATCACTATTTTGAGATCATCCATCTCTTTGTCTAGGAAATGCTTAAACATTCATCACAAATATAAACCCTATGTCTAATATTAGTTTCAACCAGAAGATATTTTCATGCCCATTTACCCAACAACAATTCAAAAACTAAAACAAGTAATTTTATGCATGGTGACAACTAAGAAAGATTTTAAAACTTTCCAATATTTTTACAAATCTATTTAAGACTATCAACAACTTAAAATAAAATTAAAACAATAGAAAATTAAAAGCATATGCATGCTAGAAAGTTACCCAAGTGTATGCCATAAACCAAAACCCTTAAAATCCTAGGTTTCAACCATGATTGAAAAATTCTCAACATATAACACATAATCAGGCTAAGAAATTTCTTAGTTTATTCTATACTCAGCTTTAAAAAAGATAGATTTATATTTTCATTTACCCACAATATATAAATGACCCTTCATTCTGAGATTGACAAACATGCACCACTGTCACAACTTAATATTCTTTGAAAGAATTTTCTAAAAGAATTACTCAAAAATATATAAAACCTACACCTTATATTTCAACATTCAATCAAAACCAAAGGCTATCATTCATTTATTACTTGGAAAGGCTTCAAATTTCTAAGTACATAATCATATCATTTTTATTTTTATTTCATGCATAGCAAAATAATATCTCCAAAATTTAAATTAACCATTTTAACTTTACAAAAATATTGCATGCAAAAAAAATTGTATATTTTCCACATTATTATTCACATTTCACCATTAAAACCATACAAGAATCACTGATAGCTTTCATTCACACATAGATAGAACTATTATTTCACCAAACTTGTAATTTCCTCATAAATACCTCCATATTTCTAAAGAAACTAATCAGAACTTGTAAAACCATACCTGGTGTCACTATCCCAAAAATCTCCTATCTGTCAACCTCTAAAATATCCACATAATCCCAAAGAGCTATTACTTCATTCCCATAGAAGAGGTTGTGAAAATGACTAAAGATCAAGGAAAAACAAAACATATATCTGCCAACTTGCTATAACCATTCAACTAACATGTTACTTTTCTATTGGTTCAAACTTATTATCATGTACCTTAGCAACATCACCAAATCATTTATCAATCTAATCAAACTCAGCAATAACTATTCTTAATACTAATTTCTTCACTAAGTTTCATCACTTGAGGAGATCAGTTAATCATTAATGCTGATATACCACCAAATCCTCATCTTAATCTTGAAGCATTGAGATTATGCTTCCACATTTAATACACATGTCACTTCATATTCCATAATGGATCAAAATGCTAGCTAACCTCCAACTTGACCAAATTAAAACACATTGAATATGTTTCACAATGAACATTAGGGACCATTACACTTAGTAAATCAGGCTAGCTCCACAACGAACATTGCATAAAACAAATGCCCATGTCTTAGCCTAATGATTATAGATTATGTCATGAATGCTAAGATAGGTTTTAAAGGTATTTTGAAGGCTTTAGGTATGTGATCAAGACATATACTTAAATTTTAAAACCTTTCAAACTTTGGATCATAAACATATATTTTTTACATTTTTCAAAAATTATGATGTATACTTTGAACCATTGATAGAATATTTTAAGGACAAACTCAAAACATAGAATAGACCTTCCAAAGCTATCATGTGAACCATAAACCATGTGATTAAATAGTCAAATCACCATATGATCTAACAAGGAACAAGATTATAGGCTAGGTTGAGAAAAATTATAGGATTTCAAAGTCGATTCAAACATACTAAAATTTCAAATATCCATCGTGTCATCAATAATTAATTAAAGTAACCCATAAAACAAAAAAAATAATTTCAAATACAATATTCCTTCAAAATGTTGAAACACCATTATCTATTCTAAACCATTAATCAAATCAACTTTGAAGATCAAATCAACATCATAAATTAACTAAAATAATGGAAAACTGAAAGTGCATTGATCAACTAAAACTATCATATTTGAATTGATTCTGAATAATAGATAATTGACCACATTATAACTATATATGCATATTTTATTCATTTATACACCCTGCTTTTCAAAACTACTTAAAACATTTTTAAAAAAAATCATCAATCAATCATTACTATTTCATAATAAAAAATGCATCTAAAAATACTATTAGCCAATAAGGTCTCTGGCACAGTTTTAGGTTTCATGACATGGTCATCTTTATGGCAGCAAGCATAGTTTTTTGAAAAAATTAGGCATAATAAGAGGTATATTTCTAGTCTAGATTCAATGTCTGATTACAATAACTATAATTAGAATAAATTATATGCCTCAACAAACTAACCATATATCAATCCTCTTACTAAAGATCTATGAGGTGCTTTATTCTTGGTCTTTGAGATCTTACTAGTTTTCCAATGGACATGTAGCCAAAAGACCATGAAATTTTATGTTTTTGTAATTGTGTCCCTGTTAGTAATTTGATTGAATTGCAATGAATTAAAGTATGCTTTTAATAATTCTTATTTTGATAAATCCAAACATCGAACCAACCTTAGATAAGATATAAATCCCAAAAAACACATATTTCTTATGAATCATAAATCCATAACTTAAAAAATACTAGTTATAATAAAATACATGTTCATAATTGTGATATTAAAATATGCAAGAAAACATATATAAAATTTACATGATAAACCCATAGTCATATAATGTATTTTGATTTGAATTCAACAGAAAATGAATTTCCTAACATGGTGAAGTGCATTTGCAAATAGACCCAAATTACCAAGCATCTCATTTTATCATTTGGCATGGAATTTCAAATTTTGGTAGGAACTTGAAGGTCTCATGCTTGATGCTATGATTAGAAATACAAGTTTTATTTTTAATTCATTTTCATAAATCACTAGGGTTATCTCCTTCTCTGCCCAACATTTCAAACATATTTTGATTTCACTTCATTAGAAATAATCATGACTATGTATAGTAACATGTTTTGTTTCTATATTTTTTTCCCTCCTGTATATTTTATTTAGTTTTTTCATAATTATTACAATGATCTGTTACATATAAAATATCAATAAAAACAAGGGAAAATCAAATCTAATTTCAAGTGGTAGTTATGTGATTTCATGGGTAAAAAAAAAGGAATTGTATTATATTCTAAAAATTGAGATATTGTATGAAAAGTGAGGTTTGTTAATATTTTTGAATAAATTATTATAAAGGATAAATATGTTGTATGAGAGTGATGAGAGACAAGTAATTAAGTGTTCAATGTCAAATCTCAAAGATTTAATACATATCTAGATAACTTTATTTCATTTAAGTTAGAGAAAGATCTAAATTTGTTTCTTTTGGATTGCTTAGTATTAAATATTGCTAAGGTATAATAAGGAAAATTAAAATGAAGTACAGTAAAGTACATCAAGACACATTAAATTACAATAAGGTAAAATAAGGTACATCAAGGTATAATATGAGGTCTATTAAGGTAAGCACTATTAACCACTAATTCCCTTTCCCAATTGTGAATCTCTAAAATAGGTGTAGACACACCATTTTACCACTTTTATGTCTAAATGGTTATTAGAATGATTTATTGCAAACAATGCAAATTAAGCTTATAAATCACTAAAAATCTCAAATTACTCCACACATTAAACATAAACATTCTAAATTATGTCAATGTATCCCTAATTGTATTAATACATCAAACACAATAATCACCTTGCTCTAATTCATTTCTAGTCAAATTGTGACCTAGAAAAATGACATTTTAAGCCATTTGTGTGAGACAACTTATCAAAATATAAAATTACAAAAACGCTAATTAGGATTACTTAACTAAGTAAATACAATCAAATGGTTAAGTGAAAAATCATAAAATTTGGATGAATGTCTAATTTTGGAAATTTAAAATTCAACAAAATATCTAAAAATTGACATAATCATGGAATCATCAGTCATAAAGTCAAAAATTTAAAATATCAATATAAATATAAAAAATATCAAGAATGTTGAGCCATGCCTCATAAATGCAATATTAATTCTAAAATTGAATGAATTTTTTCCACCAAATTTGACTAATCTTGGGCCCTTATTCTTCAACATCAGATGAACAGTCCTCATCATTTTACCAAGTCTATAAATTGAGGGCTTCACCTCCTTTATAGGCAAGATTTTGAAAGCAAACTTAGTATGCAGAATTTTGTCAAGAGGTTCAAACATTACTCAACCATGTCAAACCAAAACCTCAAGTGGACAAAGATAAATGTTGACCATATGTGGAGTCACCGTATCTAAAGATTACTAGTTCAAAAGTCAAGGTCATACCTCTTAAAACTAGTTAATAATTAGGGTCTTCAAGGAAGTTAAATGATTTTATTTGTCTTTTATGTGATTCTTTATTTGGTAATATTATCTCACCGAGAATATGATTAGAGTGTTAGTTCTTCAAGTTTTCTTTTAATTTCATTCACTAACAATTGGCTATCCCGCTTTCGATTCATATTCTACATTTGGCATGCCCGATGGGACTAACGCACCCTAAAAATTTCTTGGGAACACTCTTGGACCTTCTAAATTTAAAAATATCTCATATGTTACCTTTTTTCATTTCATTTCTTACAACTTTTCCATATTCTTTTTCACTGTATAATAATGAAATAAGACTATAAAATAGTGAATTTACATAGGAAAACAATGAAAACATCACTAACAATAGTAAATTCTTCATATAAATCAACAAATCCATTTTAATTTTTCTACAAATTTACATAATAGTGAAATCATCATCAAAAATAGTGAAATCATTTTCTATGTCTATGTTTTCTTTGAGGTCTATAGAGCAATGAATTTGTCATCAAAAATAGTGATATCATGTTTGATACTAGTGAAATCATTACAAGATTTATCCAATGATGAAGACATCTAAGATCTAAGACTAGTTGATCAAACACATGAATTATGTTGAAGACTAAAATTAAGATGAGAGTAGAAACTGAGTACCATGTAGAAATAGTCTTCCATTACATTATGACCAAATGAATAGGTAAATATATAAGTAAAAGATAGGTGAAAACCAACCACACTATGCATGTGGGACTAACTTCCCTAAAATAGGTTTAAGAAAGGCATCAAGCCAACATCCTCATACATGTGGTATAAACTTCCTCAGTGTACACAAAAAGTATGTAACTAAGCACACTAAATAGAAGTGTAGGAAAACCCTACACACCAAGACTCCCCCTTAATTATAGCTTAGGTGTGTAGAAGAAATGGGTCCCATTAAAAATGTTGGATGAGGTACCCATGTACAATGAAACTCTCATAAAATAGAGAAAAGGAGAAAACCCATAGGTAAAAATCCCCCCCCCTAAAAGATATAAAATAAGAAGAAGACTAGAAGACCCCCCCCCCCCAAAGATGTTGAATTAATTTTCACTACAAATATAGCTCTCAATATGATCAATGTTGATAATGAGATCATTTGCCTAAAGATTGAATAAGATCCATCCACATCAAATAATATTTCTTCCCTTCACCAAAGGAATAACATGATGTGTGTATTAAAATTCTATCCATTTTAAAATGGAAGATAAAGGCAACATTAAAACATTCTCTAAATATGGTCCAAATATGATGTGTGGCATAGGTCTTAAAAGATATTGCATGAAAAATGAATGTAATGACATTTAAGTATACCTATCAAAACAAAAACATGAAAAATTCGCTAAAAAATGCCCATGTGAAGTGTGGAGTATGGCTCAATAAATCTCAAAATTAAAGAAGAGACTACAGATGAAACACAAAATCCATAGAGTGAATATCCACAATAAGAGATCTATTGCTGAAGATCTCACTAAGTGTACTCTCACTAAAAATCATAGATTCCTCTAAAGTATAAATATGTGCTAACTCTAGATGAAAAATATCATTAATAGGAAAGAATGTAGATTATATAAAATAATAAATAAGGTTTGGCATAATCTCATCATGTAGTGGTGGCTTGATAGAAGGAAGAAAACTTTCCATATGGATTGTGTCACCATAATAAGTAGAACTAGGAGGAGAGAGTGCAACAGTCTTAGAAGAGACAATATGAATAAGAGGATGAGGGATATAAATATCAATAAGATCTCTAAAAAGAGTTTTAAGAGTTTTTGATATAGTGGAGGGACACTCTATGTTCTCCACATAGTGGTGTATATCCCGTGAAATATGAATCAATAAGTAACCATAGATAGTCACATAAGTTGGCCCACTCATTGTATTGACTTGGGTTAGTGAGGGAAGGAAATTATCCATATATAAATTGAATAAGGTCCTATTCTAAGAGAAATGATTCCATGTACATCTACCATAAAGCATAATTGGTATTTATAATAAGAATCACTAGTGTAAAATCAACTCTCCTCATACCCTGGAATCTCTCAAGTGGAGTCAACATGACTGAGACAAGACACCAAAGAAGTGCAATGAGAAAAGCACTACATAAATGATAATGCATGCTTCATTAATGGACATTAGGATTAGCTAAAAATGCATCCAATAATATAATATAACTTATTGTAGTGGTCACCAAAGTGGTACACAAGTTATATAAACTAAGTGTGTGCACAAGAGAGAATGTAGGGCCAACAACACACCCTGAGACAATCAATAATAACCTCCCTAGAGTTTTTAAGTAACACAAAACACTCAAGTTTTAGATGTCATACTTATCTGAGAATGTGTCCATGAGCAATCAATGTTTATGATGTCAAAACTAATCAACACATGTGATACAAATAAAACAAGCCAAGAGGGATTTTGGGCTCTCTTTATATTACATTTAGAAGGAGAAGTCACACACTACAGAACAATGAACAAGTAATGAAAGAAAGAGAAGAGAGTTTTGGTTTGCTTGTGAGGGGGTTTGGATGCCTACAAAACTAGGCCTCACCCTCTGTCTTTGTCAAGCAAAAATGATTATGGAATTGATGTAACCGAGAAATACATAAAATTCTCTTTCTAATATCTCCTTTTATATTAATATCTATATAAGATATTATATTGTTTTTAATTGAAAATAATCAAAAAACCACCATAATATTTTTATTAAAAAAATAAGTAAAACATTTTGGTGGCCCCACTATTGTTGATTGAAAAAAGTATTGTTTTTATAAAAATGAAAATAACTATCTCCTCATATGAATAAATCATTTACCCTCCACTATTTAATAGTATCCCCACTCTACAAAAAAAATCACTATGTCCCCAATTAATATCCACCACCATAGATTAAATCAAATTTCCATGCTTATGTAAAAGGATAATCCCCCAAAATTTAATAAAGTCAATCCATTAATTTGACAAAACCACATGTATTATCTAAAAACCATGAATTTATCAAAAATAATGGTTTTTAAACTTGGCCATTGAAGGATTTGAGAGCACACCACATGTTTTCCATTTCAGAGATAAATGGAGAGTTAAGGTGGATGGATTGCATGAATGTAGGACAATAAGGCCAAGGATATTGGAAGCATCATACAGGGAGGATGATCATTGATAGAATAATGGTGGGTTGTTGGAGGTGGCAGACTGGTGTGAGCAAGTAAACTCGAATGGTGAGAAACTATTGGAAGTGGCCAAGGGTCTTTAACTACCCCATGGCCATTGAGGACAACTAGGAGGACACTATGAGGAGAGAGTATCATGATAGTGATGTGGATGATCTATTGATAATATATAAAAAAAATATGTCAAGCTAAAGGATTAAGCAGGTGGTATGACAATGTTTTGAGCATAAAACCAAGTGCACATGTGGTCTTATGCATCCAACATTCAAAATCAGGAGTAATAATCTTGAAATCATAAGCCCAAGAGCCTAAGATATATCATTTTGGGTTATTCATATATAAATTATCATTAATTTTATGTTAAATCCATGAAGAAGCAATGCTCAGTCATATGTATGTGGTTTCTTGGGAGAAATTCACAATATCTATGTGGAGGTAGCTCAAGATGGTAATTGAGAAGGTCAGAAGGCCATGCAAAGGAGATGCCATGTAATCTAGAAAGTATCATCTTATTTATTATGTTAAAATATACATCAAAGGCTTATATGTCAATCCACACAAAATATATACAAATGTTGAGCCAAGATAACAATTATTTACTAGTAAAAAAAAGTTGCCAAGTCATCCCAATTCAACTAGCTAGAAGTAGACAAAACCAAATGTGATCCCAACAACCACTTTCAAATGCTATTGATGAATGTCAGTTAGAGAAAAATGGATTGTAGATACACACATAAATTTGCTAAATTCTTATTTTTTTAATTATTTAAGACTTATGACTGTAGATCCTATGTTTTTAAAGAGGTGAGCATAGTAAATCAGGGTAAAAATATACAATAAATACATCGACTGATTTGTAACAAAATTGACTTAATTTGGCCCTTTCATAAATATAAATAAATAATGCAAGTAAGAATTTCATTGTAAAATGATTGAAATGAAAGTTTTTTAGGCTAAAATTTGAGGTAGAGACTGGTCTAAGTGTCACAAATAAGATCCAAGTGTCAAAACCCCTCCTAGATAGTATCACCCTAATTGAATAGTAGTTATATATGGCACTAGTGTCCCTATTTTAGCATTATTTTCCTCTATGCAATAATGTTCTAATCTTCTATATGTACCTCTGTCTAGGTTTGTCAAGCCTATTCCTATATGAATGAGATGTGGATCTCTAGGTATGACCTATTTTTATTAATTTTATAAGAAAACCCTAATTTTCCATGTTACTAAGGCATCCAGTTATATATGCATTAAAGTGTGTTTGTTATCAGAGTAGGTCTGACATCCTCAACACCTTGTTGTAATGAGAGTTTCCTACATACCAAAACTCTAAAGAGGGATCAAGCCTGATGTAGTTCTCCCCACCTAAGTGCTCATATAAGTGCAACTAAAGCTAGTATGATTGTATACCTAAGTGCTTTGAATGTGTTTGAGACTAGAAATATGATTATTCTAAGCTTAGGAATGTTACAGATGGTAGTATGTAGAACTATGATAGAATAGGTATTGATAACCTTAATTATGCACAACTTGTTCTAAGTTTATATGTGTAATCGGTATCTAATTTCCATTCAATAGTTATAGGGATAAAAACCATGTATATATACTATTCTAGTGCTTTTACAGGTGTTAAAATAGGTCTAGGCCAATCCTAGGTGGTCTAATATTTACAAATATATTTGTTTATTGAAAAATGAGGGATATAATAGTAGCACCAAAATTAGGATAATAGTACCATGTGGTACTATTGTCCCTATTATGGTGCTAGTGTCTAAGTGGTAGAACCTAAGGCATGAAGGGCCACAATAAAAGAAAGAGGGTTTATGACTACTTTAGGGACAACTAAGGATGTATATGGCCCACACAAAGGCTAGATAAGTGCGAAAATAAGACCTAAGATAGGTATAGGAATACGATAGTTATAGTTGGTCTCAAGTAGGACTCAAATTTCATTTTTAAGTGATTATAATGGGGAGATTCTTAATTCAAATTCTCAAATTAATGATGGATTTTTTCATTGGTTCTAAGAGATGATAGCTTTTGATAAGGCCTCTAATTTTGGGTCATAGTCTAAATGTCTATAAAACATTACTCATCTTATCTCAAACTAACATAATGCATTGTTAATGGTCTCTTCTTCAAAAGAAGAAGTTAGGGATACTATTTTATCTATGGGTAAGAATAAATCACCTAGCTTGGATGGCTTCTTGGTACCTTTATTTCAAACTTTTTAGAATATTATAGAGGATGATATCATGGAAACCATGGAGGAATATTTTGTAAACAAAAAGTGGCCCTAAATACTAACTATACATTTATCACCCTCATCCCTAAGAGTAATAATCAATTTACATTTTGAGACTTTAGAACAATTATCCTATGCAATATGGTGTATAAAATTATCGATAATTTAATTTATATTAAACTTAAACCTCTTTTGGAAACTTTAATTTATGGGGAGTAGTGTGTCTTTATCCCTGGAAGAAACATCTAAGATGGTATCATTATCACACATGATATTCTACATTCATTGGCTTCTAAACACAAAACAAGTATGATCCTCAATCTTGACATCACTAAATCTTATGATAGACTAGATGGGAGATTATAGATTAAAACCCTTGAGAATTTTGGTATTGATAAGTGGTGTTACAACATGGTGTTTAGTTATATTGCTTATCCTAGTTTATCAATTCTTTTGAATGGGGAGATGAATAGATTATTTGAATCTATGCATGTATTGAGGCAAGGTGACCCCTATCACCCTTTCTCTTCATTATCATGGAGGACGTTATAGGTAGGGCCATAACTTGTACCCTTGTAGTTGGGATGCTTAAGGGTAGTCAAGCCACTAAAGGGATAGAGAATATTAGACATTGGGAGTTTCTTAATGACATGCTCTTTTTTATGGAGGCTTAAGAATATGAATATTGGTCCTTTAAATGCATCCTTTTGGAATATGGATTTGATCAAATTATGTCAAATCTAACAAGTTTTCTTAAAAAAATTTAGCTAGGATCAATAGAAAATTATATGAATCTTAGACTTTAAATTTTCCATGTTGTTTTAAAAATATACAGGTGTTTTATTAGTTATTAAATTTGGTAAACCATCCATGTGGGATAATTTGATTGACTCCTTTAATTCACATCAATCCTCATGGAAAGGACATTGGCTATCCTTGGATGGATGCATATCATTATCACTCTAATCAGGTTGGTCCTTTGTGCACTACTTTTCTATGCCATGTATGTTTTGTATCCTTTTATTAAAGTTAATAATAATTTTAATCATATCATGAAGGACTTCTTGTGGCAAGGTTTAAGTGATAAAAATAAAATCCCATTCATAAAATGTGATTTGGCTTGTTTAAGGGAGCAAGGTAGAGTTGGGGTCAAAATATTAGGCATTCAAAATATATCCCTTAGAGTAAAGTTAGTTTGGGTCATGATTTCTAAACCAAATTTGATTTGGATGTGGAAATATATTAGGGAAAAATCTAATTCTAACATTGTTAGGTGACAAATCCTCCATTTGGTTCACATTTATGTAATTTTATTCTTAAATGTCAATTTATCATCAAGGATCATATCTCATGTGTGATTAACAACAAACAATCTATAGATTCCTAGAACAATTTCTAGAATGGGCATCATCCTCTCTAGGAGACTCTAGAGTTGGAAAAGGAAAGAGTCCTTCTCACTAATGTTTATGGGAGAAAAGTTTACAATTATCTAGAAGCTCAGTTGGACTTCAATCTAGTGTAATTTAAGTGCAATGATTTTGGCGATATACCCATCCTAGCAAACCAACAAGGTTTACCAAAAGACTTGCTCACTAAAAGTGAGGTTTTTAGTAATAATTCAAAGGTTGTCTTTCAATAGATGGATTGATACTCAGGTTTGTATTCTGTCAAGTTGGGTTATAATATGGTGGAACAAGTTGAACCTTATTTCCACTAGGAAAAATTTCTCTTTTGGAATATTATTGCAGTTTCAAAGGCATAGGCTTTCACTTCGATGGCTATGGAAGGTAGAATTATTAACTTTGATAGACTTCATAAAAATGGTCTGTGTGGTCCTTATCATTGTCTTATGTCTTTCTCCAAGGAGGAAGATGCAAACCATCTCTTATTTTCTTATCCTTTTTCCACTTTGTGTTTGTCATGGCTTTATGGCATGCCAGGCTAGAAGTGGTGTAGGTCTGATTTATTGTTGGTTGTCTTTTCCTCTTAGTTGGTGGGCAAACAAAAGGACACCTTCATATGTCTATGGTTTGTCTCCCTAGATATTGTCATCTAGATGCCATGGAAAGAATGTAATTCATGGATCTTTGAAGGAAAGGAGAATTTTATGGAAGTTATCATCCATAAGGTAGAAGTGGCCATCTTTGAAGTTAGCTCTCAATATACTAAACATAAGGTTAGGGCATTGACATATTGGGATTCAGAGATGATTACTTCTTAGATTTTTCTAAAATCTCCTAATATTAATGGGTCAATTATGTTATAAAAGATTATAATGGGGATAATAATTCATCTTGGTGTCCCCCTCCCCCATGTATGTTGATTTTTAACTTTGATGGAGCATCTAGATGAAACCCAGGGGCCTTGAGGGATGGTTGCATTATTCATGACTGCTCAAGATCCTTAATTAAATCAACATATATAAAAATTATGGATGGGACTAATAATGAGGCTGAAGTTGAGGAACTAACACTAGGATTTAGACTATAAATTTAGTGTGGCATTGAGAAGTCAGCCATTAAAGTTGACTCGATGGTCATTATCGATATTTTTCATAAACATAGAGCTAGTGCCTAGAATATTAATGACATCATAAAGCAATGTTGGGAGGATTTGGATTCTTTCTTGGTCTTATAGGCTTCCCATTTATTTATAGAGATAAATTATGTGATTGATTTCTTAGTTAATAGTGGTATTTATTAGCAAGAGGAAATAATTATTGATAACTCTTAGGAGGCTTGGCCCAATATTTATAGTGAGCCATTTATTTGAATTCCTCCCATTCTTTATCATTGGTGTGCTCTCATTATTTCATGATGACATATATCTCAAATGTCATGTCATTTTACATGCATTTATGGGGCTCAAATGCATAGGATATTTTGGTGATGTTTTACTTCAGTGAGAGTTTATTTCACAGTGTGACTATGTAGGGTAATTGATTTGTTTGTGTGGCTATTAAAAAGGTAGGTGTGTGTTAGTGTTGATCAATCATGAAGCAGATTCTCTAATAATCCCTCAACACACCTCTTATCCATCTGATGGTTGTAAAATAGGAGATGACCTTCAATGGTTGCATGACAAACTATCATCTCTAGAAGGTCTTTTTTATTTAAATTAGTATTGTGTTGGATGTAGTCCATGAAATCATTGGTCTAGTTTATTTGGAAACTACATGTTGAGCCAAGGTCAATTATGAAATGGCCTCTATTTTCATAGGTAACCTTCTAATCACTTTGGAGGACTATGAGTTATTTTTTATTATTATGGAAAGAATGGTTAAAACATGGTATCAGCTTAGTTTGGCCAGTGTTGTGGATGATTTTTAGGGATAGCCCTGATGTCTTTGTTATTTTTTGGTAATGAGAGTGTGGGGTTTGTTCCATTTTCCACCTTTTATGAGCTCAGATAATGTTATATGATTATTTTAGGATTTAAGGAGAAGCTTTAGTCATCCATTCATCATCCCTCACCATCTTTGATTTTATATCAGTTACGGATATTGAGATGTGCCAAGCTTCTATGGCATCTTATTTTATAGTACTAAATATTTAAAGGTCAAGCAATCTGCTCTTTATGGTACGAATTCTTATAAAGATGTATGTTCTGATAGGCATTAGACTTTCCCTTGGGCAGTGTATACTCTCTCTTTATTGAAGGTGGTAGGCCACATGATGGCAAATAGTTTTTAGGGCCATGTGTTGATGCATGGATGATGTATGTCATTCTCATAGCTTAAGTATTTTTAGGGTTTTTAGAATTATTAGAGGTAGGTGAGGTGGTTTTTATGGAAGATATGGTCATGGTGGTAATATTTTTACGTTGGTAGAAGCTTTGAATCCTATGGAGGTCAATGGCCCTAAGCGTGTGGTAGAATTAGTGACCTAGTGTGGGGATGGTTGAAGGGAAAGTGGAAAACTAGTAGCACCTCTACTGATTGATGGAGGTGGAACTCAATCCTAATCACTATGTCAATTTAGGCCTAACTATTTCTTGGATAGCATGGTGGTGTCAATTTTGATCATCTGTTAATTTTCCTTTATCAATTTGATTTGGTTTTTTCTAGTTATTTCTTTAGCTTGTTGGTTATGTTTTACCTTTGGCTCGTCTAGCTTGGTTAGGTTTTGGTCAGCTTTGGCCATAATGGGCCTCTTTTGGTTTTATGTAATCATTGGTTTCTTTTTAAATAAAATAGGTGAGGGGCCCCTTTAACCCTTTTAACTAAGAAAAAAATAATGAAATAGAAACAAATTTAAAATTAAGTAAAATAGAAAGTAAGTTCTTAATTTAAAGTACTTATATATTTTTTAATTATGGGTAAAAAAAGGTTTATTGAATCAAGGACATGACCCTAAAAATAAAACAAACATAATTCCCTTAAAATATAGATATAATAATAAACAACTACATCCAACAAAAAATCCAACTAGAAAATTAAAAAAAGTAACATGAATAATAGTTACCTTGACAAACTACAACACAAAGAAAAACATGTTACGACTAAGCCTCTCCCTTTCATTTTTATTTTTGGGATCTGAGAGACATGTATAGAAAGGTTATACTCCATTTTTACCCTTTACCTTCTTTTTATTACTTGCAATCTTCCATTCACCCCCTTTCTCATGATTTGGCAATATAGGGACAAAAATTTCAAGTGAATCCACCTACTTCTATATCAACAAAGAATCTATCAATAAATCTCCTACTAAAGGACTTTGAATCAATATTTTTTTCTTAGGGACTGCATAAACATTCTTATCTTTTACCACAGTAGCCCCTATACCATGTTCCTTATTTTTTTTATTTTTCTCCACACCTTCTCTAGTACCTCAATGTCATCCTCCTTTTCTAACACTATCACTCAAAAACATTCCATAATGTTCTAAATTAATCTAGGCATGATTCAAGTCTTCAGGGTTTTCATAACCGAATCAAGTTCATCATATTCATGCTCTCTATAATTAATAGCTTGAACATTAACATGTTTAACCTAGCATCCTTCTACCAAGTAGTATATTTTTTTTAACTTAGCATTTGGACAATCATTGACAAGGTGATAGGTTTTAAAACATCTTCTACATCTAAAAGGAAAACCTTCAAAATCTAAGGATTAGAACCAAGATTTGTCACTGACTTTCAATTCAATCTAAGTAAGGAAATCCTTAGACAAATCTGCATTTAATAGGATATAGATATAAGTAATATGCCCCCTTTCTTTAGTAATAACATCTTCCATACAAAATTACCTAATAGTATTTCTTATATCCCTAAACCCATTATTTTACCAAATTACGAAAGAAGGTTAAGCAACAATATCTAAAGTAGTTTAGTGGTAAAGGTTTCAGTATGAGGGTTAAAATCCAAATTCTAGGGTTTAAACATAAAAACATGTGCATCCCAACTCCAAAAAATCACATTAAAAATATCTTATTTATCTTTAATAGAATAAAAAATTAGGATAAAAATCCCTCTTACACAGCAATGAATATCAATATTACCTTTGACTAATTCTTGCCAATTATTTGAAATCTAGCCATGGAACATCGAAAGAGTAGGCTAGATGCCATTAAAATGATATATCAAACCCATCAATGAAAACCTTTCTTCCCTTTCTAAAATAACTTCAAGTTCATCCTCTTCAAATTGTATAATAGGAATATTAATAGTAGGAGCTAAGGTCAGAGATAATATTCTTCCTATGGCCTGAGTAAAGGAGGGTCACCTAGAATCTACCCTCCCCTTTATTTTATCTCCTTTCAAATCCCGTATTCAAAAAAGAGCCATAGCTTCCATTAGCATCAAATCATCAAAGTTCCCTCCTTTAGTCCCATTGCAGAATCTAACTAGTTTACCTCTATCTATTTTATTTACTCTCTAAGTCACTCCAATAAATGAGTTTGTCATAATGTAATGTTGACTAAGTTTACATCCACCTCTAAAAGTTTCAAATATTGCTTTGAGTGGATTTGTAAACCATATCCTATTGATAACAACCCATACAATGTGAGCATCTACAATCCCATCACTGACTTGGCCCTTACAGTCTCTTTTTCTACAATCTTTCCCTTTTTATGAATGCTACCCACCATAGCAGGTATGTTTCATCAATGTATCTAGTAATTGTTCCTGTAGCTTCAGACCATTTCCTAATCACTCGTGAGTTGGATCTCCAAATTGCTTTCAAGCAAAACTTACGGTAATCGCCACACTTAGGCCATCTATAAGGGTTTCCATCTCTCAAGCTATCATTTTTTAGAGTTAATATTTATATTTATTTAACTTTTTATATTACAATTTGTTTTGATGTTTTAGCTTTGATTTTTTTTACTTTTACAAATATAACTTACAAGTCTTTTTAATAATAAATTATTAATAAACTTCTATGTAATATTTATCCTACAAAAAATTATTACTTTAAAATAAATTTGGAAGTTATAACTAATTTTCCATTGGACCATACATAATGGTATTGTATCCTCAAAAATCAAATGTGTTCATTGATTGTATAGCTACTAGAAACCATGAGTCAAAAGATATTTTTTTATATTTATTTCTTACTACATTTTTCAATTACTTCTAACTTTATTTCCTTCTCTATTTTCTCATTGGGTCAACCAAACTACTTCTAGAATGGAAATTTGAAGTGTTTTTAATGAACCATATTTTTTCAAACCACGTAGATATGTTATATAGAAGTAGTTTTAGTTAGTGGTTGATGAGTATAGAAAGAATATCTATTTCACACTCATATTGTTCTTATGCATCAATATGATTGAATTATTACAAGGGCAAAATAGAATAATTAATTAGAAAACTTTGAACATGATATATCTATAAATAAATTTTAAATATATGTAATAAAGGAATTTTGAATCTTATTTTACCTCATAAAACACTCCTTAAATAAATTCAATCATAACTATTAAAAATATTAAGCAACCCACGCTGAATATCTTAAATTTTCTTAATCATATAAATAATATTTAGAACAAAGGAAATTAGTGGATTGGTATTTTATTACTTATACCTTTTTATTTTTATTTTTTTACCATAAAAACTCTAATCTAACTTTTTTAATTCCATATAATAATCCAAATCAAATATTATTCCATGAAAAAGATTATATAACATGCAAAACTTGTATTCAAATTTGAAATTTAGATGATAAGCACATAATAAATTCAAATCCATTCCATTACATTTCAAGTGCTAAACTATATTTTTTCTTTATAACTTTTTTCAAAAAAAAACTTTCTTCATAATGTGTAAAACCTTTATTTATTAAATCTAAAATTTTACATTATTTTATTTTACATAATTTAAAATAATTTTTTGACATACACATTAACTTTTGAATGACAAATGATATCCATATACTTTTCTAGACCGTCATCTTTTGTTTACAATGTGTAATGTTGAATGTTAAATTTTAATATTAATACTCTTAACTAATATAATATTTATATTTTATATAAACAGAACTTTAGAATAGCCTCTCAACATTGATTAAATTTGATAATCGATTAAAAAAAGTTTAATAATATTCATGTGTTCAACATTAACTTTCAAAAACTAGAAATATCATAAAACTACTGAAGCCAACGTACGGACCCCATTAATCCTAATGCGAAAATCTGACAAAATATGCCAAAAGAGATTCTGGGTCGGATCTTCCTACAAAGCATTTCGACAAAGTTGACCTAATTACTTAAAACTAGTAGACAAAAATAAGTTGGGGATGTACTGCACTGTACAACCATGGCGATAGTTAAAATGATAAGTAACCGTAAATGAAGAAGGCAAAAGGAGCAAGGACAACCGTAGCGACGATAAGCCTGTACACTACGAGAACATAGTGACTCATTCCACCGTTGAGAGAAATCTTTGTAACAATTGTCATGCCCGCACACCCAAACTGCAAGCATGTCATTGCTATGTAAGGCTTTGCTTTCTCTAACTTCTCCATTGCCATTGATTTAAGGTATTTACAGTAGATCTATTTTATGACTACTGCAATTTATGTTCATGTTTAGCAATAAACTTATATTTATAGATGCAGCTAGACCTGGACAAAACAGGGGGAAGCAGTAAAGTATTAGTATAATTAATGAATAAGAAAATCCCAACACGGCAGGTAACAGATGCCAATAGTATTTCTGGTGACTTGTTTTAATCATGGCAGCCAAAAGCCAATCCGCATTTGCTACATGTTGGATTTGGTATCTGTTATTGCAGCTCTTGGACTTAATTTACCCACAAGAAAATGAGAATTTTATAATAATTAAAAGATGAAAGCAACACAAAGGCCAGATATGCGCAAATGACTCGGTTAGCATTTGCAGTATAGTGAGAAACAACGTAAGTTATACAATTTTTTCTCGACGTGGAAAATGGTGTGAAAAGTGTTGTATAAGATAATGACAGCAGCAGCGATGCACGCCATGGAAATTTATCCCTCCATTGCCACAAAACATGATTGTCTTCACTAGGTATAAAAGTTTCCGCTACAGTATCATTATCTTTTCAATATGTAGTAGGATCGACGACAATATCATTCTACAGCGACATGGAATCCTATTACTGACCAGGAGGATCGCGCTACGGCTTTTTATCTGACTGGAATATCGTCATTTAATTATCCCTACAGGATGATATATTTTCATATTGTAAAATAGAACTCTCAAATCGCAATTAATAAGAAAGAAAAGTTTTGTGGCTATCCAAAGATCACATGTGGGGTAAGCTTATTCAGCATTCATTTGATATGAATTTTATGATTTGTAGAGAGTATGAATCCTATCCGTTTTTGAGTATTGGTAGAAAGTGCATACAGAGCGCAGATGAGATGGGCACGTTTACCTTTCTATAAGAGTATTGAGGTGTTATAGCTTTCAATCTCAAATAAATTTTTATTAAGTGTTATTTCTTTATATTTTGTATAATTATTTTGAAAAATAAATAATTATTTTTTATTTTAAAAAGATATATTTTTTTATTTCATTGGTTGGGATAATTTTTTAGCGAATTAGTTAAAAATAATTATTTTCACTGGCCAATAAAAATGTGCCACATGGAAAAATAGATATTAAACTATAATCGTGGATTTGTTTTAAATATGTTGTTTTCTATACTACCTTGCATAGGTGTTTAATATATGCTTTGCTTTACATTAAATATGGAGAGCACCAAATTGAATGGGCTTGTTTTTTTAAGTCATTTGTGGGTTTTGACATGCATACAAAAGACTAGAGGGCTCACACATGATTGGCATAGTGTTGTTGACTTCATGGTAACCGACTTTAAGCTATGAATGGATTTAACATATTATATTTTGATATTATGATTTAATATACGGAATTTATATTTATTGTATATATGCACTTTTTGTGAACAAGGTTATGTGTATTTTACAAAGTAGACATGAACTATTATTTGTAAAATCTTTGCAAGGGAGGTTTTGGGGTATTTTTGTCATTTAAATTTTTTGTTATAAAAAATTTATGGGATGGTTATATCGTCTGTGTATCTTATAAATAAATCATGTTTATTGTCACATAATATGTATGCATGTATGTTCGGAAAAAAACCTAGAAAGAAAATTTTGCATTATTTTGATTTTATATTTTTTCTTATTCATTTTGAGTGCTTTTGACCTTTAGGTAGATGTATTATGTAATTGTTTTTAACTAATGAATACCCTTTTTTGTTTTTATACTTTTATGATGAGATATAATATAAGTGCATATAGTCATTGTTTATATGCATTGTTTGATTGAATGATGTAGGGGCATCTTAGGTGAAGAACAATCATGCATCAAGCAAAAATATGTTAACTTAGGTTCTTATTTTGGTTTGTGTTTGTGTTTTTTTTTCTTCATTTTGTTAACCTCTGTGAATAATGTTGTAAAAGTATTCCTTGCAATGGACAAAGTGCAAAGATATTTTACCTGTTTCTATCAGTTTACATAGATTGTCAATACATGGGTATTTGATGGTAATAGTTATTCAGCTGTATTAAGAATCATAAGTTGTAATTTTTAAGGTCATAACATATGACACTTATAACATTTGTACCAAGTTTTAAATCATTTGGAGTCACCATGGAGGTGGACCAACTGTTACACTAGAAGGAGGTTTCATTCTAGTGATGTTATAGAAGGAATTAGATGATGAAACTTTGTGGGATCACAAAACCTAACACTTTTATGCTCTACAAAAAAATTTAAGTTATTTCAAGTCATTGCAGAGTTATACTAACTATTCCACTAGTAGAAGGTTTCCTCACATGCAGTAATCTTGTATAAGGAATTAGATGCCAAAACTTAGTGGGAGCATAAAATGACAGTTATAATGTTTGCACAAAATTTTATATCATTTGGAGTTACCATAAAGGCATACCAACTCTTTCATTATCATGTGATTTTCTTTACTTACGATAATGTTATGGAAGGAATTAGATCATGAAATTTTGTAGGTTAGAATAGTATAGACATAAAAAATTTATACAAAATTTTATATCATTTGGAGTTACCACAAAAAAAATTATTTGTTTTTTTTGGATTTGCCTACATCACTTGGTAGAGGGTTCATGATCTTGAGCAATATCTAAGATAAGATTTAAATCACTAAATTTGGATTGGTTATATAAAATTTAATCTAAATTTTTTTTTTCTAAATTTCATCTCAATCGGATATATGGAGCTAAAAAAATGATAGTTTTAATAATTGTTATTCAACTAGAAAATGCATCTCCCTAGTCTAAAAAAAGGTTCATGGCTTTTTATAATATATGTAAAATTAGTTAGATCACCAAATTTATAATGATGATATAAAATTTAATCTATAAGGCATGTTTCAAATTTTAGATCAATTAGATAAGTGGAAGAAAAATTATGAAAGATTTTATGATTATCATTCAACCAGAAACATGCATCTATCTACCCTGATGGTTCACTACCTTGAGGAAGAGTTATGGTTATAATTAGGTTAAAAATTTTATTATATTTATATAAAACTATTTATATTCACATGTTTCAAATTTTACTTCATTTGAATGAATTGATTTAAAATTTTATAATTACTAGTAACTACCATTCAACTTGGAAATGTCATATATGTATTACGTGACACTTGACAGGTTTTATTCACCTATAATGACCTATGGTAACCTATGAAATATTTATCTAGTGAAATTTATATGGGTGATGTAAAATGTAGTCTTCAATATTTGGTCAAATTTCATATTAATTAAATCAATGATGCTTGAGTTATGGCATTTTTCATAACTGTTGATCAATGTAAAATGTCAGTTGATTTTTTTTGATAGTTACTAATAATTAGATGTTGATATTAAAAATTGAAGGTCACCCAAATATTGAACATTTTTAAAATGTCATGGAATTTGAAGAGTCACCCAATGAAGTTTTGGATTGCATAAGAATAATCTAATTTAGTTAGAGAAGCTTGTTTATGAAAAGGGGCAAGTTGTGTAGACCAGGGGTAGAGTAGAGTATAGCAGAATAGAGTGTGTTTATTTTTTCACATTTTTATCTTAGAAAATGAGCATGTATTGTAGTGTGATGTATTGTAGATGGTCCAACCATTGTAATGCTTGAATGAATGAGGATCCAAATATTTGAAGTATTTTTATTATTTGCATGTTTGGTTTGAGTTTATGTCTTAGTATAAGTGAAGATATAAGATACATAGAATTAAGGTTTCCCTTAGGTGTATATCATGTCGTTTATTTCATCATATGGTATTAGAACCACATTTTTTATTTTTGGGAGAAGTGTGCATGAAGAAGACTCTGGTTGAGTCTATTATCAAGTTGTGAAAGAGAAGTTTGCATTGTGGGAGAGATGGATCATAGAAAAAACATTGTTAGAATAGGGGGAAGACCAAGAGGACCTTGAGTATAAATTTAGATAAGATGATGAGAATAATGCAAGTAAGGTTGGATGAAATGGAAAAGGCATAAATGAGAGAAGATGATGGTGGATACATGAGTAAGGATGAATAATAATAAGCTCAAGATCTTGGCATGGAGGAATGGATAATAAAGCTAAAACTAGATTTCTTAGAGCTATGGTAAGCTTTCTAGTAAATCAAGGATGGAAACACATTGTTATAATGGGAGTTTGATTCTAGAGGAGCTTGTGCACTAGATAGCAAATATTGATATGTATTTTGATTAAGTATATGGAGGAACACAATAAGGTGAAATTTTATTGCACAAAGCTAAAGAGCCACATTTCTTTATGGAAATATCATGTATAGGCTAAGAGATAAATGAAATGTAATGAAGAGATAAAATCTTGGGTTAATATGGTGATAAAGTTGAAGGCCAAAATTATGCCTTATGACTATCAGATGAGTCTATTTAGAAAATTGCAGAATTTGAGATAAAAGGAGATCAACATTAAATAATACACTAATGAATTTTATAGACTCATTATAAGGGTTGGAAATATAGAGGATGGTCATGAGAATCTGGAAAGATATGTGAAGGGACTTTATTTTTATATAATATTAAATTAATGTGTTGTACCTGATAAATTTAGAGGAAACCTATTAATGTTTATTAAATGTAAAAGAAAATTGATGAAGAAGTAACAAGTAAACTCTAGAATTAGAGGAAGGTATTTAAGAGGACATGGAAAAAATAGTGGTGGAAGAAGTCAACAAAAAAATGGTGGAGAGGTGATTTGTTCAAAAACTTAGAACTCAGGCCAGAGAGGAGGATAGTCTTCTATACAAAGAGGATTTTATGGATGAGGTAGAGGTGGAGGTTTTTGAGGTAAATATTTTGGTTGTATTAATTATGTTGGTCATAAAGAGCAAGGTCGCCAAAAAAAACCTCAAAATAATAGTAAGATATTTGAAGGGACAAATCATATAGCCTTGGGAAATGAGGAGAGTGTTGTATTTCCTCGACATAGTGAATAGATAGAACAAGGAGAGACTCTATTGATAAATAGAGTGTTGTTGAAACCAACTAAGGAGGAGAATGAACTAACATAGGGAAAGAGTTTATTTCAAACTATATGTAAATCTGGAGGAAAGTGTTTTGGAGTTGTTATTGATAATGGTATCACAAATAATCTAGTTTCTCCAAAGATGTTGAAAAAAATTGGGTTGAATTAATTGACACAACCTACATTGTAAGAGGTTTCTTGTTTGCTTAAACAGCATCAGGTGTTAGTGAATGAGCGATGTGTGGTGAATTTTTAGATTGATTCATATAAGGATGATGTATTATGTAAAATAATATCCATGGATGTATAACATGTGTTATTAAGTAAGCTATGGAAATTTGGTTAGATATTTGTGCATGATGGAATAGAAAACACCTACACCATTATGAAATATGGTAAGAAATTCACATTGATCCCATTGAAGGATAAATGAGATAAGGTGGAATTTAATTCTAAAGTGATGTTGGTATCCAATAAAGAGTTATTGAAGGTAGAAAATGAGGAAAAAAAATGATTTTCACTAATTTTAAATCCTATGTAAGATGTGATAGCCACTATGGTGAGTGACTTATTAAAATTTAAAATATGTTGAACTATTATGTTAATATTATGAATAGTGAATTGCTAGATGGAATACCACCTATAAGGAGTATTAGTCATCATATAGATTTAATACCAAAAAAATGTTCCTAACAAAATAACATATAGGTTGAATCTAATGGAGAATGAGGAAATAAAAATAAAGTGCATGATTTGTTGAGAAAGGGGTTAATTTGAGAAAGTTTAAGCCCATGTGAAGTTCCAGCTATGTTGGCACCAAATAAAGGTGGAGACTGGAGAATGTCTATGAATTCACTTTCAATAAACAATATTGCCATTAATTACATGTTTCCATTACAAAGAATGGATGAATTAGTGTAATATTTGATTGGAACAAGGTACTTTAATAAGATGTATTTGAAAAGTGCATATCATCAAATCTAGATAAAATAAGGTGATGAGTGGAAGACTGCATTCAAAATGAATGATAGGTTTTGTGATTGGCTAGTCATGCTATTCAATTTATCAAATATTCTGAGTACATTCATGATACACATGAACGAAGTGTTGAAGTTTTCCATAGGTAAGTTTGTGATAGTATATATGGATGACACTATGATTTTTTCACATTCTATGGAGGAGCATTTAAATCATTTGGATTTGGTCTTCGATAAGCTGAAGGAATATAAATTGTTATTAAACTTGAAGAAGTGTAGCTTCATGAAAAAGGAGCTAATATATTTTGTCTTTATAACCTCTAAGGATAGGTTGAATATGGACCTCGAAAAAGTGAGGGCAATTTGGATTAGCCATGTCGAAAGAGTATGTTTGAATCAAGAATTTTTCATGGGTTGGAAATTTTCTATAGAAAGATTATTAGAAATTTCAATGGCATATGTGCATCCATCATGAATACCATGAGGGGAGATAATAATAAGTTTCAGTAGATTTTCTAGCATAGAATAACTTTTAATTTTTGAATAGAAAGGTGATGAAACAACTAGTGTTAGCCTTACTAGATTTGGAAAAATGTTTTAGGTTGATTACAATAAAAGTGGAATAGTTATATGAGTGGTGTTGTTACATGAGGGTAGGCCCATTTCCTATTTTAGTGAGAAGTTGAATGAAGCTAAGATGAAGTCTTTGATATATGAAAATAATTATATGCAATGTTGCATGCTCTCAATAAGTGGCAGCATTAATTGTTTCCAAAAGAGTTTAGTTTATACATAAATAATCATGATTTGTAATTTGTAAATATCCAAGGTAAGATAAATCAATGAAACATGAAATGGGTAGATTTTATTAAAATTTATTCTTTTGTTTTGAAATATAGAAGTTTAAATTCCAATAAGGGATTATATGACTTGAGTAGGTGATCTCTTTTAGTGAATGAGATGAAGATGGAAGTCATTGGATTTGATTCAATGATAGAATTGTATGAATAAGACTTAGATTTATGAGATGCATGGACAAGACGCTAGAATCCAACAAACATAGACATAAATCTATGGTTAGAGTATATGATTCAACATGGATTGTTGTTATAGGGAAAGAAGTTATGTATACCTCAAGGTTCCATGAGAGAGAACCTATTGAAATAAAAACATAGTGGAGGTCTAGCTAGTCATTTTGAGTATGATAAGACTTTAGCATAGTTGAGTGATAAATATTATTATCCTAAAATGATTATAAATGTGAAGAAGTTTGCGCATAAGTTTAGAGTTTGACAACATGCTAAGGTCAATAGCCAGAATACTGGTTTGTATTAGTCATTACCTATTATTGATAAACCATCAGATGTATTGAGCATGGACTTTGAACTTTATTATTGTATTTCTAAGAGCACAATGAGATAAGATTCCATATTTTCTATTTTTAATATATTTTCTAATATGGCTCACTTTATATCATGTAATAAGACTAGTGATGTCACACATATTGGAAATTTATTTTTCTAATAATTTAAGAGATTTGGGTTTCCAAGGAGTATCGTATCGAATAGAGATATAAAGTTTGTTGGGCACGTTTGGAAGACACTGTTGAATAAGTTAGGAAAAAAGTTAGACTTAAATTTAGCATATAACCCTCAAACTGCTAGGCAAATAGATTTTTTGAATAAAATTCAAGGTAATTTATTAATATGTTTAGTTTGTGGCAAACCCAAATAGTGGTATTTGATGTTGGCAAAAGATGAGTTTTCTTCAAATGACTCAGTCAATCAAAGTATAGGATGGATTTCTTTTCAATTAGTGTATGTGATCATCCCTATAGGTGTGTGTAAGTTGAGGAGTACCATTGAGATGAATAGGAGAAGTGTAGAAGGTGAAAACTATGCCTATGTTATGCACGATGTGCATAAGGAAGTTAAGAAGATAATTTAAAAGAGTGATGGAAAATATAAGCAATATACTGATATGTGATGAAGATAATTGAATTTTTAGGTTGGGTAATTATTTTTGCCACATTTGTGCAAGGAAAGGTTTATAAGAGGTTAGTAAAACAAACTTTAGTAGAAGAAGATTAGACCTTACAATATTTTGAGGAATTTCTCAACTAATGATTATGAATTGGAATAACTGGATGGAGTATGCATATCACCTATCTTCAATGTAGTATATTTG
>JARHVA010003286.1:1425000-1505000 GCA_037957365.1 Torreya grandis
CATTGAGTCTTTTTCTCTCTTACTTACTTTCATTTCATTTATTTTTTGCTCTTTTCAATTGTATAGATATAAAAGGGATATTAATAAATTGATAAAACACTTTGATAGAATCAAAAATATTTCCTTCAAGAGATTGCCTCATATATTGTCTTTACTCTATTTGATAGGTTAGATTATATTAATTGCAATTTGATCATATAACATATATTTGGTAACTAAGATATAAACTATAAATAAGTTCTTTCAAAATTTCTTTAGTATATCCGTAATCAATAATGGCATTTAAAGTATGTTTTAATTTCAATTAAAAAACCATGCCAAATGAAATATTATTATTACCTTAAACTAGTTATGGGGCCATATGGAAAGACAACTATGAAAAGTAAGGGTGGCAAGCCAATATCTTTAAATAAATGATTTTTAGGGAACATACCATTATATTTATTCTTGTAAATATAAATGACTGTGCATGCAAACAAATACTCTCACTCTTCCTTTCCATTAAGAGAACATGTATATAATAGTTGTACACTCTATTATAAATATTCATATGTATTTGAGCATAAGTGAGTTTCTCAAATACATATGTGACAGTTTATACATTTTTTTAGTCATTGATGCAATACATTGGCATAAGCAAAGATCTGGTAGTCAAAAAATTGGGATGAGAGGTTTGAAATGAAGGTGCAAATAATTTCTAAGTCATTTTCCTTATAGTTGCAAGGTATGGATTTGTGTTTCTTTTATTCTGATGACTAAGATCAGTTTTTTACATGTACAATCATCTATTTGAAATGAATTATATTGATAATGTATTAACTATATCCATAATCAATAATGATAAGGTATGTCAAAATATCTTAACCATATCCATAATCAATAATGGCTTTTCAAATAGTATTTAATTTCAATTAACAAACCATGGTAACTAAAATATAATTATTACCTTAAGATTATTATGTCATAAGTCATAAATGGTCCTTAACACATTTATAAAACCAACTAAAATAAGCAAGCTCTTCCTTCTATATGGTTTTAATGACTAAACAATTAAAATTAAATAATTTTCAAACCTTTTATTTTATTTTTAGCATTGAATGTGGTATAGGTTGAATTAATGCTACAGGGATCAATGATTGGATTTTGTCCCATTTATTAGTAAATTGGCATCGACATATTGAGGGTGTCTAAGGCAAAATTTAATGTTTGTCCAACATGTCACCTGTGTGATTAATAGAAGTTGATAGAATACATATTGATAGTTTTCTCAAAAAAATTAGTCATTTATGCAAGCTATTGGTGAGAGTGAAGCTATTGGTCCAATATATATACTTATGGTTCATTACACAATAGATACCTCAAATAAGTTTGGTATAAAATGATAAGGGAGAACCACAATATACTTATGATATCTATAATAGAGCTTACAAATGTTATGGACATGTTCTCTTAATCAAATAAAAACAAAAATACATAAATTACCTCTTAATAATTTATGTACTCTACATTATCCTCAACAAGCTTTATCAAAACCCTGATAAAATAAATCTCAAAATCAATCACAAAATTTATTGTCCTTCCTCGATAAACCTTGATTTTAGATGCCTAAATTTAAAATTTTAGCATGCCAATTTTCTTCATTTTGTTCTTGATAATTATTATTTGCATTTTCTTCAAAATTTATTGGAATTGCATCTAGTATTATAGAGCTATACTATGTTTGAATAAAAAATAATCAATCCTCTTCTTTTAGATATTGACTACTAAATCATCATAGATCTATCAAACAAAAAAATTAAGACATTATATCTAGTTGTATAGATCCTCAAGCAAGTCTCCAATTTTTGTCTTGATTATTTCCTAACTTTGACTTTAAAATTTACCAAATCACTAACAAATTTGTCATCTCTCATTGAGCTTAAAATCATTATTTAACATAAATTAGAAAGATTAAAATATTTTGAAATACCATCCCATTGTATTTCACTCAAACTTAAGGTAGTCCATAGTCTAGTGATTGAGGCATCTTTGAAAGCATGTTCCAAAACTTGTTATGGAAAATTAAATATATCACTCCATTAGATTTTGAAAATCAAAAATGCCTTAAATTTGTTCACCATTCCATTATACATTCTTATATAAGTGTTGGGCCAAGTCTAAAATTATGATGAGCTAACATTTTTCCAATATTTAGGGTACATCACAACCATGGATTCTAGTAGTTCATTATAAGGAAAACAATGTCTAATATCTGAAGAGAAACATTTTAAAATTTCCTTCAAGGTGTAACTTATGAAAGATATAACCTCAATTAATCAATCCCTTGTAAAATGAACTTTTTTGAGTCTATTAGATCGACCAACTATGTCAAAAGTGTGAATTATGGTATCTACTTAATTTATACTAAGAATTTTACATGATCTTACCATATGTATTTCACATAAAGAGTCATTGAGACTAATGATCATAATATATTTTATTTTTAAATGTTTAAGGTAATAATTATGCTTTAGTTGGCATGGTTTGTTAATTAAAATTAAAAAAATTAAAGGCCAATATGGATGTCGTTAAAACAAATGGCAAAACTTGGTAGGGTCGCTTAAGGAGCTTGGGCATGCTGGATTAGTCAATGGAAAGATAAAAATTGATGATAATAAACAAATATAAGAAAGGATCAAATTTTCTAAATATATTTTTGATGGGATAAATTCATCATCAAAGCCTTTACTATAGGAGATAGAGATGTTATTGGTGGAAAAAATTTAGTCCCTTATCAAATATTTAGGTGAGCAGAGGAGCAAGCCAAGGTTAGTGGGTTCTCCAATTTTTGGGTTAAATATTAACCTAAATTTGAACTGACTGATATATCACCAAATTTTTTTGATATACCCAATGATGACAAAGGCCATGTTGGAGTAGAGGAAATCTTTTACAAGAGTTATTTCAAAAGACGTAAAAAATTCCATTGATTTCTTTTATAACTTTTAAATCAATTTATTTTAATGAAGAGATTCTTGATAATATTTTATTTGTAGAAGAATTTGTTTCCAAAAAAGGGATTATTTACATATTTAAACAATTTTGGCTAAGTCTTCTATCCCTTCATATGTAGATGTCAGAGGTTTGGAAACCTGGTTTGAAAGGAGATTTAGAGATTTACCCCTATGTCAGGGATTTTTTCATAACCATTTTTGACCCTATAGAATATAAGAATAGGATTTTATAAGTATATATATGGTCCATGGATTAACATTTTCTTTTAATGAATCCATGATTCATGGAGATTAATCTGATGACTGAAATATTTAACTCTAGACCTGTATGGATCTAGCTCCCTCACCTTCCTCTTTAATTCTTATCCAAACCCTACTTAGCTATTATAAGGGAGACTTTAGGTGAAATTTTGACTATTGATGAATGAAAAAATTCATATCTACACACTTATTATGCAATAATTCTTGTGAATCTAGATGTGACCCTTAACTCCTTACAAATATAGAACTAAAAGTTTAGTATCATTCTTGGTCTCATATCTTTGATTATGAAGGAATATCCTTCAAATGTAGATTTTTTTTCCATAGGGAATTTATTAGACTCATGTCAAGTTGTTTATAAAAAATAGGGTATTTCTTGGTGAAAAAATAAAGATCGTGATCTCTTGACAGTGCAAGTTGTTGATCTTGAATAGTCTGAAAATGAAAAGATTTCAACAAAGGAGGGAAGTTTGGTAGATCCACAAGATATAAGTAACTCAACAAAGGATATTTTAGGATAGAAGTGTTAGTGTATCATATTACATTATTTAATCTTAGTATTTATCATTGGTTAAGTGATTTTGTTAGTTGTTTACCGATCTAGTAAGTTATGATTGATAGTTACCGCAAGTTGGTAAATTATATAACTATATTTAATATGTATTTATATTTAAGTAATATTGATCGATAACATCATAAAATTATTATCACTTCACTTATTAGTATCAAATTATGATATAGTGATCTATAATAAAACTCTAGCCCACAAAGGAGAAAGTGTAACATAGCATAAGCATTGAGCAAGAGTGAAAGAGTGATGATGGATGCACAAGTGGACTTTCATTTTCCTGATCATGGAATTTGAGAAATGAAGGAGAGCATGAAAACCTAAATATTGATGAACAACACAAGTCTATTGATGCATATTAGAAGTCCATAAATGGTAGAAGAGTGTAGCACTAAATAACATGGATCAGAATAAAAGCCTAATCGATGAATCTAAAATTTGATTGAGAAAATATGTGGCACAATAAATCTAAGAACCTTAAAGTCTAAAAGAAAGTGCAAAATCCTAAAGAGCGTATGAATCCAATTCAATTTGTGACACTATGGTTTAAATTTCCAAGTAGTTGAAATGATTTAATAAGTTATGAGAAGAAGAAAGTGTGAAGGTGCAGCATGGAACACAACCAAGGTGTTGAAGAGAGATGTGGAAAGTCAACCAAATAATAAAATTAGTAAATATGAAGTGATAATGAAGAAACACTGTATTTAAATGAATTTCATTAATTTCCCTTATTTTTACTATGTTCTACAAGATGCCCTCCAAAATATTATAAATATTCAACTGGATAAATTAATTCACCAAGGCTTGCATGACTATTTTATGTTTAATGTGAAGTGACGTGTGTAGAAAATCAATGCAAATCTTGATGAATGCTTTGATGTAGATGATGAATATGAAGATAAATGCACACCCAAGCATCTGTATCTAACTGCATAATCATATCAAGGCCATTTTTGTGTAACTTTCCATCGTTAAAAAATATGTACACTTGTTTATACATAAAATAATTTTGAATCAATAAATACTATTTTTATTTTGAAATCTTGTATAAGTATATTAAAAAATTATATAAAATGTTTTCACCCAAACTAATCTTGTCTGAGACCCAACTCCTCAAAGGGATGAATTTTGCCACATGAAAGATTATTTAGTTTAATTATTTAGTTTAAATAATTATGGAGCATCATCATTGACATGGTGACCCATCCTACCATTTTTTATGAGCACACAAAATATGATAAATCATATGCAAAAGTCCTCATGTTAATAACACTTAGTATCATTGATGAGGCTCAACCTCACATTCAGGATGCATCAACATTGAAAGAGGCTTGGGACATTTTATCCATAATATATGAGTAAAAGAATTAGATGAATATATTCCATATCCATTCAAAACTTCATACTTTTAGTATTAAAAAGGGTGAGAAAGCTAAGGAATTCTTACACTGAGTAGTAGAACTATGAGCTGAAATGATTGTGCTTGGAAAAAATATCAAGGACAAGTTATTGGTTCCAATCATGTTGATATATCTTCCATCTCAATTTTGTACAGTCATCATGGCATTGAAAATCATAAACCAAGTAATGTATTTCAAATAATTGGTGAATTTGCTTCAACAAGAAGTAGCCATTCAGTCTGTGCAATAAGATTTTGAGGATAAATCCCTAATTTTCAAGCACTATGGTTCAAAATTCTCAAAAGGACCACCAAAGAAATCACAAAATCATCACAAATATAAAAATTAAAAAATATGGTGTGACATTTATCGCACCATTATGCATCATATTCATAGCTGCTAGTATAATGCCTTGACACAAGGCTCATCTAGTCAAAAGAGCTCATCAGGAAGAGATGAGTCACATAAATATAAGAGACATCCTCAACAATAGAATCAATGCAAACATGTATCATCACAATAGCATGATGAATTTGAAGAGGAAGTACTTGAAAAATTAAAATGGAGTGGCACATATAATGACATTTTTCTTGTCTTCCAAACCTCATCACACATGAGAAAAGTTTGGTTGATCAACTCTTGTACTAACAATCATATGGTAGGATGCAAGGATCTATTTGAGTCACTAACAACTCAACCCATTAGAGATCGAGTTTGAATTATAAATGAAAAAGAGTATGTTTCAAAAGGAATTGATACTATCACCATTCCTCTCAAGACACAAACCTGTACTCTTACCAAGGTACTATATGTCCCTAGCTTGACAACAAATCTTTTGTTTGTAATTCTTCTCATAAATCATAAAGTTAAGGTAGAGTTCATGATCAAGAATGGCATAAAATATTGTCTCTTCTCATGAAATGGTCAAGTTGTTACTAGATATTTTTTGAAGGACCTATTATTTTCCCTAGATGTAATTTCAATCAATGTAGTTTCTCTCTCTATCTCTATGATAGAATCCACAACATTGAGGAATTATTGATATGGGCACCTTTTTGTTGGTTCTTTATACCAATGTAGATCTAAGGCCATGGTATATGGATTTATTTATCTATCTCATTCATTATATGTATTTCTTACATTTCTAACTTGCAAACAACATTGGGTTCCATTCAAGCTAATTTCCTCATAAGCCAAGGATCGTTTTGTCACTATTTCTACTATACTCAGTTTATTATATTATCTGGTTGGTCTTTACCATATAATTATTTTAAGTAAATAAGAAATTGATTTATTTTAAGAAATAATGATATGTAAGATACTTATATTAAATAATACACAAAGAAAAAATTGAATAAATGCAATAGAGCCTCATAATCACACTATATTTTATTTTTAAATGTTTAAGGTAACAATTATATTCTGGTCGGCATCGTTTTTTAATCAAAATAAATAAATATTTGAAAGGCCAACATGGATGTGGTTAAGACATTTTGGTACACCTTATTATATAGTTTATAATTTTAAAACTATGAAAATCTTTTGAATATTTTTTTTAGTTATGTCATCCTCACTTTTCATAATTATCTTTCCCTATGGCCCTATAGTTGGTTTATACTCTATACTCTGATTTTTTGTCGTAATTTTTGCTACACTCAATATATTACATTATCTAGTTTTTCTTTTGAAAGACTTAAATAGGTATGTACTCAATTTATACTTAGTCATATGGCCATCAAATTTCGCACTTAAAAATTTCAAATTTCATCTTTAAAAAGAATGACAAATTTAATATTTAAAAATAAGGAACAATAAATAAGATCTCAACTTTAGACTTCTCATCCTCTAACCTCTTTATCCTTCAATTTTTTAATTAATACAAATTGCCTCCTATAAAATAAATATATGAAAGTACTTCAAATTATTTAAAACCCTAAAACCTAAATTCATTTAACTTCATTTCTATTAAATTTTTATTCTTTTATGGTCATGGGAATTGTAATGTGAGCGGCAATTACAAGAGGAGGCCAAAGACGAGTCTAAGTATCCAAAAAAGATGTAAAATCCAAGTAATAAATGCAAGCCCTACATGTCATAAAATCATGAAGTGAGTGACAATTGTAAGTTGAGGCCAAGGAGAAGTATAAGAAACCAACATTCAAGTACAATCCAAGTAATAAATATAATCCCTATATGTTGTGGGAATCATGAAGCAATCAAAAATTACAATAGGAAGCCAAGGAGGACTCTAAGAAAACAAAAATGAAGTACAATCCAAGTAAGAAATGGAAGCCATACATATCTACAAATTTTTTCACACTTTTAATGAATTCTTCCTTTTTTTAATGGAATAAAGCTATTGTCATGTTATTTATTTCATCAGACCTTTGCTCACAGTGTGAAAACTTTTTTTATCTTATATCAAAACCCTTAATATTAGACATAATTTGGTTATCATAGGGGATTATTTGTTTAGTAATGAGATCAACAAGATATTTAAAAAATTTTAGCATTATTTACTTAGTAATGAGATAACCAAGACCTCAAAAATATTATGAATGTGTTTTTGGCAAATGGGTGATGACTTATTTACCAGAGTTGTACACACTTGCTTAGGGTTTAGGTTTGGGATGGGTCTATAGTAATATTATTTGTGTTGTCTCTCATGTCTTCATTGCTTGGATTTAATCATTTGGGAAAGATTTTTAAATGGTTGGACTACACCCAATTTTAAAGGGCAAAGTAAAATAGCCATTCTAAAAAACTTAAATTATTCATTGATCATAATCGTTATTCCACCTCAAGCATATTTGCTCCGTGAATGTGTTTAGGGAAAGGGGTTTAACTTAAATTTTTTTCCATCCCTTTTTTATTTGAATATGATGCTTGATTCTCTAGCTATATATAAGTTTTTTGAAATAACTAATAAAAATATCTAGTCAATTTATACTGGCATGGTGATTTTTCCAAAGATTTGCCAATGAAATTATACTTGAACTCTAGGATTTTCCAAGATTTTATAATAATATTTTAGGGGTCCATTCTTGAAATTATCCCTACTTATGGTAAATATTCACTGATAACTTTATGGCTTGGCCTTGATTTTCTAAATTATGGTTGTTCAATGGATTTTATGGGTCTCTTGGGTGGAGAAAGTGGTTTAATGATGTTTTCAGAGGTTTGTTTGGTACAAATATTTTTTCCCTTATAGAATGGGTAAGAGACATGTTTTTAGTTTCAACACTCTACCCTATTTAAGAAGGGAAGAGTATTTCTTGACTCTATATTTTAACTATTGTATTTCAGATCTCACGGGAGAGGGCCTCCCATTGTGCCCAAAATGGTTCCATATCTAGGTAAATACCTACTTATTTCGATTTGAGGGCCTATTTCAAACCTTTGCAGTTATCATGGTATCTCAATTTACCTTTAGAAGTGTTTTTTTAGATTTAGGTTCCCTAAGGGACCTTGAAAGGTTTCCCTCTTCATTGATTTTGGAGACTTGGACCTCCATCTATGTCTAAGCTAGTTCTCGATCTAGTCAAAATGGATTTTTGGTCCCCTGGGACCTTGATGGTTCTTTTGATACCTTGGCCTCTTACTCCATTAGTCCACATTGATTTTTATTCCATCTAAACCCAACTAGTTGCTGCATGAATCAAAAGTACTATTTTCTGTTTCCAATATTTTCACTCTCTTGGTTCCTGCACTAGTCAAAATCAATTCTTACTCTTCTTTTTATGTTTATTCTTTTAGTTGGGTCTTATTTGTTGTGATGTAGACATGGGCATCCTTCTATTCCCAATATGGTTTTAGATCTATTAAAATTCTAGAATGTAGGGTCCCCTCCGGGATCTAGTGGTTCTTTTAGAGACCTGGGCCTCTTACTCCACTAGTCCATGATGGTTTCTAGTCCATATAAAAATAGCTAGTTCTCTCACCAAGAAAAAATGATTGTTTCTCTTTCCACTATTGTTCCTCCTTCATCTGGGTTCTTTCTACTCTTTTCACTATTGTTTCTTTTTTTGGCAAGGTGTTTTTTATCTTCCTAGTGAGCTACATATTCTTCTATATTATGTATACTAGGTTATGACTCAGACCTCCTAAAGTGTGTGGGATGGGTTCCACACCAGTCAAAAGTGTGTTTACCTCAATCCAAATAATTCTTTCTAATATTCCTATAACATGGATTGGAATAATAAAAATAAAATCTTTAACATTGAAAAATTTAACTTGAATTATTAAATCATCATTTGTTTCTTCTCAAATAGAATAATATACATTTAAAATAATAGAATATGAGACAAAGAAGAATGTTATACATTTGGTGTTTCATTATATGTACTTTTATGAGTCATCAAAAGAGGCCTATGAACAATTCCCATCCCTGGTGTAAATTATAATGTCTTTTGACTTTCTTAGTCATTTAAAAATGCTAAAAGATAACTAATTTTTAAATATGATAGGTATGATTTGTTGTTCCCCAAAAATATCAATCATTTTTGGGACAACATTTGAACTATTTTGGTCCTACAGACCAAAATTGTCTCTTCCCTTTCTGAAATTTGTCCTAGGCATTCAAATTCCTCATTTTTCAAGCTTCTCAAAAATCTACGGACTCTACAAGCTTGAATCTATGGACTCTGTAGGAAGATAAATCTATGAAATTTGCAAGAAAATAAAATCTATGGACTCTGCAGACCAAGTTCAGCGGGCTTCACAGGTTGATTTCTACGAACTCTGCAGGAAAGAAGCAAGATTTCAACACTTAGGCAATCTCAAGGTTGGTTCAATGACCAAGTTAAACCAAAAGAGTTAATCGGCAAGCATATAAGAAAGAATTGAACCGTTGAACCTTGACCATTTTTATTCAACGGGTTCAACAGGTTCAAAGGTTCAACAACAGCAGCAAGAGTTCAATCGCTTCTAGGTTCAAGGGCTTCTACAGTCAGGTTCAAAGGCTCTTACAAGCAAGTTTAATCAAGGTTTTACATGTTTTTGAGGCTTGAACCATTGAAAAATTAAACCACTTTGGTTCAAAGGTTTAACGGGTTCAAGGTTTAATAGGTTCAATGCGTTTGGTTCAACGAAGATCAAAAGGACTTAGCCAAATCAAAGAGAATGAATCGATTGAACTGATGAACCATTGACCCACTTTGGTTCAAAGCTTGGTTCAATGCTTTGGTTCACTCAGTCAGTTCATTAAATGGTTCAACAGCTTTTGGTTCAATCAAAGGGTTCATCGGCTTGGTTCAAAGCTTAGTTCAATGATTGGTTCAAAGGAGCAGTTCAATGCAAAAGTTCAAGAGAGCGTCCTGAAGGACAAGTGCCCTTGCGAAGGGCACTTGGTCGATAAAATCACCCTTTGGAAGGGTCATTTTCAAAAAAGCCACAAAGGTATGTTCTTTCAAAATTTTGTCTAAGGCAGTCGAAAGACAAAGGGATTTCCTTTGAAAAAAGACTAAGGAAAGAAACAATTCTTTCAAACTTTTATCCGAAGCAATTCCTTCGGACAAAAAGTCTAAAATAATTTTGAAAGGCTGTAGGTGGAAAGTGTGAAAGAATTTTTAAAGGCCAAAATAAAACAATAATTCTTGCAGACTTTTTGTCTGTAGGAAATTGTCTGCGAACTTTTTGTGCACGAGAAATTGTCTGCAGAAAAAGTCCGTGGGAAAAGGGTCAGTGAAAAAAGTCCACGGGAAAAGTTCCAAATGACTCCAAAGAAAAGGTCACTGAAGGACCCCGAAGGGTAGGTGCCCTTGTGGGGGCCTCTCGACTACCAATTTAAAGGACACTCCCCAAAATCCCAAGGGTCACCTTCCCTTCAGGAGGATGCAAAACAAAGGACTGAGCGACCCACTAGAATAAAGAACCTTGAAGGCCATACGAAGACCACCTGAAGGGTAGATACCCTTGGGGGGGCTCTTCCCGACCCAAAGTGGATCATTTCTTAAGGCTCAAAAGGTAGGTCCCCTCTGGGAAAGCTCAAATGACAAAACGAAAGGAATTGTTGAGGAAAGTGACGTGCCCGCAGATGTCAAAGTTAAGACAATGAAATAATTGTTGATCCTTGTAGTTTAAATCTATGGACCTGAATGCAGTAAAAGGTTTTGAGGCCAAGATCAGTAGGAAGTGATTAAGGAATAAAACATCAAATTGAATCTAGGACCTGATTCAATTAACCAGAAAAGGAGGAACGATGAGGAATGACCAGAAACATTTGCACATCAGATATGTTTTTAGAAGTAGACCACCAGGTGGATATTAAAAGAGGCAAACTTTTAATAGCGTGACTTGTTTCTCTGCATTGAGAAAAAAAAATGGGTAGATGCCCCTAAATTCTAGCCTGTCTTCTTAACAAATTTCAATGTAACATGATGTGTTACTATTCCCAAGTCCTTCTTGAAGAGGCTATATAAGAGACTCTCTTTTATTTTAAATGGATCTCTCTCTAACAATCAGAAACAAAACTCTGCCCAAATTGAAAGGCATTACTGAGACTTTGAGCTCAGATTGTTGATCATATTTTGTTATTGGAATAAGAAAGCAAGTGACTTTTAAGACTTTGTGTTGTGATATCTTTGTTGTTGGGGAAACTGTTCTTATGTCTTTTTCCTTAATATATTTTTTGTTTCTTTAATTCAACAAGTAGAATTAGTGAAAGTAGTCAGGAAGGTGTCTAGAAGTCAAATGTGGAGAGACTTTGTGCCCCCATAATTGCCTTTAGTGTGTTTTCTTTTCATTTCTGTGTAAAGGACCTAGGGATGACTTTATGCCCTCATTGTCCTTCAAATCTCACTCTTGGGGAATTCAGGTGGAGACTTTGTGCTACATCTCAATTTGTTGGTTACTACGTCCTTGGTTACATTTTGCATTTACTATCAAGAGTATTCTTGTGGTTTGCTGAATAGTACTTTTGAAAGAAGAGGAGTGCTTTCTGTCATTTCCATTGAGATTTTTACTTTGATTTGCACGCATCATCTCTGAAGAAAGAGAGATGGATGGTTTATCCCACCCTTGAGTATTTATATATATATATATATATATATATATATATATAGATATATATGGAACATCCCCTTGATGAGAGGAGAGATTAGTCCCCTTTTTATGTAGTAAACCTACACATTTGGATGACCAATCTTCCTACTTTGGCTGATCATAATTATTTTTTTATCAGTATGTTGATCGACAAAATAATCAACCAACAGTTTCTGGCGACTCTGCTGGGGATCTAACCCATTATCATTATAACCCTTATCCATTACAGGCTCTGGTGACTTCATTACTTATCTTACCCATTATCCATTTATAGCCTTACCATCTTCCTCCACCTCCGTTATTTTATCTGGTCTGCAAAACCAGAGCTGCTGGGAAAGAATGCACAGTTTAAAGCCTCAAGCTTCAAACTGAAGCAAGGTCAATTCCTTTCCATTTTTGTTTCACAATCTGGTAGATTCAAAGTATACATGAAGTGAAAGGGCTAAAGGTATTGTTGACTCTATATTCGAGTTAGTACAGCAAAGTAATTTTGATATATTTCCTTCACCATCTAGTCTCCAACGAACCAAGAGCTTTCCTCCTACTAAAGTCATATCTCCATTGCCAGTTGAAGTATCTACTTTTGCTGTTGATAAAGCGTTGCTAATAATTACCCCTCTAATATTTGTTATTCCTCCTTTTCATAGTCATATAATGGTAGTTCAAGGCCCTTGGGGTAATGCTTTTGGTCCTCTCAATCTTACTCCACCTCTACATGAGCTTCCACGCAGTTCAAGGAAGAATTTCCCTAAATTCTATGGTGATGGGAAAGTTCATCCTGATGAACACATTACAGCCTTTAGCATAGCCTGTGGCATAATTGGAGTAGAATTTGAAGATGTAGCAGTTAGGCTATTTGTAGAAACATTACAAGGTGTTGTTGCAGATTGGTTTTATCATCTACAGGCTTGATCAGTAACTGATTGGAATACCCTCAAAGATAATTTTGAAGCTAGATTCAAACCTACAGAAGATGCACATGCACTTCTAGCTCAACTTACACAGATAAAGAAAAAGCCTCATGAACCAATGAGAGACTTCATAGCCAAATTTGACAAACTAAGGAACAAAATTCTTATAATTGTTCAACCTACAGCTAAGAATCTCAAATAATTCTTCATTAATTCTCAGTTGTTGAAGTAAGTTTTCTTTTGAGACATGCTAGACAAATAGATCTTACTGCAGCTCAACATTTGGCCACTGAGGTAGAAGATGATCTCATCTTAGCAGGGAAGATAAGAAGAGATCCAAATAGAAATAGACCTTCATCATCTTCTAAATATTCATCTACAAGCACCATAGATCCAATGGTGCAGAAATTGGCAAATGAGTTTATTGCTCTCAAAAAGCAAATGGCACAAAGAATGTATTTTGCTCCTTCATATAGAGATATGCCAAGAAGGACGTTTCCAAATCAGTCATATCAAGGTAATGCTGCCAGAAATCAAGGGCAACAAAATCATCTTCCTCCCCCAAAAGGGAAACTTGCTATAGAAGCTCCTCCAACCAATTCAGCAATGGGATATCTTGAAGCAGAATCAGAGTTCTCTTTTCAGCCTGAATTAAATTTAAAAAATGACGCTGATTTCATTGAAGAAAATCAAGAAGAATCAGCTGGCGACTCCCACATTGGTTTTCTGAACTACCAGGATGAACCTGGAAGCAAAGAAGAAGCTTTTGATGGATCATATGCAATGTTTACTAGGTCCAAAAACCAATCAATTCTACAAGTTGATAAAGGGAAGGTAGAAGAGCAACCTCAACCAGCAGTTATGATTGCTAAGCATGGAACCACTCTGCCTTTTTAGTCAAAGGATTCGGTGATCACCCAAAAGGAAAATACATCAATTTCAACTTCACCTTCTACTTCACTTTTGCAAACCAACCCTCCTCCCATCCCTCCTAAAACTCAAAAGGTTGAAATACCTTCCTCTGTACCTAGCTCAATTTATCCATTTGACGTAATCGATCATATCAAAAAGACAAAAAAAAATGTCTAAATTTGAATATTTGCAGTCCAATCCTGATCAATTAGATAAGTTGGTCCAATGTGTCAAGAACCAAACCATCCCTGTAGGACAAAAAGCTAAAAAAGTAACTCTTGATTCACCAAAGAACATGCCCATTTTGAATAATCTTGTCATTACTCCTCCAGTTGCCCCTGGGAAAATAGAACCTTTCTATGTTTCCCTGTTAATAAATGGTTACAAGTTGAGTAACTGTATTATAGACTCAGGTGCATCTGACAATGTCATGCCTGCTAAAGTAGCTGAGTCTTTGGGTCTCACACTGACCAAGACATTTGAGAGATGTTTCTCCATGGAGAACAAGTAAGTATCATTGCTAGGGCAAATCAAAGATGCCCAATTTGCATTTATAGCCTTTCTAGACAAGAGAATCAAGATGACTATCTTGGTGGTTAACATCCCAACATCCTATGGCATTTTGCTTGGACAAAATTTATGTAAAGACATGGGAGGAGAACTAAGCATGGACCTGCTTGAGACAAGGATCCATATACAAGGTGTAATGAAGAGGTTGTTCCTTGAAAAGGAGGTAAAATATGTGGTCACCCAAACATCAGCTCCTGAAGCTCAATTTCTTTTTGAATCCGTAGGTATGGGTAACTACTTTCTATCTACAGATAAAGTGCATGAAACATCTAATGAAATTCTTGAAAGTGTCAACCTAGAAATTAGTTCAACTGGAACAGCAGAAGAACTAGTAGGTTTCAATACAAATGAAGGAAAGTCTAAAGAAAAATTAGTGTCTGATGAGGTATGGACTCTAGAATTTGATGGTAGTTGCTCCTCTACCGGTTCATGAGCTGGAATTGTGTTGATATCTCCTTAAGGAGATATGTTTCCTTCATCTTATATATTATAATTTAGCAACACTAACAATACAGCTAAATATGAATCTCTGTTGCTTGGATTGAAGGCTGCTCAAGACAAAGGCATCAAGTTCTTCATGCCAAAGGGGATGTTGAATTAGTGGTTTTTCAAGTGAGAAATCTATATCAAACCAAGAATGAAAGATTACGCCACTACCGCAACTGAGTTTGGGACCAAATTGAAAGCTTTGATGCTTTCAACATTTCTGCCATACCCAGGGAATCTAATGACAGAGCTGATGCACTTCCTATTTCAGGAACTCTTTTAGTTTTTCACTCATATTTCAAAGAAGACAAGTATACTATTGAGATAATATTTAGACCAAGTGTTCCTGACAATGCTGATCATTGGCAAGTATTCAATGATGATCATCAAATCATTGCCTTCCTAAAATAAAAAGACAATTTTGAACAACTACGTTTTGAAGGCAGTGAACTTCATAAGTATGAATCAGCCTCTAAATCTAGTTCAGATATAAATAAAGAATTCTTACAGCTGAAAGGAAATAAAATTCTCAAAGGCTTGGTTTCTCTTGAGAAGCTGTTTGACAAGCATGATAGATTCATCAAACAACAGCAAATAGATTCAAGTTTCTCTCAAGGATTCGATCAATTAAATCTAAATAATAAAGAAAATCCCAAGATGGTTAACATTGGTAAGTGCTGCACCCCTGAAGAAAGATTCAAGTTCACCACTTTACTTTGTCAATACATGGATGTCTTAGCATATTCTAATGATGACCTGAAGTCTCTCAAACCAAATGAAATCTTCCATGACATTCCTCTCAAGGCTGATTCAATGCCTTATAAGCAAAAATCCAGACATTACAATCCAAAAATACCAGGTACTATTTTGTCTGAGATACAAAAAATGTTAAATGCTAGAATCATCTTCCCAATCCATCATTTCACATGGATTGCAAACATAGTGCCTGTAAGGAAGAAGAATGGCAAAATTTGCATTTGTGTAGATTTTAGGAATCTGAATCAGTCATCTTTGAAAGATAATTACCCTTTGCCAATTATGGATCAAGTGCTTCAAATAGTGACAGGTTCAAAGATGTTATCAATGTTGGATGGCTTCTCAAGATATAATCAAGTTGAAGTTGGTGAAGCAGACCAACACAAGACTGCATTCATCACACCTTGGGGTACATTTGCATATAGAAGGATGTCTTTTGGCTTGATAAATGTTGGTGCCACCTTTCAGAGAGCAATGGATTTGGATTTCAAATATGAGATAGGTAAATTTATAGTGGTATACCTTGATGACTTAACCATCTTTTCAAAGCATCGTTTTGATCATGTACACCACCTACAAGTGCTAGAGCACTGCCGCAAGAATGGTATTTCCTTGAACCCCAAGAAGTTTATTTTTAAAGTAACAAAGGGGAAATTCCTTGGACACATTATGTCTAAAGAAGGCATAAATATTGACTCAGATAGAGTCAAGTCTATTCAAGAGCTTAATTTGCCTACAAGTAAGAATGTTGTTCACTCTTTCTTTAGAAAAGTGAATTTCTTACAGATGTTTATCCCTGAATTTGCTGAGAAGACTAGACACATTGTGAACATGATGAAAGAGAAGACCACCTTCAACTGGACTAAAGAAGGCAAGTCTACATTTCAAGATATCAAGAATGCCATTGCCCATGCTCCTACCTTGGTTTGTCTATATTACAACAAAGATTTCATCATATACAGCTATGCTTCTTAACACACACTTTCAACAATTCTTGTTCAACAAGACAAGGAAGGTATGGAATCTCCTATTTCTTTCATTAGTTTCCATCTCAAAACTCATGAGATGAAGTATTCAAATGTAGAGAAGCATGCTTATGCATTGGTGAAAGCAGTCAAACATTTTTGCTTCTATATCCTTAATTCACACACTACTGCCTTAGTTCCTGACACTACAGTCAAGTCCATATTAACTCAGCAAGAGTTTGGGACAAAAAGAGATAATTAGATTGCAAAGATCCAAGAGTTTTGATCATGTATGCCACTTAAAAGTACTATAGTGTTGTCACAAGAATGGTATTTCCTTGAACCCCAAGAAGTTTATTTTTGGAGTAACAAAAGAGAAACTCCTTAGACACATTATGTCTAAAGAAGGCATAAAGATTGACTCAGATAGAGTCAAGTCTATTCAAGAGCTTAATTTGCCTACAAGTAAGAATGTTGTTCACTCTTTCTTTAGAAAGGTGAATTTCTTACGGATGTTCATCCCTAAATTTGCTGAGAAGACTAGACACATTGTGAACATGATGAAAGAGAAGACCACCTTCAACTAGACTAAAGAAGGCAAGTCTACATTTCAAGATATCAAGACTACCATTGCCCATGCTCCTACCTTGGTTTGTCTAAATTACAACAAAGATTTCATCATATACCACTATGCTTCTTAACACACACTTTCAATAATTCTTGTTCAAAAAGACAAGGAAGGTATGGAATCTCCTATTTCTTGTATTAGTTGCCATCTCAAAACTCATGAGATGAAGTATTCAAACATAGAGAAGCATGCTTATGCATTGGTGAAATCAGTCAAACATTTCCACTTATATATCCTAAATTCACACACTACTGCCCTAGTTCCTGACACTAAAGTCAAGTCCATATTAACTCAGCAAGAGTTTGGAACAAAAAGAGGTGATTGGATTGCAAATATCCAAGAGTTTGATCTAGACATCAAGCCAACAAATCTGGTCAGGGGAAAAGGTCTATGCCAATTAATTGCTAACAACAACTCAGAAGATACACAGCATGAAGAAGCTGAAGTGGAAGATACACCAACAGTGCTTTTTGTCTCCACTATAAATGAGTGGTATTTAGGTATTACTCATTTCCTTACTTATGGTGAAATTCCTACTCATTTGTCTTATAAAGAAAGGAGGACTATCAAGTTGAAAGCTGCCAATTTTGTCATTTGGGACAATAGCTTGTACAAGAGAAGCGTAGATGGAGTATTCCTTCACTATGTAGACAAAAAGAAATAAAGCCAACTTTTGAAATATTTCCACAATCTGGCCTATGGAGGACATTTTTTTTCTCTTGTGACTACTCACAAGATTCTTTGAGCCAGGTATGACTGGCCAACTCTATTCCAAGATGCATATATGTGGGCGAGAAAATGTGAACTCTGCCAGTAATTTGTTAGAAGACCCAAGTTAGCTACCCTGCCTCTCAAGCCAACGATCATAGAAGAACATTTCTAGCAATAAGGGATTGATTTCATTGGGACTATAAACCCATCTTCAAGTGTTGGACATTATTATGTCATTACATCAACTAACTATTTCACCAAGTGGGTAGAAGCAATCCCAACTAAGCATGCTACTTCAAAATTTGTACGCAATTTTCTCAGGGAGAATATTATTTCTAGGTTTGGAGTTTCAATCAAAATTGTTACTGACAATGTAGCTTGTTTCACCTCCTAGGAGATTACACAATTCTATTCTCAATATGAAATTACACTCTCTCACTCTTCTAATTATTTTCCACAAGGGAATGGACAAGCTAAATCAAGCAATAAGAACCTGATAACTATCATCAAGAAGCTAGAAGATGACAATCGAAGGACATGGCATAAATCATTGGTTGATGCTCTATGGGTAGAAAGAATCAAACCAAAGAGGGTAATTGGTATGTCTCCTTTTCAACTTCTTTATGGTATCAATGCTGAGATACCAATCACCTTAGAATTACCAGCCTTGAAATTGGCAAAGGCAATTGAAGATTAGACATATAAAAGCTCTCTCGATAAGAGAATCATGTGCCTGACTGAACTAGATGAACAGAGAACCATGGTGGTGGACCGAATTATTGCTCATCAAAGTCTGGTAAAGAAACTCTTTGACCAGAAGGCCAAAAATCATGATTTCCAGATTGGGGATCAAGTCTTGTTGTGGGACAAAAGGAGAGAACCAAAAGGAATGCATGGAAAGTTTGACTCCCTTTGGAGAGGCCAATTTATAATTCATCAACATAATGGTGAAAATAGCTTTTTAATTGCATCTGTATATAGGTATATTTATATAGTTTTTAATTCTATTTTGTTTTGTTAGTTTCCATTTTAGATGCCTTTCATTTCTGGGTAACATGACTCCGTAGCCCAATGGTACACATGAAGACACTAGAGATTCTAGATTCTACTCCCTTCAATTCCTTTTACAATTGATAGAAGTTCCCCAATTGGAGCCAGCTGTTGTTCTCCAAAAATATCACTCATTTTTGGGATAAAATTTGAACTATTTTAGTCCTACACACCAAAATCATCTCTTTCCTTTCCAAAATTTGTCCTTGGCATTCAAATTCTTCATTTTTCAATCTTCTCATAAATCTACAGACTCTGCAGGCTTGAATCTATAGACTCTGCAGGAAGAGAAATCTATGAACTCTGCAGGAAAAGAAAATATATGGACTCTGCAGACCAAGTTCACTAGGCTTCATAGGTTGATTTCTATGAATTCTATAGGAAAGAAGCAATCTTTCAAAACTTAGGCAATCTCAAAGTTGGTTCAATGACCAAGTTCAACCAAAAGAGTTCATCGGCAAGCTTCTAAGCAAGGATTGAACCATTGAACCTTGAACCATTTTGGTTCAATGGGCTCAACAAGTTCAAAGGTTTAACAACAGCAGTAAGAGTTCAACTGCTTCCAGGTTCAAAGGCTTCTACAGTCAGGTTCAAAGGCTTTTACAAGCAGGGTCAATCAAGGTTAAACAAGTTTTTGAGGCTTGAAACATTGAACCACTTTGGTTCAAAGGTTCAGTGGGTTCAAGGTTCAACAAGTTCAACATGTTTGGTTCAATGAAGATCAAAAGGACTTAGCTAAATCAAAGAGAATGAACCGATTGAACCGATGAACCATTGAACCACTTTGGTTCAAGGCTTGGTTTAATGATTGGTTCAATGATTCAGTTCACTCTGTTGGTTCATCAAATAGTTCAATGGCTTTTGGTTCAATCAAAGGGTTCATCAGCTTGGTTCAAAGCTTAGTTCAATAATTGGTTCAAAGGAGCGGTTCAATGCAAAAGTTCAAGAGAGCCTCCTGAAGGACAAGTGCCATTGCAGAGGGCACTTGGTTGACAAAATCACCCTTCAGAAGGGTCATTTTCAAAAAAGCCACAAAGGTAAGTTCTTTCAAAATTTTGTCTAAGGCAGTCAAAAGACAAAGGGATTTCCTTCGGAAAAAGACTAAGGCAAGAAATAATTCTTTCAGACTTTTGTCTAAAGGAATTCCTTCAGACAAAAATTCTAAAAGAATTTGAAAAGGCTACAGCAAGAAAGCCCAAAGGAATTTATGAAGGCCAAAACAAAACAATAATTCTTGCGTACTTCTTGTTTGCGGAAAATTGTCTGCAAACTTTTTGTCCACGAGAAATTGTCTACGGAAAAAGTTTGTGGGAAAAGGGTATGTGGTAAAAGTTCTGAAGGACTCTAAAGAAAAGGCCATCGAAGGACCCTGAAGGGAAGGTACCCTTGTGGGGGACTCTCAGCTGCCAACTTAAAGGACACTCCCCAAAAGTCGAAGGGTCACCTTCCCTTCTACAGGATGCAAAACAAAGGAATTAGTGACCCGCTAGAATAAAGAAGCCCGAAGCCCATCCGAAGACCACCCAAAGGGCAGATACCCTTGTGGGGGGCTCTTCTTGACCCAAAGTCAATCATTTCTTAAGGCTCGAAAGGCAGGTCCCCTCTGGGAAAGCTCAAATGACAAAACTGAAGGAATTGCCAAGGAAAGTGAGGTGCCCATGGACGTCAAAGTTATGACAATGAAATAGTCATTGATCCTTGTAGTTTAAAATCTACGAACCCAAATGCATTCAAAGTCTTTGAGGCCAAGATCAGTAGGAAGTGATTAAGGAACAAAACATCAAATTAAATCTAGGACCTAATTTAATTAACCAGAAAAGGAGGAATGATGAGGAAGGACCAGAAACATTTGCACATCAGATATGTTTCTAGAAGTAGACCACCAGGTGGATATTGAAAGAGGCAAACTTTCAATAGCGTGACTTGTTTCTCTGCATTAAGAAAAACAAATGGGTAGATACCCCTAAATTCCAACTTGTCTTCTTAACAAATTTCAATGCAACATGATGTGTTACTGTTCCTGAGTCCTTCTTGAAGAGGCTATATAAGGGACTCTCTTTTATTGTAATTGAATCTCTCTCTAACAATCAAAAACAAAACTCTGCCCAAATTGAAAGGCATTACTAAGACTTTGAGCTTAGATTGTTGATCATATTTTTTTATTGGAATAAGAAAGCAAGTGACTTTTCAGACTTTGTGCTGTGATATCTTTTTGGTTGGGGAAACTGTTCTTATGCCTTTTTCCTTAATATATTTTCTCTTCCTTTAATTCAATAAGCAGAATTAGTGAAAGTAGTCAGGAAGGTGTCCTGAAGTCAACTATGGAGAGACTTTGTGCCCCCATAATTGCCTTTAGTGTGTTTTATTTTCATTTCTATGTAAAGGACCTTGGCATGACTTTGTGCCCTCATTGTCCTTCGTATCTCACTCTTGGGCAATTCAGGTGGAGACTTTGTGCTACATCTCAATTTTCTGGTTACTACATCCTTGGTTACATTTTGCATTTACTATTAAGAATATTCTTTTGGTTTGTTGAATAGTACTTATGAAAGAAGAGGAGTGTTTTTTCTCATTTCCCTTGATATTTTTACTTTGATTTGCATGCATCATTTCTGAAGAAAGAGAGAAGGATGGCTTATCCTACCCTTGAGTATTATTTTATATATATATATATATATGGAACCTCCCCTTGATGAGAGGAGAGATTAGTCCCCTTTTGATGTAGTAAACCTACACATTTAGATGACCAATCTTCCTACTTTGGTTGATTAGACCTATTTTGTTTATCAGCATGATGATCGACAAAATAATCAACCAACATGATTGAATATTGAAGATATAAATTAAACTCGATAACCATTACATATAAAACTACAAAAAAAAAATCTTTCAAATAAGAATTTATAAGAGAAAATTAAGAAAACATAAAACACAAAATATAAGAGTTAAGTTATGGAGATGTTTCTCTTAAAAACTAGGGACTAATGAGAAGAACAATGTTGATTTGCATCTTAGGAATTTAGATTTAAAAATTATTTTCAAATTAAACCTTGAACTGAATATTGAGTGTGTTTATGAGCTCTTTGAAATTAAAATTGAAAACCATAAAAGAAATAATTATGTTGAAGACTCTTAAGGAGGTGAACCTTGTGTTGGGTCATCCTTAATGACTATATATTGACTTTTAAATATAATTCTAAGTTAATTTTATGATTATATATATAATAGAAACATTTTTCATAAATAAAATAGAAAAAATAATGAAATAGAAACTAATCTGATAAGACTAATCATTTTGTTAACTTTTTTAATAAGTTAGAATATAGATCCCATGTAAAAAAGACATGATCTAGAGAGCATTAGAGGGAATGTGGTCATTATGTGATTTTTTCAACCTCACATTCAAAAGTGGCAAGTAAATGGGTAGTGCATCTTGATAATCAAGAGGTATGATAGGCAAGGGAGATAGGTGACTAGTCTGAGGGAAGCCTAGAGGGTTGTCAAGTTAAAAGGCATGGTATATCTCCTAACAAGTTAAGGATCCTTGAAATATTCAAGATTATTGATCAGGAGAAATATTAGCCATAACTACCTATTTTTCCTCTTAAATAGTTTCCTTCAAACCAAACAAATGGATCTTCGCATTCTCATCATGATTCAGACCAGGTGGTGGAATTGGTATCCTTTGAAATTTAGATATTTTTAGCAAGTATTCAGAATAACATGGAGATCAATATTATAGGCATGTTTATTACCAAATGGACAACCATTGGGATTGTGAAAATATGGATCATAAAAAACTAAGTTTTGGACATTAGTCTCAATTTTATTCCTAAAGTATTCTTTGTATCCATGTTCCTTTTTCAGAGAAAGAAACAAGCTATCTTAGAAGCAGGGCAATGGATATTGGATGGAATCAAGCTCTAGATCCAGTAATGGAACCCCAACTTTGACATGTTATCTATGAGGAAAGGAAGATTCCCATTATGGATCTACCTTTATGGCCTCCTAATTGAATACTAGAAGGATGAATGCCTCAAGAAAATAGGATCATTAATTGGCAATTTTATTAAAATTGATCTTATGACTAGCAAAAGGGTTTTAGCATCCTATGCTCAAATGTACCTTTTTATTGATTTGGAGGTCATTATAGATGCCACTTGTATTAACTCACTAGTCAAATCTTGGGAATAGAAGATTGATGTAGAATAGATGGCTTTCCCATGTTAAAATTTTCATAAGGTTAGTCATATAAGGAAGGAGTGTCCCTAGGGGAGGCTATTATCCTTAGAGAATCCTACAGCCTCCTTTATGAGGGCTAAGCCATATCTACCTCTTGAATACATTTTACAACTACATAATGATATGGGCCCTTATGAAAAGGTCATATTTTCATTACTCATGAATTTAAAAGCCACTGAGGCTCTCAAGGATAGTTTGGAAGGAGGCTCAGTTCTCTCTCTCTATCAATGTTGATCAATGCATTTAATTTTATCTCATAAAAATCTAATGAGATCACCAACCTTCTTAATTTTGGCATGGAGGCCAACCCTTATTTCGGTACTTTTATGTTTGAAGACATGGGTGAACCCTCAGATCTGGGGTGGTATCTCCAACTCTCACCTCTTGCTAAGGATTTTTAAGAGGATGTGAAAGATGAATAAGAGACAAGGGAGGAAGAGAAAAAATGAGTTGTCTAAGGAAATCATAGAGGCATAATTGATAATAGGCACTCAAACTACCATAGATATATTTTTATCTTGAGACAAGTGAGGGAAGAAGTATTCCTCATTATCCTAACAAAAATTATTTATTATAATGTTAGGGGCTTAAGTGCCCCTAAAAAACATCATCTGGTTTGGTGACAACTAATGAATCCATGGTTGGATGTGTTTATCTTGTAGGAAACCAAGGTGAGTAGGGAGGAAGTGGCAAGATTGATGTCCAACATATGGCATTATTGGCATGGTCTCTTTTTTGAGCTAATAGGTGCATCAGGGGTTAGGCATTTATTTGGCCCCCCTTCAAGGTTGGCATGGAAGAGTGTGGGTCCAAAAGCCACCGGTAGTTGTGTAAGACTTTTGAATTTGCATATGATATTGTTTTTTTTTTCAATGTCTATGGTCTTAATTTAGTTCAGCTCAAGGCTCGTTGTTGGTAATACATCCAATAAAAATAGGTTGGCCTAAGTGGGTATAGATGAGTGATTGAGGGATATTTCAATGATATGCTATCTAGTTATGATAAAATAGGTGGTGTTAGTAAATAATCTCAATCCCATATCTATTTCTCTAACTTTTTTCTACTTCATTTCTATTGTATTTGGTTCCTAATAATGGTTCTTTTTATTGGACAAATAGGAGGGCTAGGCTTTTTAATATTTATAAATAGTTAGATTGATTCATTTTCTATCATAAGTATTGTTATTTAAATTAGGTTATGGAAAGTAACATTTTAACAGTTTCTACATTTGATCATGCTCCTATTAATTTAAGGATTGTCGAAGATGGGGACACCCAAAAACATCCATTCAAGTTTGAATTAATGTGACTCATCTATCCATACATCGATGATTTATTCAAGGTTTTGTGGAGAAAAATCCCTCACAAGTCTATTTTTAAAATGCTTAGATTTAGGAAGAAGATGGATTTTCTAAAATCCTACTTTAGATCTTGGAATAAGGAGTATCTCAAAAATGTATTCTAGGAGATGTCGAGGGTAGAAGTTGAATCAACTGACATTAATAAAATGGTACTTGTTTTAGGCATAGACTCAATAACCTATTGTTTGGATAATATGTTGTTGGTATAACTTGAGGAATGATTAACCAGGGAGAAAAATTTCTAGTGCCAAAAATCCATATAAATATGTGTTAAAGAGGGTGACAGAAACACTCATTTTCTTCATACTTATATGAGGATTAATAGAATTTAAAATTGCATCCCATCTATTAAAATAAGAATTGGGAAGTTCTTGATTTGAACTCTCAAATTAGATATGAATTTGTTTGATCATTCTAAGAACTATTGGCTTGTGAGGAGGCATCTAATTTGGGGACACAGTCTAGATGTCTAGAAATCATTTCTCATAATTTATGAGACCAACAAAATGCATTATTAATGGCCCTTTTTTTTTCAAAGATGAAATGAGATATTTTTTTATCTATGGGTAAGGATAAATCACCTGGCATAGATAGATTCCTAGTGAATTTCTTTCAAACTTTTTTTAATATTGGAGAGGGTTATATCATGGAAATGGTGGAGGAATCTCGTTGTAAATAGAAAGTGGACCTATATATTAACTATAAGATATTTATCACCCTCATCCCTAAGGATGATATGTAATATGCTTTTGGATACTTTAGACTAATTTACCTATTCAATAGGGCAAGTGAACAAAATTAGGGGATAATTACATGGACATTTACCATAATACGTATGTGTAATAGACATAATGCATATGTGTAATATCCGTATCACATAAGCATTATTTTAAACTAGGATTTTGATTACCAAACATAAACATGTAAATTTTATAACACGTACATGTTTTATTTATTGAATGCAATGCATACATGTTATACTACATATGTGTTTATTTCACATTACATAAAAAATAATAAAATATCTATTGGAAGGTGATGATGATTTACTAAAATAAATATTAAGTATATAAAATTAGGGTCATTAACCTATAATTACAATTTATTTTAGTAAATATAATAAATTAGGGTCACTCTACATCTAATAGATTTGGTTTCATAGGTTCACACCTTATAATGTGGGAGATAGTTTTCAAAATCTAATATGGCCAATACTTAGGCATTTTCAAGGGGTTAGTGTTGAACCTAGTAATTTTAGGGCATAAATTTTGTAATTGATGTCAATTATTTATAAATGTATAGTATTTTTATACTTTTTGTGACTTTTGGATTACTTGATGGCATTTTTAGAAGCCCCAAGTTTGTTAAATTGATGTTTACAAACCACTCATTTTGAATTCAATCCAAAGTGGTGTGATTTGGATAACACAGGTCTAATTGATGACTTTCACACATCAAACAACCACTTTATGTTAATTCCACATGCTCATTGTCTCTCCCTCACCCCTAATGACTTTTTCCTCATACCTTATCATATCTAGTCACTCCTTCCTTGTCCCTCATCATCCCTAACCACTCCCTCATTGACCCTCATCATCTTTAATCACTCCCCCATCATCTCTAATCACTCCCTCATTGAAACTCACCATCCCTAATCATTTATTTATATATGTTTAATATATACCTTAATTTACATTAAAAATGGGGGACACAATATTGAATGGGCTTATTTTTTATGTCATTTATGGGTTTCGATGTGCATACAAAAAACTAGAGGGCTCAGATATGATTGGAATAGTCTTGTAGAGTTTCATTATATCCAAATTTAAGATATGAATGCCTTTAACATATTATATTTTGATATTTAATATAAGTTATTCCTATTTATTATATATATGTAATTTTTTTGAATAAAGTCATGTGTATTGTACAAAATAAACATGAACTATTATTTTTAAATTACCTGCAAGGGAAGTTGTCTATTTTTTGCAGTTTATATTTTTTTAATAAAAAAATGTATAGGATGGTTATATTGAATTTATACATTATAAATAAATCATGTGTATCATCATGCAACATGTATGCATATATATTTGAAAAAAAAAACACAAGAACAAAGTTTTGTATTGTTTTAAATTTGTACTTTTTCTTGTTTATTTTGGGTGTCTTTGACCTATGGGAGGATGCATTACATAGTTATTTATAACTTATGAACACATTTTCTTTCTATATTTTCACGATGAGATATAATATAAGTGTGTATTGTCATTTTGTATATGCATTGTTTGAATGAATAATGTTAAGGGTGTTTTACGCAATATACATAAGTTTTTTTTTATAGGACACCCATAAGAGAATTATTATGTTTTTTCATTTTATTTTTTATTTAAAAATTTAAGATAATCACTATGTATTGTAAGTTATAATGGGGTGGGCATGTGAATGCATTTAATATCAATTCTGATTAGTATTTAATGTAGTGGGAATGTCATTGAATAGGTTCTTTTTTTCCCATTTTATGTCATTTACAAAATTTTAATGTGAAAATTAAAACCTAGAAGCTTTCAATATAGATGACATCATTAACATAGTGTTGTAATCTTCCATTGTGGTTGACTTCAAGTTGTGAATAAGTGCAACGTGTAGCTTTTTCTTGGTCATGAACATTTATTTTCTATCTTTCTAGTTTTAAATTGATATTTAATATAATCAAAATACATTTAGTGTATATATGTATTGCCTATGAGCAAATAATTGTGGGTTGTGTGAAATAGACACATAATTTTGTTTGCATAATACCCACAAAATAGGTATTGGGTTTTTCATAGCTTAGATTTTTTTTAAAATAGATTATGTATGTGGCATGACAACTCATATGCATATGTACTTGAAAAAAATAAATAGATTTCAATTTTTATAATTTTTCTATTTTTTAGTTTCTCTTGTTCAATTGAGGTGTCTTTGTCCTAGTACTAAATACAATTTGTAGTTCGTTGTAGCAATGAAAACTATTTTTCCTATATTTAATTTTTGAAAATCATATAAATACATATATTCATTGTTTATATACAATTTTTTTAACAAAGCCACGTTTTTTCCATATAAACATTGGTTTTTGTTTACAAGATGCCAATATGAAAACTATAGTGTTTTCTCAATTTATTTTAATTTAATAAAAAAATAGTGTATAAATTCATTGTGTCTATTGTAAGAAATTTAGATAATAGAATTGATATTTGTATCTTTTATTATTTAATGATGGGTTGGATGTAGAGACATGCAATTTTGGACTGGATGTAAATACATGCAATTTTGAGATCTTTAGTTTTTAGACCGGTTTATTATTATTTCATATTACTAATATTTAGTGAATCTTATCAAATATGAGTCATGTTATGTCTTCAGTACCTATTGTAGGCTTAGGGGAGTGTTTTTAGTAGAGGTTAGTGTCTCTCTAATAGAGGTCTTCAGTGTTGATTAAATGGAATAATTTGTTGAGTGTAATACAAATTATGTATAGGGCGAGGTGATGAAAAGCCTCAATGATTAATTTAATATTGGTATTACAATAAAAATATTACTTGTAAGGGTTAATGCTAGTAGGTTCCCATGGTTTTTTTGTTTCAATAAATGTTGAAAATGTAAATTTCATAATAGAGCACAAGAAAACAGAAGTGAAATAGTCTTTTACATTTGATATATACATTGTCATACTATATTTTTATTTTTTTTGGTGCAGGGTTTTTGGTAAATAGAAAATAATTTTTTTACTCATACAGAAAGAGTTAGAGTGTCCATGAATAACTGGGAATGATTGTGTTTATGTGACTTATAGATCTTAACTTCCTTCAATAATCAATTGGGTAAGCCTTGTCAAGGCAAAGAACCTTTTCAGAAATAATCCAAATTTAAGTCAAGAAAATATAGAACATGATCAAAACAAATAAATTTTATTACTTTCATAATCAGGTGTACCCAATAGACTTTAATGATGGAATTTTATCTAACATGAACTAGAAATGGATAATTAATCTCAATTCTCCAAAGTCCATTCAGGTATCCTGCATCACCAATTGAATTCAAAAGCAAAGATAATTCTTCAACTAGGTGTTATCATAGACAAATACATCAATAAAGAGACTAATATACACAAAAATCATCATCTAGAGAGTTAATCAGTACAACCATTTCCTACAAAAAATTATAAAACCAATGTCAACACATAACTGAAAAATGACCTTTCCTACTAAATAGTTTGCCACATGAATTTAAAAAACATCATGGAAACTCATATATATACATTTTTTTAAGTATAAGACAATATAATATATTTAATATCATAAATTTATTTTACAATAATAAATTAATTTTTGGTAGCTGAACACATGCTTATATAATTTAGCTATATAACGAAATACAATGCCATGAGCCACTTATTCACTTAAAAGGATGCAGTTGCTAGTAAACATTTTTATAATAAGTATTCACATAAAAAAAATACAATTCAACTCATATATAATCAATTAACATACTAATCATTGTGGTGTCATGCAACACTTTAATTCTTCAATTATAATTCTCATGTTACAAGGACCCATATAATGAAATGTACTTTCAATATTCCATTATTATCAACCAAATCATAACAATAATAAAATAACAAAATCACTGTAAAATTTATTAGTTACGTCAAGACAATTCTGAGTCACTTTACACACAATAGGCCAAACAAGGAGAAGTTATGCGGGAGAAGCCTCATGGAAGGTGTGATCTTTAGGTAACTTTTACATTTTATTTTAATAGTGCATTTGTAGAAGGTATACCACCTTATTTATGGGCATACTTGTAAGTGATAAAGAATAATAGAGATCCTGACTCATTATGTTGATGTCAAGTATCTATTTCTTACTGAGTTGAATGTCCTTATTTCTGCCTAGTGTTATTAAGTTGTGTTGATTACCTTTGACTGCCAATAGGAATCTGTTGGTGGATATAAATGGAAACCATTTCAAAATGTTTAGTGAAATCTTCTAATATTTTATTATTTTCCTTTGTTTCAGTTAACGAGTGATTAATTGTCTATCTGATAGTGAATCAGAGGATGCAATATAAACATTTTAGGAGAGCATTGACAATGTCAAATGAAAACATTTCCCAAAGGTTGTAGAAGTGTGTTTACCATAGTTGGATTCTTTTATAGAATTACGTCTATCATTTTTTTTCAAACTACAAAGACACTTATTTCCTATTGCCACCTACAGTGCATACGCACAAAGGCTAAGATATGATCATCCATCAGTCACTGATATTGTATTATGAATGACACAATGAAGATTTAATTGTTATGCTTGTTAATGAATTCATAATATATAGTTTATTTTAATGGTCTTGCATATTTGGATACTGGCTTATATTAGGATAGAAATTTACCAACATCCATGAATTTACACTACAAGATGAGATACTCCTACCTATAGCATTCGATGACAATTTCAAACAATATAAAAACCCAAGGAAATTGGACCTTCTCTTGATAAATAATGCAATTTGCTTTTTCATATAACATTGATCTTGAAGACCGCTATTGATTTTTATTTATCTATTCAAAAGTTTTTATTTAGTAGTGTCTTGTTTTTCATTTGAATACACATTGCTCTTTAACTTTCTTCTAAAATTCAGATTGAAGATATGTGCAAACCTAAGAAATGGTTGTTTTTATAGATTTATGTTGATGTAAGAGCATAGATAAATAAATATGTTGAGATTAGGGTACAACTTATCTTTTAAAGTTCAATAAATTCCACTATATGTGCTTTGATTTAGCACATATTTGATCTCTAATAAAAAAATTGATCATTTGATATTGATTCAAATTTTTAGACCTTGGATTTCACTTGCAATGAGTTTCTATCACTTCACCCTCAAACAAATGAGCAGATTAAGGACATTGCATGTACTAAATACAAATATCAATTACTAATTTTTGGGAAGGTATTGATGGTAGAAATTTCAATTTTTAATAAATGTATCTTATAGTATTTCTCAAAATAAAATATTTACATGAGCTCAGTAATATGATTACAAGGATAAATCTCTCCCTAAAAAAAATAGGAAATAAACAACTTAGCCTGCACATTATTATGCAAATAATTTACATCCTTTTAAAACTACTTAAAGTAGAACTAAAATTACGTTGTCTTGTAGTTATTTAGTTCAAAATTTTACTTCTGATTAATTTTTGTACAAGATGCAAGACAACACATTCACATACGAAAAATAATTCAATTGCTTCAGTTTACATTAGATATAAGCATTCTATGCTTTATTGTAAATTGTAGTATGAATATTCATAGTCATTTGTAAACTCATTTGACTATTCAATCTTGGTATTCTTTCTTCTCTTTCTTGTCCATATATGTTCTTGCTAGTGATCTTTTTTTCAATGTTTCTAAGTTGCCATTTTAAGGCTCATAGGTTATCAAAATATTGCCTATTAGTGTTACAATGGCAAGGAGAGGTGCAGTAGCTAATGAAGTCACATTTTTTAGGTAAGATTGTTCATAATTTTTTATTGTATGTAGGATGGCTACTTCATTATCCTAGAGCTTTACTCATGAATAGAGACTTTAGTCTAGGTAACAAATGGGAAATTATCGTAACTCGACAACAACTAGATCAGATATCATATTTCTAACATGTAAATAGTCAGTAGTGTGTAAATACACATAATCATCTCTTGCATCAATATTTTAGAGAGTGTACAAGAATCTCGACTGAAGTGAATACTTTAGGAATATAGATAAACAATTAGAAGTAGCAACATGAGTCATTTTCCAATTCAATATAGATAAACTATGTCATCCCATGCATATTATTTTTGAAGCATGCATGGGAATGGATAACCAAAATTCAACATACTTAGAAGCTATAGAGTATTTTTTTTTTAATCAATTTCATGGTCTCAATAGGATAGCATTAGTTCAACTTCATCTGAAAGGGCATTGGCTAAAAGTTATAATGCAAATTTTTCTAAAGGGATGTGACATTTTTCAATTGTTTTTCAACAAGTGGGTCCTTTATGTTTTTGAGGAAGTCTGTATAGCCTTATTACTTTTTAATTTGAAACTATTAGGTTTTTATGGCTCAATTCATGTAGCACCCATTAGTACAGTTGTAACTATTGTCTTGTTCAACCATTACAAAGAACACATTCAATTTTGAAATTTTGTGAAGGTCTTGTAAATCAGTTTTATTGGTTTCTTGTAGGCATTTTTTGGTATAGTGTATGTGGAAACACATTGTCTTCAATAGGGTCAAGGGACAATTGTACCATCCAAAGGCAATTTATAAGGCCTAAATGCTTGAGATAAATATTTGAGCACTTGTCATTTCTTTATTTGCATAAATGTTTGTTCAAACATGATTTAAATATGTAGTTTTATACCATTTTTTAGTCATTTTGTCAAACAATATGCAAACAAATTCCTATAAACTAGGCTTTATCCATCACAAGTAAGATATTCATAATTATTTGTAAGATGTAAAAAAAATGTCGAATATAAACTCAAACAAGCATCAAACATCATCTTTAATGATGACATTCATGATTATTTGAAAATGCAACGAATGTTTTATTGTCGTCATTTTTTTTGGTTGAATATTTTTTAAATGACTCTTTTATAATTTTTTTAAATAATTTTATTTATAATTTTAATATTATTTAATTAATAATAAAATGAATATATATTTTAATCGTGACATCTTAAATCAGCTCATGATCCATTTTATTTATTAACGATGGATAATGGGGATCTGAAAGCCACAAATCTTTAAATAATAAAATTATTAATATGAGTCTTATTTATAGATTTAAGTAATGTTATTTTAAATATAAATTTGAAAGGGAATTAATATTAGGAAAATAATATTTAAGAAAATAATAATATAAGATAAAATAGTACATAATTGTAATGTTAAATAATGTCTGCTCACTCACTCCCGCCCTGCACCATTTCAAATTGTTCACTCTCGCCGATCTCCCCTGAATCTAATGGCACCCTCTCGTAGGTACTTGCAACCCACCGGATTCTGTAGCTGTGAGCGATGTGCAGGGGGAGGGATGAAGACAATCTATTGGGCCTGCCCGGTCAACACCAAATACCATCGATGCTCCCCGTGGCTCTGCTCGAGACTCCATCCGGGAGAAAGTTTCAGCCATGGGTAAGCCTATCTCTAACAAGCAAACAGGGTAGCCACCATTCTCTGACTCAACATCCAGGTGTTCTCCAGACAGAGTGGAAAAGGAGGTGATCGTTGGAATGGTGCAAGCCCCTAGATCTACACTGGGAGTAACCATTAAATCTATAGGCACTCTCAGATTTTCCAGAAATCTAAATGCTGATGGCAGAAAGGAAGAAGGATGCCGTAAGTGGTGACCTAGGGGTGGCAGAAGCTGAACCTGTGACTCCCTTGAAGATAGACTTACGGCAAAATACCCTGTAGAAATCTGAGTTGCAAACACCGATCTAGCGTCCCTCTTTTGTCGATGTTACCACTAGGAATAGATACGTTTGGAAGCTGCTAGTCCTAGCCAAGGTTTCCCCCACAAACTACTTTAAAGGAGAACATCTAATGGAAATCTTGAAAGAGAACAGGAGCTCTCGGATGCAGACATGATATGTCCTTTCTCGAATCTATGGCCTTCACACCCAAATCTACACCGTTGGATTACGGGGAGGTGGAAGCCGCTAATGGAAGGTAACCTACGCATATTCCCCTGCACCAAGGGCTTTTTCATTGTTTGTGATCTGGCAGAAGACAGAAAAGCTATTTTTAAGGATTCAAGGTGGTCTTGGGATCAGAACGTTTGTTTTACAAGTCCTGGTTTCCAGCCTTCGACCCACTCAAGGAGACATTTCATGTCTGACCAGTTTGGATAAGACTTCCTCACCTACCTCTACAGTTTTGGACAGAAGATTGCTTCAAAACCATTGGAAACTCCTTAGGTGACTATGTTTCAGTGGATTCAAGTACTGAAGGCTACCATCATCCTACTTTTTCTTGTATGTTGGTTAATCTGAAGATTTCAGTAGATCTTCCTAAGAGCATTGAGTTAAGCGTCCAAGATCGTGTTTGGAAACAAACTCTCAACTATGAGGGCTTGCCCTTCCATTTTCAGAATTGTTTGAAACAAGGCACTTGGCCTCAACTTACAACTCTTTCAAGCGTAAAAAGGAGCTTCTTGGTGGAAGCATGCCCTCCCGGAACACAGCCTGGTCGGAAACGATTCTGAGGGGAGTGATTCTATTAATTACCAAACTGAAGAAGCCCCTGAGGGGAAGGAGTTGCTTTCGGTTCCAAAAGATAATCAAGCTATCTCTAGGGTGGAGGACTTAGAGAATGATATACCTAGCCCTAGGGAAGAATACAAGGAGGTTATTGTTGCAGAAAACAAACCTCAGGCATCTCTCAAAATCTTGATTCCCATATCCCTGGAACCGGTTGAAGACAAGGGTGAATGGACTGAAGTGCATAGAAATAAGAAAGGCAGTAGAGCTACGACCCAGAATTCCTCCAAGAGTCCTTTCGATCAGGAGAGCCTTTGTAAAAAAGCTTAGCTAATGATGGATAATGTTACAAAAAGTGGAAGTCTCGCGAAAGCTCCATTAATATGTTACAAAATAAATTCTGTAGTTTGTCTTAGTCTCGAGATTGATGTTCCAGTTCCATTTGGTAGTTGGCTGAGGGAGGCCGGCTGGTTGGTTGTTTCTCATGGGCCTCTTGGGTGGGCTCTACTTAGCTATGATTGTGATGAAGTTTTGTGAAGATAGAAGTCTTGCGGATGACTCTGTTTCTAGATAGTTTTTTCTATTTGGTTGGGATGTTCATTTTGGCAGGGTATGGTTTAGTTGTCTGTTGGTCGTTTAGTTTTACATGGGTTCTCTATTGTGACATCGCATTCGAGATTTAATGTTATCTTTTATGTAAATAGGGTTTTAGGTCCTTTCAAAACTTATTTTTTCTCTTATTTAATTTTAAAAAAATAATAATAATAATTTAATTTAAAATTAATAATATCTATCATATAATAGATATTTTATTTTAATAAATAAATTATGTTTAATTAAGTATTCATAATATATGTGTAATATTATAATAATAATTAATAAGATAGTATTATAGTAAATATAAAGGGATGAAAATGACATATTTTAGTGTACAATATTGTATAAGGTAAATTATAAAAATATAAATATGGAAACATGTAATTGAATTTATGATGACTATTACCAAAAAACTTTGATTATGTTAAAGAAAAATAATGCGTCCTTACACTTTACTCTGGATAGTGCATGCACTAAATTTTATAATCTATAAAATGTGTCTAAAACTCAACTTTGACTTCTACGTTGTTTTCTCTTGGTTTTGTTCTTTGCTTCACTAAGTTTAGATCTTGGGTTGGGAATTTTGTGTACGTATAATGGTTGAATCATTTGTGTCCTATAATATTATTGAAATCAAATTAGATTTTGGGATTCTTATTTAATGGGACATTGTTAATTTATCATGGCACTAGGATGGAAAAAAAATTCAAATAAAAGAAAGACTTTTAGAATGTGAACCAAAAGTTCACCATGATAAAATACTATCTATATAATTGATAGTCATTGTTTTTAAAATGACCTAAAACATTATTATGTTTATAGATGATTTTGAATTCATTTTTTGAAATATTGGTGTGTGCACTAACTTAGAACAACTAGAATTAGAAAGAGTGAAAAGAAAAAACTTGAGCCATTCAAAACATTAGGAGAGATAAATATATTGTCTAAGCTGTATGACATGATCTACGCAAGCTTTTGGGATCGTAAAAAAAATTATAGATAATGAGACTTTAGATTTTTTTTAAATGGATAAATGTTGTCTTGTGGAGCTCTAGATATGAATTCAAGTTTTATAATTTAAAAGGAGTACCAATGCCATTCAATTTAAACTAATTTAGCTAAACAAATAGAAATAAAATTTATAAATTAATATATTATTTTTTAAAATAAAATCCATGCAACCATTATATAATATTATATTTTTATATCATTGAGATGCATGATTACCCACAAAAAATGTAGTGGAGGCATGAATTTAAAATTAGAACATAAAAAATATATTTTTGATCTAAATGTCTATAATTATAAATTAGGATTCTTATAAACTTACAAAATTAATTTGTTTCTTAGACAAATAAATATAAAATAATAAATTCTAGATATAAAAATTAACTACAACAAGATATCTCTTCTATACCCAATATACAACAAAAATATCATGGACCGAAGGATATAATTAAATAAAATGGATTCATAATCCTATACGTAATTTGTTAATAGGGCTTCACACCTTAAAATATGAATCAATGCGTCACTAAGCATCTTATAATTGAAATTAGAACAATGAATGTATTTAGCAACAAGCTTTCAATGCCCTAATATATATAAATAAGTATGAAAATGAGTATTAAAATGTAGAGTATATTTTTCTACTATAAAAATATAAGTAGAGCACATGAAATAAAGATAATCAAATTTTGAGAAAAGATGAATTTTTTTCTACGGTAAATATAAGAACAAAAATAGATATGGAACCATCATGTAAGCTATTATGATATAGTTTTTCATAATAGTAAAAATAATTAAAGAAACTTTATGAATATTTTTCTCATATGTATGTATGTATGCATGCATGTAGGTAGGTAGGTAGGTATGGAGAGTAAACCTAGAAAGATATCATATTCTTAATTTGTACTATTTTCAAAAAGAGTTTTAAAGGGGAGAATACAATGGTAAGATGTGGAGAGTTTTTGGCACACTGAGTTTATATAAGAGATGTTGTATCGATGTACTAATTTTATAATGAGTTTTTTAAATAAATATTATTATGTATAAAAATTTAAATCTAAAAAATAGAGTAATTTTATCCCATTTTTATAATTATACAATCATAAAAAAGATTATTTGATTGAATATATATATATATATATATATATATATATATATATATATATATATATATATATATAATTTGATTATGAGAACATATATCATTAGCATAAACTCTAATTTTACCTTGTTTTAATGTAATAATTTATATTTTAAATTTACTAGAGCTCTATCATAGGATTGTGCTGAAGATAATCTTGGAACATGGGTTGGTAGATAAATATTAATCAAACCTAGATGCAATTGGCCTTAACCATATAACATTGCTTCCTACAATATGATTTCACTATGAATTTATCACGTCTTTGGTGAGGGGTAGAACAACTATACTTTTACATCTTGGTTATTGATAAGGAAGATGATTGTCACTCTATAGGATGTATGATGCATTCTCATAATTTTGATCAATGTTTTAGCTTGATTTATGTGCCTTTTTGCATGGTAGTATGACTTCTAATTTTATGAACCTCAGATGTGGAGCTTTTTAGTTTGGATTGGTCATAAGTTTAGGGACCTTTATTAATTATATTTTATCCCAAAAGAGATGTAATTATAATTTTTTTTTAAATAATTTTTTTATAAAACAATATTAAAAGTAATAAGATATAAAATCTAATTTGTAAATATTTAGGAGGTCCTTTTTTAATTTTTTTATAGGTGTAACATATAATAATAATCAAGATGAAGTGTAATTAGTTATTCTTCTTTTTTAGCAAAGAAAATTAAAAACTAGTAATATATTAGACATATTATAGAGTTTTTTAAATTTATTTCTTAAATAAGGATTTAAAATGTTGTAATATCTTAGATATATTTTAGAATTTGCACCCCTTCTTTTTTTAATTTGTTGATATATATATCCTATAATGTATAATGGGAAATGACACGATATTTATGATATGACCCACTAGTTACAAATTGACATATTTATAAAAGTACTAATTTCGAAATGAAGTGGGATTAATAATTCAACTTGTATTTAATAATATTTTTTAAGAATCAATTATAAAATTACACATAAACTGCATATTTATTGGAACACCATGCCCATGTTCTAAGACTAACTTATTTTTTACTATGTCAATTCAAAATCTATTTTTCTCTATAACTAAACACTTTAAATGAAAAATATAAAATAAGAAAATTAACATATTTTCATACAACATTTAAATGTAATCCAATTATAAGATGCACATGTATTAGGTCTATATGTAAATTAGAAATTCATAGGTCATTTCCTTTACATAAAAACCTAATTGCCAAGTTGTAAGTAGTAATTTCCAATAAATTGTATCAAATTCTTTACAGCAGTCCACAAACAACAACACACTCCATGATGTTTTTCCTTGTCTATCTAAATGATAGAGGTATGTAGACACATAATTCTAGAGTAAATCCCTTTTCCATAATGTATTTTACCTCTTTTTCACATTGGATTATGTATATTTGGTAATTTCTCCTAACATTTCCTGCCCCACACTACTCTCCTCTTTCTCTCCTCTTTCTGGCATTTGAACCTTTTAGATTCTTCATTATACATCTATTTCATTTTTCGATCCTCATTTATCTACATTCTATGTTTTTTTCACCTATTTTGGCATATATTGATCTAAGAACAAAATTAATAGTTGCAGGCATACATTGGAGTCTAGCCTATGTATATTTGGTGGACTATCAAATTTGTCATGTGTATTTTTTTGTCTTTTTACCTTTGCTAAATTTATCATGCCTTTATTTTCACACATTATAATTTTATATTGTTAACCTTAGCACATCATTTCCTAGATATCCCTATGTATATCAAGTTATTCATATTCATTTAGCAAGTATGCATTGAATGGCAATTTCCTATTCCATCATTAATTTTATAACCTTCATTTACAATATATATTGTTACACCTGTTATGAAGTATTTCATTAAGATACTTCAATCATTATCAAGCTATTGTAACATCATACATTTTTTTTTTAAAAAGGGTTTATGAAAATGTTCATGTAGTTTATTCACACATCTAAAGAAGATGAGGTCAAATACATCACTCAAGATACTATCTATACACTTCTAAAATTATATTGGAATTGATTTTAGTATGCACAAGATGAAGCTACAACTCCCGTAATTTTTTCTAACCCATAACCTATTTTAGATGTTCTTCATGTTATGTGTTTATGATAAACAAAGTTAAGAGAGGAAAAAGACATCAAATCAGAGTTTTTGTCCACACATTAAGGAAAATAAACATAAGATGTTATGACATCAAATAGTGCACCTATATAATAAAATTTAGACTGTATAATTAAGCAAATATAGATTTGGTTTAATAAAACATATTTTAAAGCAATAATAGAGGGACATATTTGATGGTAGATTGACAAGTGCCAAATATATTCTTTGAGAATTAGGGTTTCAAATTTCATATGGTACTAGTAGATCACTTCCATACAACTACTATTATCTTAGAATCCCAAGATTTTACCCATGTATTTTTTTTTCATTAAAATTTATATTTAATTTAATTTATTGCTTGTCAAATAAATTCATTTACATTTTTTACTATTTTTAACCACTAAAAAAAATCTAATTTATTGGTTTAGACTATTATCGCTAGATATTTCTTATGGAAATATTTTATCATACTATTTTAGATTTATTTATCCTAGTGAACCAAAAAAATAAAACAAAGTCAAAATAAAAATATGATGAATAATACGGTGGCTCCTCTTAAAACATATTTGTCCTTTGCTTTCGAGCTTGTTTGTTACTACCCATAAAAAAATATGAAAATCTATAGATATGGATATTTAGACCTATAAAAAAATATCTTAGTTAAGGTATGTCCAACCTGATGATCTAAAAATTAATAGAATCATTATTGTCTCCAATTTTTTAAATCAAAAAAATGATATGAGAGATTCATAAAAATGAAAAGACATGAATTATCATATAATTAAATCAGTTTATAATATCCATAAAACAAAATTTTATTTTATAAAAAAATAATATACATAAATTTTTATGTTTTTTCAAAATCAAATGTGTCATCTAATGTAATGGTCTAAATTCAAATAAAAGCAAAGAAGATAGACTTGGAGGTGCATTACTTCAACACTCATTATGTCATCAAAAAAGTGCCTCTAGACTCTCCTCCCCATAGTAATTGTTAAGGGTTTAAATGTGGGCTTGTTCCCATAGTAATTGTTAAGGGTCCAAATGTGGGTTTGTTCGGTTTTGTTTTAAAATCTACTTTATCTTTCCTCTACCTAGTCGATGCCCTTCCCATTTCCAAGTAAAAATTATGGTGACAACCCCGTAACAAGTTTCCACAGCTTTAGCCATCTCTCTGTACTGCACTTATAAATCACAAAACGCACAAAATGAAGAGAAAATTCAGATTAGAGAAACAATTTTTAAATATAACCATCTCATCTTTGGTACTCTCTTTTATTGCATATATTGTTTTTAAATTGAATGCTTATAGTTATGGGTTAGGTAAGAAACAAATGTCTATCACGTAAATTTTTATGGAGAGAAATGTGTCTTTCTTCCAAAGGTTAAGCAAACAAGGTCACACAACAACACACAATTTAAGAAAGAAACGATTTTCTTGTGAACTTTGTATTTACAAAGCATATGATACAGAGAAGGACGTTCTGCATTTGGTGTTTCATTCTGTCTTATATGGGTTAATGAAAGAGGCCTATGAATAATTCCCATTCTTGCTGGAATTTATAATGTCTTTTGACATTTTTACTCATTTAAAATGTTAAAATACAATTACTTTTAAAATATGATAGGTATGATTGTAAATTAAAAATGTAAACTAAACTTGATGACTTTTATTTATAAAATTGTAAAAAAAAATATTTTTAAAATAAAAATTTATAAGAGAAAATATAAAATATAAGAATTAAGTTGTGTAGATCTTTCTCCTAAAAATTAGGGATTAATAGATAGAATACTGTTAATTTGCATTTTCAGAATTGAAATTGAAGAAAGGATTTTTAAATTGAACCTTGACTTGAACATTAGGTGTGTTTATGAACTCTTTAAAATTAAAATTAAAAACTATATATATATATATATATATATATATATATATATATATATATATATATATATATATATATATGGGACTCTTAAAGAGGTGAACTTTGTATTAAGTCATCTTTAATGAATAAAGATTAACTTATATATATAAATTAATAAATAAATTAGAAACAATTAATAAAATAGAAACAACTTTTAAACTAAGTAAACATAAAATAAGTTCTAAATTTATAATATTTATGTTACAATTTGTTTTGATTTTTATATTTTATTTTTGATTTTTTTAAAAAATATAATTTACAGATTTTTTTAATCTAATTTTTAATAATAAATTATTGTTAAATTGTTAAATAATATTTTCCACTACATTTTATAATTACTTTTAATTTTTTTTCCTTTTCTATTTTTTCATTTGATCAACCAAACTACTTTTGGAATGGAGATTTCAAGTGTATATATTTTACCATATTTCTTCAAATTATGATATATTGTATATAGATATAATTATTATTAGCGACTAATAAATCTTGAAATGTCATTTATTACACTTTTTTGTTTCTCTTATACATCAATATGACTGAATCATTACAAGAGAAAAATAGATTAAATAATTACAAAACTTTGAAAATAATATACCTATAAACAAATCTTAAATATATATATTAAAGGAATCATGAATATTACTTTGCCTCATAAATCATTCTTTAAATAAATTCAATTACAACTATTAGAAAAATTAAGCAATATCGTTGAATATCTTAAATTTTTTTTAAACATATAATTAAAAATTAATAATATTTAGAGAAAAGAAAATTAGTGGATAGGTATTTTATTATTTTAACCTTTTCTTTCTTTCTTTCTTTATCTACATGAAAAGTCCATTCTAATTTTTCTATTTTCTTATAATTAACCAAACCAAAAAATATTCCATAAAAAATATTATATAACATGCAAAACTTGTATTCAAATTAAAAATTTAAATGATAAATGCATAATAAATACAAATCCATTTGATTCCATTTCATATATATATATATATATATATATATATATATATATATATATATATATATATATATATATATACATTATTCATAATGTGTAAAACCTTTATTTATTATAAATCTATTAAATTTAAAAAATTTATATTATTTTAGTTTATGAATTAAAATAATTAATTTTTAAAATATTATTTTGATATGCACATTAATTTTTGAAGGCCAAATGATAGCTATATACTTTTCTAGACCATTGCCTTTTGTTTGTTATGTGCAATATTGAATGTCAAATTCCAACATTAATCTTCTTAGCTAATATACTATTTATATTTTATATAAATATAGTTTTTGAATAGCCTTTCGACATTAGTTAAATTTGATGATCGATCAAAAAAGATAATAATATTTATCCATTTAATATTACCTTTAAAAAATTAAAAAATATTATCTTTAAGAAAAGAAATATCAAAAATAAATATATATTTACTATAATCATACATAAATATTATTATAATCCTTCATACATATACATGTATATATCTTCTTTCATCTTATATAATCTTTAAACAAATTTTATAACCATACATAAACATATATTCTTTCATCATATATAATCTTTAAACAAATTTTATTCTATTTTAAAATGAAAAAGATTACATATATTTATAATATAAAATTTTTAATAAAAATAATTATTAATTATTAATTAAATTATATATATTTATTTACTTTAATCTTATATAACCTTTAAACAAATTTTATTTTATTTTAATATTAAAAAAATTAAATATATTTATAATATAAAATTTTCAATAAAAATAATAACTAATTATTATTAAATATTAAATATTTTTAATTTAAAATATTAATAAATTTTTAAAACATTATATACATCATAACTAAATATAAGACCTTAAAAATATTCCATTCCCATCAAATAAAAAGTGAAAGCTATGCCAACTAATAAAACTTATTTTGACACTTGCAGACTTTAAATTTATTACAATTTTAATATTTGTATATCCAATAAGACTCAATGATGGTTTATCTTCACTGTACCTTGCGTTTGTGCGAATTTAAATTGTGAATGCTTAGCCATTATAAAACATTTACAATTCAATCAAAATTGGCCTAGAAGAAATTATTAGGGCAAGCCTTAAAAAAGGCCCTTTCCAGTATAGGATTAGACAAAAGACTAGTGACATTCCACTCACGTCACATTCGATGGAAGTACCGAATCAAATATGCATGCCGAAAGGATTTGCTCTCTCTTCCACTCAATTGTCTATTTTTCACTGTTCTTCACATTCAACACACCACTATCCTCATTGCGGGGAACCGCTGGCTCAAAAGTTTTCATATTTTCAACCTTATTCTGATCATTATGTAAACAAGAAATGGGAAGAATTTCGGAGTGACTTGACGTGGAAAACTTGGCGTCCTTCGCTTTCCCCCATAGAACACCATACAGCCCTGTTACTATCACCGCTCCACCCACCACACTGTATTTCATGGCATTGTATTAAATTACCAACTATCAATTTTATGCAGTTGAACTCACAAAAACCTTGCGCACTTTAACACTCTCAAGAAATTAATCTTAAAACCAAAAAAATAGTTGATCAGAAGCAAACCTGCCCATGAAGATGCTCTGGTGAAGAACAATGGAGTCCATGATTGCTGAAATTATCATCGTCAATGGAATGAATGCTGTGGCAAAAACAGGTCCCTTTATCCTCATGCACAATCCTTGAATATAATATGCAATCCCTGAACCCACCACTCCCTGCATACATTACATTTTTCTAATTAACACCTGGATGTCCTAAGTTCCTAGCTATTTATTATGGTCAGACCTAAAAATCGAAACTTACAGAGTAAACAGCAGTAAAAAGGTTCATGTCCAATCCAATTGCCCACGCAGATGGACTCCTTTCAACAGCCAACGTGATCGCAATTGACTGTAACGATCCCATTAAGCATATTAAGGTGGCCAGCGAAAGTTGTGCAGGGTACTTTTTAAGTAACGAAGCCTATATAAATTTACATCCATTAGATTACATTAAATTTGAATCAGAACAAGAGTGCATCTGTGATAGATACATCATACATATGCTAGAATTTCACCAGAGATTAAGATGTTTCTTACCTGAAGAACAAACAAACCGGCCCATGCAAGGGTTGCAATAATTAAACACAGGCAACCTTTAATCATATCACTGTTATTGTCATGAGAAGCAGCAGCATGTGAGGAATGGTGGTGATTTGAGGACCAAGGCATGGGAATCAGAGAACCTTTGTACAACGTCATCACCATCGCCCCACCTACACAGACTAATGTCCCAACTATCTTTGCTTGACTACGTATCTCTCGAATCTTTACTCTCTCCATTCTGTATGACAATACAACAAATATACATTCATAAGTTTTTAGGTAACAACATATTATGTTGTTTTCTTTTCTTATTACTATTTCAAAAGTAACAACCTTATTACCCTTACAAGGTTGAGCAATGACGGCTACTTAGTCAATAATCTATTCATAAATGCCATAAAATTAGATAGTTAAATGTAAATAACTAATACCTTAACATTGAATATTGTATGATTTTGAACACTCACCAACATGTGAGTGTTAAACGAATACACCCCTATTTATGTCTATCCAAATTGGAGGTCATGTAGTGGGCAGATAATTACCTGAAGATGAGAGCAATTACAAAAGTGGTAGCAGGGAGCAAGTTATTCATCGCACCCCCAAAAGTAGGAGAAGTATATTTCAACCCCAGGTAATAGAAATTCTGATCCAGTACAGGCCTGCACATATTCCATGCTCAATAAGAACTGTGGATAAATGAATAAAGGAGATGATATAATGTAGACAAAGTGCGTACCCCATCAATCCTAATGCGAAAATCTGCCAAAATATGCCGAAAGTGATTCTGGGTCGGATCTTCCTGCAAAGCATTGCGACAAAGTTGATGACCTAATTACACAAAAGTAGCAGACAAAAATAAGATGGGATATACTGCACTGTACAACCATGGCTATACTTTAAACAAATAAATACCTTTCAAGGAAGAAGGCAAAAGGAGCAAGGATAACCGTAGCGACGATATGCCTGTACACTACCAGAACATAGTGGCTCATTCCACTGTTAAGAGAAATCTTTGTAATAATTGCCATGCCTGCATACCCAAACTGCAAGCATGTCATTGCTATGTAAGGCTTTGCTTTCTCAAACTTCTCCATTGCCATTGATTTAAGTTATTTACAGTAGATTTATTTTATGACTACTGCAATTTATGTTCATGTTTAGCAATAAACTTATATTTATAGACGCAGCTAGACCTGGACAAAACAGGGGGAAACATTAAAGTATTAATATAAAATTATTGAATAAGAAAATCCCAACACCGCAGTTAACAGACGCCGATAGTATTTCTGGTGACTTGTTTTAATCATGGCAGCCAAAAGCCAATCCGCATTTGCTACATGTTGGATTTGGTAACTGTTATTGCAGCTCTTGGACCTAATTTACCCACATGAAAATGAGAATTGTATAATAATTAAATGTACAGTGTGAAAGCAACACAAATATGCGCAAATGACTCGGTTAGCATTTGCAGTATAGTGAGAAACGACGTAAGTAATACAATATTTTTATGGATGCGGAGAATGGTGTGAGTATTGTATAAGATAATGACACCAGCAGCGATGCACGCCATGGAATTTTCTTCACTAGGTCTAGAAATTTCCGCTAGAATATCATTATCATTTCAAATACGCGGTGAGATCGACGACAATATCATATATATACGTCCTATTGCTGACCAGGAGAATCGTGCTACGGTTTTATAACTGGCCGTAATATGATCATTTGAATATTCTTACAGGATGAAATAATTTCATATTGTAAAATGGCACTCGTAATCAAAATTAATAAGTAAGAAGATAAGTTTTGTGATTATCCCCCAACAACCACTGCGTGGGGAGCACCGAAGAGATTTGACGGGCACTATAGCTTTCAACTTGAGTATGAGTGGATTTTTGTTTGGTCAATTACAATTTCTCAAGTGTCATTTCCCCATCTTTCGTATCATTTTTTGAGATTTGAGGAGCACCTTTACCTATTAGAATATTGGGATATTATAGCTTTCAAGTTGAGTACGAGTTGTTTTGATCAATTACAATTTGTACAATATCATTTTTCTAAATAATTATTTTAAAAAGGTGTTTAATTTTTCAATGATGTAGAAATTTTTAATTAATAAAAAATAATTATTTTATCGATTAATGAAAATTTGCTATGTGAAAAAAATAGACATTCAATTTTAGTCATAACCTTTTTAAATTTATTATTATCTAAATTATCTTGTATGCATTTAAATATGCTTTGCTTTGTATTTAATAGGAAGCATGAGATTGAATGGGCTTTGTTGTTTAATTTACATAATTTATAAGTTTAGTTGTGTATAGAAAAATCTAGTCCTTCGACATAAGCAACATCATTTCACAATGTTTTATATTTCATTGTGACCGACTTCGAACTAAAAATATGTACAACATGTTATATTTTATATTAATATTTAAATAAAATATATTTTTTGAATTTATATATATTGTTTATGAAGAAACTTATATAGATATAAAAAATAAATATGAATTTATGTTTGGAGAATAAATACAAGGGAGGCTTGCTCCACCCCATCTTTTTGGAATAATATGAAAAGAGAATAATTTTATATTTTTTTAGAACAAGAAAAGAAATGTGGCCAAAATAAGAGTGATGAGGCTATTAAAAAGAATGCATTCCCCATTAAAAAGTGTGAAAAAATATATTGTTTCAAACCTAAAAAGGATTATAATTCAAAACTGAAAATTAAACATTTCAAACAATTATAAGAAATCAAACAATTATAATATAAGTGTGTATAACCATTTTATATATACACTATTTGATTGAACAAGGTCATGTACAATTTTACCAATATACATATGTTTTTGTTTATAGTACATTTACATTAGAACTATTGTGTTTTTTCAGTTTATTTTATTTTACTAAAAAATACAAATAATCATTATGTATTGTAAGTAATAAAAGAGTGGACATGTGTATGTATTTAATATCAATCTCGATTAATATTTAACAGGACATGAATGTTATTGAATATATTTACTTTTTCTTAATTTATATCATTTACAATTTATAATGTATAAAATAAAACTTAGAGGGATTTGACATAGATGGCATTATTATTATAATGTTTTAGTTTTCCATTGTAGATTATTACGAGTTGTCAATAGGTACAAACAATCAATATTTTATTAAGAATGGACATTTATTTTCTATCACTATATTTTTAAATTGAAATTATATATATATATATATATATATATATATATATATATATATATATATATATATATAAAATTAATTAATGAGCAAAGTCATATGAGTGGTGTAAAATACATAAAGTTTTATTTATAGAATAATTATAAGGAAATTTTTTGGTATTTCACAATTTATATGTTTTTTTGAAAAAAATTATTAGATGGATATATTGGTTAAATTTGTTGTAAATAAATTAGATGTGTAGATTGACAACTAATGTGTATATATATTTAAAATAAATTTAAAAATAAAAGTTTGTATTATTTTGATTTTGTAGTTTCTCTTGTTCAGTTATTATTTGTTAGTTTTTTTTTTTTTTTTAAATTATTTATTGAAAATCATACACACACATATATATTTAAATAATATTATATGTTTAAGATATAAATATTAGTTTTTTTACGAAATACCTACATGAAAACTATTTTATTTTTTTAGTTAGTTTAGTTTTCTTTTTCTTTCCTTCACAATTAATAAAGCAAAAAATAATTATATATTCACTACACCATATTTACTGTAAGTGATTTAGATGGCATTATTATTTGTATAATTTATTTCTTAATGATGGGTTGGTTTGGATGTAAAGAATTTTTAATTTTTAGATTTTTTTTTTATTTAGATCAATTTATTATTGTTTCAAATTATTAATTTTTAATATTTTATTAAATAAATATTGAATAAAAAATTTTCTTTTCATTTGATTTTGTAAGATAAATTTGTAAAATCAATGTGAGTTGAGAGATTTTAGATTAACTAATTTATAATTGTATAAAAGAGATTTTCATTATCTTCATCAAAAATTAAATCTCTCTAAATATATAAAAAATATTTCATTCTAATTTTATTTAAGTTAAATAAAAATATTAAAAAATAAAAAAATATAAATTAATAATAAATATATTATTATGATTTTAAATTAAAAATATAATATAAAATATAAATATATGAAAAAAAACACACACTTAAAAAAGTATCAAAATTCATCTTCAATTTTGACATTCATGATTATTTGAAAGTGCAACTATATTCCTTTTTTTTTTTTTTTTCTTTTTTTTTTGTCTTTTAAATTATTTTATTTATAAATTTTGATGTTTAATAATAAAATAGAAAGATTAATTTTTAAAAAAAAATTATCTATTTTTTATTATTGATATTTTGAATCACTTTATATTTTTTGACTTATTCTCATTGGAGCATTGTTAATATATCAGGTAACCAAGATAAAAAAATAATGTCAAAAGTAATAAATTACATAAAGGAAAGAGCCTTAGAATGTGCAAAAAAATGGTCCATAATAAAATTTTAAATATATGTAATTGATAGTCCTTAAAAATTTTAAATGGTCTGCAACACTATTATATTTATAACTGACATTGAATTCAAATTTTATAATATTGGTATATGTGCTAACTTTCAAAAACTAAAATTAAAAAGAGAAAAAGGACTAAATTGAGTCCTCCAAAAAATAGAGAGAGATAAAGAGGTTGTCTTGACTATATAGTATGGTCTAGACATTTATTTAATGACCATAAAACTTTATCTAGATTGTGAGATATTAGGTTTAAATTATTTTGATAGGGATTATATCAAGGAGATTGATATATGGATTCAAGATTTATAACTCAAAAAAGTACTAATGTCATTCAAATTAAATTAAATTAACTAAACATATAGAGACAAAAATTCTAAACTAATATTTTATTTTTTAAAATAAAATTCACATGACTATTTTATAATACTTTATTTTCTCCATCATTAAAGTGCATGCTTAGCCACAAAAGAGGTGGTGTAGGCATGCACTAAATTTAGAATATAAAATATTGTTAACGTAAGTACGTGAGATTGAAAATGAAAAATCATAGAATTAAAAAAACAAATCCCCTACTTAGTCATGGGTGAATATAAAATAATAATTTCTAGATATGAAAATTAACTAAAATAAGACACCTCCTTTGAATTTAATATGTAATAAAAATATCATGAGTTGAAATACATAACTAGGTAAAATGGATTCGCGGTCTTATAAGTCATTTCATGATAGGACTCCACACCTTAGTGTATGAATCAAGGAGTCATTAGGTATCTTGAAATTAAAGTTGGAATCATAAATCCATTTAGCACTCAAGCTTCAATAATATAATCTATATAAATATTATATATACTAAAACATGAAATTGATAAGTAGAAAAATGTAGAATATGTTTTCTTCCATCAAAATATAAATAGAGTGCATAAAAAATATAATTAAAATGTATAAAATAATGATAATAAAATTATATATAAAATAATATAAGAACAAAAACACATATGAAACCATCATATATATATAGTTAGTGTGTGTGTGTGTGTGTACACACACACACACACACATATATATACTTCTTTTAAATTAAGTGACATAATTTTTTAAATTTTGTATCTGAATATATAAAGTGTAAATAAGACTAGAAAGATAACTTATTCTTACTTTTTACTATTTTTAAAAAGAGAAAAAAGAAAGAACATACAATGGTAGGATGCAAAGAGTTTTTGGCACACCAATTTGAATATTTGAGAGATGTTGTATTGAGGTATTAATTTATTAATGAATTTTTTAATTTTTTTAAAGATTTTTTTTATATATAAAATAAATATTTTATTTTTTTTAAAAAGGACTAATTTTATCCAACTATACGATCATAACAAAGTCTATTTAATTTTTGTTGTTGTTGTTGTTGTTGTTGTTGTTATTATTATTATTGATCTTAGAATTAAATAATTTAATTTGAAAGCATAGATTGTTAACAAAAACATTGGTTTTGCCTTATTTTAATGTGATACAAGATATTGTATATATGTATGAGATTTATCATAAAGTTTTATTGAAAATAATTTAAAAACATAAATTTGTAGAGGAATATTAATTTAACCTAAATATAATTGATCTTAGTTATATAACACGTTTTTTTATAAAAATTTATTCAATCATAATTAATTATAATATTATGTTTTATTTTTTAATCTTATAATCAAAAAAAAATTATTATAAAAAGATATATTTCAAAAAAAAACTTTGATCTTAATTTAATATGATACAAAACATTATACATGTACATAAACTTTATTATGAATTTTGTTGAAGATATTTTTAAAAACATGGATTTGAAGAGAGATATTAGTTAAACGTGGATGTGATTAGTGTTCCTTATATAGTACACCTTCTTGATTTGATTGACCTTTTCTCATTGCTTTGGATGAGAGGTAGAAGAATAATACTCTTGCATTTTGGTTATCGATAAAGGGAGATGGCTATCACTCTACAAGATGTAGACACGTCCTTAGAATTTTAATAAAGGGATATCAACATTTTAACTTGATTTATGTGCCTTTCTTTCATGGTAGTATGTCTTCTAATTTTATGAACATGAGGATAAGGTGTGGGACTTTCTCATTTGAATTATTCGCCAGTCTAGGAATCTTTCGTGGTTATATTTTAGTCCAATAATTGTAATTATTAATTTTTTAAAGTTAGTTTGAAGTTTTTTAAATATATATTTGAAAAATAAAAATAAAAATAAAAGATAAGATTTATTTTTTAAATAAAGTTGAGATTTCAAATTAAATATTAATTAATATGAAAAGTTATAAATAGTTTTTTTCATTTGTTCATAAATGTAATTTATAATAACAATCATGATGAAAAGTGGATGTTTTTTATTTGATAGGGGAGGTGTCAAATTTGAGCACTAATTAATATGAAAGATTGTGAATAATTTTTTTCCATTTGTTCATAAGTATAATTTATAATAACAATTAAAATGAAGAGTGGATTTTTTTATTTGATAAAATAAAAGACTAGGTTTTAAAAGTTCTCAAAGCCTCATACAATAAATAAAAATATAGTAATTAAATTCACATACAACACCTCTTTCAGCAGTCCAAAGAATATAACACCGAACCACTAAACAACACAATGCTTAAATACCAACAAACATAGAAAAATAGGTAACAAAATAACAGCAAACAGTCAACAGAAATCCTCCTATTTTCTGTTAACTGTACATTAGAAGAAAGTATATATATGATTTAAGATGAAGACTGATTTGACTATTATATAAGAATTTTTTTTTTAAAGAAAAAGGCAATCTAAAAATCTTGATATCTTGAACATATTATGAATTTTTTTTTTCTTATTACTTAAAAAGAGACATTCAAAAGAATGTGATATCATATATATTTCACCCTATATTTTTTTAATTTAATAATAAATATAATTTATAATTTATTTTTAAAAAGAGTTTATATCAATAATATGATTAAATAATTATAAATAAATATATTTATAAAAATACTAATTTTAAAATTAAAAAATATTAATAATTATTCAATTCATATTCGATAATAATTTATAAGAATCAATCAAAACTTCACATATAAACTACACAGAAATTGAAATACCAATATTATATCAATTCAAGGCCTATTTTTCTCTTTAATTAATATCCTAACATACACTTATTTCCAGAAACCTTCCAAATAACTCCAAAATATATTCAAAATTCAAGTAAAAGGCAACTCACGATAAAGAAGAACGAGCGTGCTGATACAGTAAAAGGCAACTTAAAATCAAGGATTCAGGAACATGCAGTTACAATACTTCCTCTTTATGGTCGATTATATAAAAAGTACGCCCAGCTCTGCACTCCACTCACCTTACATTCGATGGACATCGAATAATTGAGGCATGTGGATGGGATTCGATTCAACCTCTACTCTCAAGCCACCCCATTATGTATCTCAACCCGTCACTCATCGATTCTGCCACTACTTTTTCTCACCGTTCTGGAATGGATGGCTGCCTTTCACAGCAATATCTGTATTGCCTGCAGGCATGCCGAAGTTCCCATATTTTCAAGCTTGGTCTTGTAATAAGTAGTTGGAAGGATTTCAGAATTAGTGCAAGTGGAGAGCTTTCCGTCCGCGTTGCCCCATAGAGTTCCATACAAGCCTATTACTATCACCACCCCTCCGACCACACTGCATTTCAATGCATTACATCGAGAATAGGCGTTAAAGGAATACCTTGTTTATGGATATTGGGCACCGTCGATCCCAGGGGTCACCTCTTCATTGGGAATTAACTTCTTTCTATTAATATTCAAGAAGATTATTTTATAACTTTCATAAAGAATATGAAAAACAGGGTTATAGTCAAGGCCCCTCTAACTACCACTTGTTAAGGTGGTCTTCCATTTCAAAGTTATTATTTTTATGTTTTAAAATAACAGTTACATTCTCCTTATTAGTTTTTTTTACTATTCAATGTCTCAAAATCCCTTCATTCATATATATATATATATATATATATATATATAAAATATTTTTGGTGGGTATTCTTAGATGGAGGTTTGGTATGGTTGAGCATAATTAGTATGTACAAATTTCATATGTGTTGGTGTAGCACCTCTTAGCCCCATCATAGCCAACGATTTTGAAAAGTCATTAATGTTGAGATTCTTATTATTTATTGTCTGCCAAATCAGAATGTCTAAATGGGCACTGCAAAAATTAGCATATGCGATAGGATCCACGTGGAATTGCAAGCCATGCATAGAGTTTTATGATTTCACATTTTATTCAATGATTTGAATTTTGAAATAATAATTTGGGGCAGTATGATTATGCATGGTGAGCGATGGGCATCCCATGAACCCATACCAGGTGCCAAGATAAGACCCTGTGAACCCATGCATTCGAACCCATTTTGTAGTGGAGGTGAGGTGGAAGGGGAGCCATTTCACATTTGATCTATGGTGGAGCCCTGGTGTAAGGAGGAAGATATAGCTTGAGCCCAATCAGAAGGAGAAAGCATTGCGTTTGCAAGTAGAGAATATCCCAGGTTAGTATTCTTCATGATTTTCATAGATAATAGTTCAATGAACTATACAGATCTACATAATGTGGCTTGCCCAGTCTGAATAACATTCTCTTACCCCATTCCTAGAGTGTATAAAACTCGTCATGTTTTATTTGACATAGAAATGTGAATGTTTAAAGAGACACCTAATAAAATATAAATGTTTTAAAATTGACATTTTTATGTTTTATTATGTGCCCTTATATCTGACAAAAGAATGTAAATGTTTAATTGGCATTTATATACTTTATTTATACCAAATTTAGAGGCATGTGAATTGTTTGATAAAATGCCTCAATGATTTTATACATTATTTATGTTATGATCGTGGAGAAGCTCTTTGTATTATTTACTATATGTGACCCAAATATTTAAAAAATAATTTGAATTAGTAAAATGTTATGGAATTAAGTTATTATTGACCTCCTAACTCTCACACGTCCCTAGTGGGAAATTCACATCTATGAGCTAATTAATTAAACACAACCCAAATAAGTTTAAAAAAAAAATAAGATTGTACCATTTACATATGTTATGAACAGGTGAATTGATTTATTCAACATTAGAAGACAAGAGTGATGACAATGAATAATCATTTTTTTATAAGAAGATTTTCCTTTCCATGATAGTGGTTATGGTAGAGAAGGAGATAAATTGTAGTAAAAGAGGTGGGCATCATTAAATTGTGGCAAAGGAGGTGCTAATGAAGTGCAAAGTACTTATAACCCAATACAAGGTACATGGTTTCACTTCCTTGCATTGAAATTACTAAAGAGAGATCATTCACATAGAAAATGAATAATTTTGAAGGCCAAGATCATTAAAATAGGAAGAATCCTAAAAGAGGATAGAGGCAGGGTTCAACAAAGACATAATCTATTAACAGAATTTGGTTATGGTGTTGTTATGTAGCATCATATCATATGATAATAACATAAATGAAAGTTACAATGTGGTTCTAAAGACATGTTTTTATTTATGTGAAGTTATCTCTCAAATTACATACATTATGCAGGTTGAACTCTTAGTTGCATTAGATACACTATTTATGTTAACATCATTCCTAGTCCTCACTTTGATTTCTTCTCCGTTGTATATTCAACCATAGAAAAAATATGAAGTAACAATCAAAGACACTACTAAATTACTAATATAATTAGTTATTAGTATAAAACTCCCTCTTTAAATCATGAAATTATAATTAGGAAGATACACTTATAGAAGTGAAAATACCATCTTTCACTTGTTCATTTCTAGTTTCACCAATCTTATCCAACTACCTAAGAGTAGAGACTAGTGCATTGGCCCCGATAGTTCAATTATTTTATTTTCCATATTTTGAGTCGAGGTTACATTAAATAAATACAAGGAATATAGGTTTGAAAATTTTGGGTGTTTATTTTACCTAACATGGTTCTAATAAATTGAAAAATCCCTCATCTCTACTAAATATTTAGTCAATTTTTAAAAATGGCTCTGTAGCTCCTTAAAGGATTACATGGATATTAAACCATTGCTTACAAAACAAGAGATTGCCAAAATAATTTATGATAGGTCACAAATGGTATTAAAAATGGTGCCCATACATTGTGAAATTATGGAGAGTATTATGACATTCAAGGTCCTTCTTCACATCAAAATCCTAAAAAAAAAATCTAAAATATTATAGTAAAAACATCTATAGCTTAACTATGTATTCACCATGCTTAGAATTTATGACTCAAAATAATCCACTTTCAAAATTACCTCTATGTATTACATGACCACTCTAGATGGTAAAATGAAAATTATTTTGAGCTTTCCGTTATAAATTGGAGTTCATAAAATCCATCTACTACATGGTATAATACATGAGAATTAGGGGTCCATGGAAAATAACTCATAGGGAGCTGAGAAAAAGGGAGAAGAAATTAGTGTGTAGACACCAAGAAAATAATTTGTAATGATTATGTGTGTTGATTAATAGTGTTTTATTGATTTTTGAGCTTTGTATCCTATACTAATGTAGGAAGATCAGTCACCATTGTAGGTCCTAAGAATTTATAATTTTTTAGAATGTGTTGTATTTTACATCTATATTCAAGTATCATTTTATGTATATACATTAGGATTGATTAGTTTTCCATCTAATCACAATGGATAAAAATTCATTTTATTTATGTGAGAGTCTTTCATGGTTTCTCCTTTTTACCTAGTAATTTTTTTTTATTATTTTGGAAAGTTTGCAGTGATGTAAGATTTGATTGAGAGTCCAAATACTAAATGTTTCCTATTGCATAAAATAATATACACTATTATTTCTAACCAACAAAGTTTTATTCTTATATTTGGAACACGTTGATCCATGCAAATAAGAATCTATATCCTTAAAGATCCATAGCATATATGCTAAATCTTTGACTTTTATATTTAACTTTATTTTTGAGATGAGGGAGATTTTACTTAGACCTTTCCAATAGAAATATGCATATATTAATATGTATTGTCTACAAAACTTCAAGACCTAGGAGCATACACCATTAAATTTGAAACATATATTTATTCTTAACCTAACCAAGATTATTAATTCACTTCCCAATGCACCTTCTTTGATGAAAAATTCTAATCTCTTTTCTATTTATTTTTTCATGTGATATCCCCATAATTTACATTTTTATTCAGTCCATTTCAGGTCCAACAAAAATCATCCCTATATTTTATCTATATTATATTCTATGGATACATTTTTTTAATAAATATTTAGACCCTTTTTGGCATTTTAGAGTTCAATGCCACCCATGGAACCTTCCTTAGATAAAATATTTATAATAAATAATTTTTTTTCAATAAAAATTTTAGTATTTTTATTCTTGATCCTATTACAATACTTCATGATGAAAAAATCCATTAAAAGAATTATGATTCCCCATGTTGGGTATGTTTTAACTGATCTAACTATATATTAGATATTACAACATATGTTTTAACAAAGCATAACAATAAATGTATGTGGTGTTGGGTTTTAAGAAAGGTCAACTTATAACAAGAATGAAATTACATATATTTTATTTAGATGTGTATGGTCATAAACCCCCTTTTTTTTTTACTTATACACCTCATATACCAAAGTTTTGAAGATTGCATCAATAGTGAGGTTTGATTTTTTTACTTTGTAGGTTCTTTCTCAAATACTAAGCATATTATCTGTTATTTTAAGTTCTTGTTCCTCAAATACTAAGCATCTTACATGTGAACAAACTATAACATCTAAATCTACAAACCTTGCCCTAATGATTATTTAAAGTTATATTAAAACACTTTTCCTTGTCATTTAAACATTTTTATAAGGTTATCAAATCCTTTTTTCCTCACTGTTTAAACACTTATATGACCTTGTCAGTACTTTGAAATCTTGAAATTACTCAAAGAATTGCAAACATATTTGATCCTTTTGTCACCTTCAGCATGAAGCATGATCATGATTTTTTAGCCTATTAGGCACCCAAGGAACCTAAGGGAGTTGCTCCACTCCCTTTCATCTCCAATGGATGTGAATCATTAGTTAAATTATATTTATTTATTTTAAAATTCTATATTTTTTCCTTCATTGTTTTTACTCAATTATTTAATAAGAATAATTTTTCCTCTAGATAGATATTAAACTTTGGATAGTGACTCTCTTTCCAATTTCAGATTTTCATTTTGGATTTGATTCATCTCCTCTTGCAACTCTAATACCCTTTTAATAAGGGTTCCTTTCTTTATAAATAGTATTGACAATTTTGTAGGTGGTAGTCCCTCCATTATTAAAAAATTTAACATTTTTTCTTAGCATAGTGTTCAAATACCTTATGAGTAAACAAAAGGCATATCTCTATCTAGTCCTTGTTCAAAAATGTTCACCTAAATATTTCATATTTGGATTATATTTTCTAGATATAATGCACATGTGGACCCATAAACATGTGTATATGAACATTATAAGTAAGCTCCCATTGGTTTTACATATTTAAAAGTGTGGAGGGTATGTCCATGCTTGGTTTTTTTTTATTTTGGTATGAATTGAGATGTGAATAACCTTGCACTCAAAAAAGCTCACAATTGCAAGATTCTAGTCAAGAAAATTTGGGAACAAAAAAAATTGGGGTAAAGTATAGAATAGTTGTACCATTACTTTAAAAAATGAGGAAATAAACTATTAGTTCTTGCTGACTTTGGAGAAATGTTAGATCATGTATCCCAAAAGCATGTTTCTTCCCAATGTCTCAAATTCATGTTTATATGTATATGCATAAATATCCCAAATACATATTTAGGGTTGGTCAATCCCTCTTGCATATACTTTCCACCTCAAATGTGAAGATTAAATCTTAAAAAGCACAATCTCCTATATTCTTATAGTGATCAACTATCCCATTGTTATGAAGTTGTGGTGTTGAAAAATGTTCACTATGAGCGAAGTTGTAGTGTGGATTATGTATATAGCCAATTTAAAAATAGAAAAGAAGGAATTCCACTTTGAATAACAGAGAATGAAATAAATATATATACCTATACCTTTAATTGTTTTGTCCTTCCCTTTGGCACACCATTTTAGTGTGTTGGCAACCAATACTTTGAAATTTTTGCATAGTTCATAGATAACATTCAATGTTGTAAACCATAATCCAAACTATCTCTTGTGTAAATTGTTGTATGTTGGAAATAAATACTTTTAATGTTGAATTTTCTATATTTGTGAGGGATGATCAACAAGGAAATAATTTCCTGCAATAAATTTATGTTGAGGTAGAGTAGATTATATGTAATTTTATCTATTGCCATTGATGGTGAATTTTTTAGTTTGATTCTTGTTTATTGATAAAAATTAGTTGTTATAGTGATTATTTTAGGATAACAAAAATAGCAGAGAATACTCATTATGTTCATGCCCTAAGTATATATGTTCCTATCAAATTGTCAAAAATCCTAAGAGGGTTTCAAATGATGCATCCATAAGTGGGGGTGAGATTCCCAATGGGTCAAGATAGTCATTATGTGGACACTAATATACCATAGTGGAATGTTGGTGGGCATTTGATTATTTTATAAATATAGATATAGACAAGGGGACATTAAAAGTATAATTTTAATGATGTTACATCTATTGCCATGCCAAATTTAGTATTCATTTTGCATTTATATAATACTAGATATTTGATAACTTTACATCCACATTACGTTTTGATATGTTATGTTTAATATTGAAGTAGGAAGAGGCAGAGTGGAGCAAAGGTGACAAGGTTGTTAATCACCCATAGAATGATTTTGTTTCCTAAGATGTACAAAAACCATTGGTTTTATTTCATCTTTGTTTGTTCCTAATGTTCATAGATGCTTCTTTTTGAATTCTTATAATATCCAATAATAGGCCACTTTTGACACACCTTGTGATTTTATATGTGGTTGTTTTATATTTTAGCTTGAGGGGTTGAAGTAAAGCCATGATGATGAGGGTTATAATGACCCATCTAATGACTTTATCCACATAAATGTGTGAATTAGTTGTACTTATTCTTATTTCTTTCAGAGCCAAGGTGACAAGGTTGTTAATCACCAATAGAATGATTTTGTTTCCTAAGATGTACAAAAACCATTAGTTGTATTTCATATTTGTTTGTTCCTAATGTTCATAGATGCTTATTTTTGAATTCTTATAATAACCAATAATAGGCCACTTTTGACACACCTTGTGATTTTATATGTGGTTGTTTTATATTTTAGCTTGAGGGGGTGAAGTAAAGACATGATGATGAGGGTTATAATGACCCATCTAATGAGTTTATCCACATAAATGTGTGAATTGGTTGTACTTATTCTTATTTCTTTCATCATGCTCATACATGTTTTTTGTTCCATAAATATTTAAATTGATGTGTATATGTTGACTATTGTGATAGGATGAGCTGGAATTAGAAAAGATTGACAAAGATGTCAATGATTATTATTATTATTATTATTATTATTATTATTATTTTTATTATTATTATTATTATTATTATTATTATTATTATTATTATTATTATTATTATTATTATTATTATTATTATTATTATTATTGTCTTACAAACACATTTCAACCTTATCCAGAGGAGGAGTAATTGAAAATTGTAAGAAAAATTTATTGATTTCGACGACTTTTTCTTTAGTTTGATGATTTAATCATTTTTTTATTATTTTAACTTAAAATTGTTTTTTAGTTAAAGTATAGCTTACAAGTGAGTATAATATTGGGGATATGGGTATCATGAAGTGGGATTTTCACTATTTTTTCTACACCCATGCAATATATTTTATGATGATGGTGGTTATCCATTTTGGTCACTATCCAAATTGAACACTTGTTGTCTTAAGAATCATGGTCGGTAGCCATTTTGAAGGAGGCCCTCATGGCATGCCTATAGTGGGAAAATAAATTTTATGATAAGATCATACACTAAAAGACAAACAAAATACAAACCAATAAATCATTTCTTAAAAAACAAAAGCATCAAAAATAAAGATAGGTTGGAATAATCATGGATGGTGAGAGAGAATGTCTCCCAAGTATGTAATATAAATGAGATAATCTTGAACACTATCAATGACCAAATGATTTCATATGATTCAAGTGAAAACTTGGAATAGAGAAGGCAAGCCTACATAATGTGAAGAAACTATTATTGAGAAATAGATAAAGAAATAAAAAGGGTGGAGCAAGGGAAAAGTGCAAGCAATAGTGGACATCAGGTTAGATGCAATTTTTTAAATGGTTTGAATGAATTAAATGTTAAGTTAATTTTACATTTTTTAATATTAACATTTATATTTCTACAGCAATCACTATAAAAACTTGAGAGAGATGACCCTTAGACCCATTCTAATGATGATGATGACATTACTTTTATGGAGTACATTTCATGGAAAGGTAAAATATTTTGCGAGGGGACCTTAAAATAAGTTAGTGAGGTTACCCAAAAAAACAAATTGGTGAGAGGACACCAAAAAACACTAGTGATTATGAGATGCCTCATGTAAGTAAAGTCAATGACTATGTCCAAATAAATTGTTATTATAGTTTTATTTTTCACTAATGTTGATCTATTATTCCTTATTGATCCTTTGTAGAGGAATGTTATGATGCAAGCACAATACCCCAAGCTTACTATTTTGTTGAGTGACAATGTTGGAAATGATGAAGATAATATCAACATTATCACCTCTTACATGAATTCTTGTTCATCTACACATGATTATATGTTTCACACTAGTGCCAACGTGTAGTTATACACCTTAGTTTATATGCAAGTAAAAGGTGTCATAATATCTCTTGAGCAGGGCCTGATTTGTAATGGTGTGCTTACCTTAAATAATTATTGTATTGTTAATCTTTGGAGTGTTTTATATGACCAACTAGAACCACTACCTTTGGTAGGACTGAGGAGGACACATTGAAAAAAATGTACACTCAGATGCAATTTTTCATTGTAGTGATGTCAGTTTTTACATATCCATTGGTGATATGAAGCAATCATCAATGGTATCCATGGTAGACATCATTTTTTATTCCCTTTGGTTTGATTTAACCCTACCATTTTATATTTTGATTGTGTTGTATCTTTTAATTTTATATAGTATTTAAATGGAGATGAGGTGACATTGTACTCAGCATTATGAGACATTTCTTAGTGGTATGACATTCAATTTTTATTAATTAAACCAATAAGTTTTATATTCATGTTGGTGTCTTATTAAGCATTCTAACCTTGAAAATTTTAAATTTAGGTGTCTTCATGATAGGGTGACATATATAAATACTCGCATGCATTTCTCATCTACTTCCACTTTATTATCCTTGGCAAGAGGTTTCATGCCCATGCCAGGGACATGGATATTACTTAGAAGCTACTCCTTGGATATGATTGTGTGTGTGTGTGTGTGTGTGTGTGTGTGTGTGTGTGTGTGTGTGTGTGTGTGTGTGTGTGTGTTTGTGTGTGTGTGTGTGTGTGTGTGTTTGTGTGTGTGTGTGTGTGATGTGTAATGATACATATTATTTGGATGTGATATTTCAATACAAGTGTTTCATTTATAAATTGTGTTAGTTAATAAGTGTTTCATTTATCTATGATTTAAGTAATGCCTTGGTGGTTAACATTTCATTTATTGATGTATTACATGATGGTACATGGTTAAATGATGCAGTGATGGTCACATGTACTCATGAAATAATGTTTATATTTATGATATGTAATGATGTTGATAAGTAATGTATTGTGTTCACATGTTTACCTTATTCTACTTTTAATGTTACAAATGTTAGTAATCATGTGCACATGTTTTCATGTCACTATGTATGTTGACAAGTAACCATGGTAGGATAGAGTGTAATATAATATTTTTTGCATGACTTGTCTATTTTCCCTCTACTTTCTCATTTCGTATCTTTACTTATTTAGGAAACTCACACAACACTTATGTGAAAGTTTAGAGACTATGGTTTAAAGAAGAGGAAGATGGAGGGTGTGGACTGCGACACTTAGATAGATCATAATGAGCATGTTGGATGTACATATTCATGGTTGATTGTGTTGTATTTTTTTTTATGTAAATATTTTGGGCATCTTAGAGATTGTGTCTTTTGGTTTATTATCACACCTATTAAATATTGATTTTATAGTTTGATGCCTGAAGTTTTAACTACTATCTAATTTCCTATTTATATGGAAAATGGAAAAATGCCATGGTTGATATTAACTACATAGCCTAATATAAGCCTGATAATACAATGACACTTTACTTGAGCCTAAGATAATAACATAACATCATAATGTAACCATCAATAATAGTGAACTTTACCTATTATTTGGGACAAACCCCTTTTCTCTATCTATCAATGCAAAGTCTAATGCAATGGATGGAGATAGGTTAATTTTGATTGCCTAATAATAAATAAATTGTTATTATAGTTCTATTTTTCACTAATGTTGATATATTATTCCTTATTGATCCTTTTTAGAGGAATGTTATGATGCAAGCACAAGACCCCAAGGTTACTATTTTGTTGAGTGACGATGCTGGAAATGATGAAGATAATATCAAGATTATCACCTCTTACATGAATTCTTGTTCATATACACATGATTATATGTTTCACACTAGTGCCAATGTGTAGTTATACACCTTAGGTTATATGCAAGTAAAAGGTGTCATAATATCTCTTGAGCAAGGCTAGATTTATAATGGTGTGCTTACCTTAAATAATTATTGTATTGTTAATCTTTGGAGTGTTTTATATGACCAACTAGAACCACTACCTTTGGTAGGACTGAGGAGGACACATTGAAAAAAATGTAAACTCAGATGCAATTTTTCCTTATAGTGATGTCAGTTTTGACATATCCATTAGTGATGTGAAGCAATCATCAATGGTATCCATGGTAGACATCATTTTTTATTCCCTTTGGTTTGATTGAACCCTACCATTTTATATTTTGATTATGTTTTATCTTTTAATTTTATATAGTATTTGGATGGAGATGAGGTGACATTGTCCTAAGCATTATGAGACATTTCTTAGTGGTATGACAATTAGTTTTTATTTATTAAACCAATAAGTTTTTTTATTCATGTTGGTGTCTTATTCTTGATTTAAATCAAGCTTTCTAACCTTGAAAATTTTTAATTTAGGTGTCTTCATGTTAGGGTGACATATGTAAATACTCTCATTCATTACTCATCTACTTCCACTTTATTTTCCTTGACAAGAGGTTTCATGCCCATGCCAGGGACATGGATATTACTTAGAAGCTACTCCTTAGACAAGTAACCATAGTGGGATAGAGTGAAATATAATATTTTGTGCATGACTTGTCTATTTTCCCTCCACTTTCTCATTTCCTATCTTTACTTATTTAGGAAACTCACACAACACTTATGTGAAAGTTTAAAAACCATGGTTCAAGGAAGAGGAAGATGGAGGGTGTGGACTGCAACACTTCGATAGATCATAATGAGCATGTTGGATGTACATATTAATGGTTGACTATTTTGTATTTTGTTGTTTGTAAATACTTTTAGCATCTTAGAGATTGTGTCTTTTGGTTTATTATCACACGTATAAAATATTGATTTTATAGTTTGAAGCTTGAAGTAATAACTACTATCTAATTTCCTATTTATATGGAACATGGAAAAATGCCATGGTTGATATTAACTACATAGCCTAATATAATCTTGATAATATAATGAAAATTTACTTGAGCCTGAGTTAATAACATAACATCACAATGTAACCATCAATAATAGCGAACTTTACCTATTATTTGGGACTAACCCCTTTTCTCTATCTATCAATGCAAAGTCTAATGCAATGGATGGAGATAGGTTAATTTTGATTTCCTAATTATGTATGTCAAGATTTTTAATACTATTTTCCAACTTAGCATGTGAGATATAGGATTAAAGAAATCTTGGTTGAAAGCATTCATATTTATCCATCTATTGTCTAATTTTTACCATTTAATTAAATAAATTTTATTGTATCTTTCTTTACCTAAGATACATACCACATATTGTGATAATAGGATATGCCACCAATAAGATAAACCACACTAACCCTGTAAGATAATCCATATGAGTATGGAGGAATCAAGGATATTGGTACGATTATTTTTTTTAGTTCCATGTCATTCACCCTATATTGTGATTATTTTGTTATCTTGTATTAATATTTTTTCCCTCTTTTGAGGGATGATAAATCTTATACTTGAGACACTTTGGGGACCATTGTGGCCTATATTATTGATTACTTCCTTATTCCATCCTCTCTTCATATAGGTGGTATGAAATGTAAATAAAATTATTATATTGATAGTTGAGATACTAGTAGGACATTAAGTAGACATATTGTACTAGGAAAAAATTAATTAACACTCTTTGAGCCAATCATGAGTGTAGATAGGTAGCTATTAATTATCACACATGTTGTCTTTTGGTTATGTGGTTTGAGTTTTGATTAAATCTCCTTATTAAATTAGTCATGTATTTTTGCAAGGGTCCTTACAAATGAAGATGACAATATAGTTGCTCAAATTCCAAACAACATGGAATAATTTCTTGTGTGGATGAGATGCAAGGGTGATTTATCAGTGGGGGATCATCTTGGCCTTAAGATATCACTATTTTTACTAAAATAAATACATATCTCACCAAGGATAACTAATTTTTGCTGAGAATGTTCAAATTGTAAGTGCAACCATTAAGATGTTGGAAAATTCACTAGATGAGAACAACATAATGGTTCTTGAGTTACATTATGTTATTTTCACACTCAAGGGTAGTAAGATGGAAATTTAAATAAAGTGTGTTAAACATGAAAATAAAAATGCCTACACAAAATCATTGTGTGACTGCAAGGTAGAGACAATCAAGGCACTTTAAATATAACATGCTAGAATGGTTGGCATATATGAACAAAAGCCACAATGTTTGAAGGCAGAGTGTGGTATCATGATTGGGCAAGTATACGAAATGAGTCAAAGCACCAGTGGAATTATATAGATGAAAAATGACAATTATTTGTGTGAATTTACTCATGTGATCAATATGTTGTGTATGCTTATGAATTTAGTTGGAAAGTTATCAAAATATTACCTGGTACTTGATAACCTTGTATATTGTGAACATTTACAGAATGCATTGGTCCTTGTTCCTAGAATGTAAATGTAAATGAAAATAAAAGTGAACTTGTCCATCTCTGCAATATAAATTATTTTACATTAGATGAAGAAAATTTGTGTATTGTTGCTTAGCATTTCAGAGATGAAAAATGTTTTTTAGTTTCTAATAGTTTTTTATGTTGGTAATTTTTGTAGCCTATTTTCCTAGTTATTATATAAATGTTTTTAATTTATCATAGTCTTTGATGTATTTATTATCCATTTATTTAAACTATTTTTCAAGGTTATTATGGTTATTTATTGTTTCTTCCCCTTCATCTTGTGATTAATCACACATTTATTGGATTTAACTATCTAACTAGTCATCCATATCATGTGTCATACCTATTAATGGATTAATTTTGGTAATGACATATTGGAAGTGTGTTTTATTCTCTACTGCATGTGCACTTATCATGATATCTTAATTCATGTCTTCTTTTATTTCCATTCTATTCTTGATGTTTTATTTCCATGTGCACTTATCATTATATGATGTATCTTTGACAACTCTCTAACTTGTTGGATTATAAAATTTATCTATCTTGGTCTATGGTAGATCTAAAAAGGAGGGTAATATTTTTTGGGTTAGGAAGGAAAATATTTTTTTTTGTAATTTATTAGTAGACATTGAGGTTGTCATAGATTATGTTTCATAAAACACAAAATCAACTCATCTAAATGTAATGAATCTTTTTTTTTTTTTTTTTGTAATATGTATACATGAGAGCTTGGTTTGGTTTTGGTCATATTTGGCCATAATGGGTCTCTTTTGGTTTTATGTAATCATTAGTTTCTTTTTTAATAAAATAGGTGAGGGGCTCCTTTAACCCTCTTAACTAAGAAAAAAATAATGAAATAGAAACAAATTTAAAATTAAGTAAACTAGAATGTAAATTCTAAAATACTTATATATTTTTTAATTATGGGTAAAAAAGGTTTTTTGAATCAAGGACTTGACTCTAAAAATGAAAAAAATATAATGGCCTCAAAATATAGATATAATAATAGACAACTACATCCAACAAACCCAACTAGAAAATAAAAAGAAAGTAACATGAATAATAGTTACCTTGAAAAACTACAACACAAAGAAAAAAAATGTTACGACTAACATCTTCCATACAAAATTACCTAATAGTATTTCTTATATCTCTAAACCCATTGTTTTACCAAAATTACAAGAGAAGGTTAAGCAGCAATATCTAAAGTAGTTTAGTGGTAAAGGTTTCAGTATGAGGGTTAAAATCCAAATTCTAGGGTTTAAACATAAAAACATGTTCATCCCAACTCCAAAAAATCACATTAAAAATATCTTATTTATCTTTAATAGAACAAAAAAATAGGATAAAAATCCCTCTTACACATCAATTAATATCAATATTACCTTTGACTAATTCTTGCCAATTATTTGAAATCTAGCCATGGAACATCGGAAGAGTAGGATAGATGCCATTAAAATGATAGATCAAACCCATCAATGAAAACCTTTCTTCCCTTTCTAAAATAACTTCAAGTTCATCCTCTTCAAATTGTATAATAGGAATATTAATAGTAGGAGCTAAGGTCAGAGATTATCTTCTTCATATGGCCTGAGTAAAGGAGGGTCACCTAGAATCTACCCTCCCCTTTATTTTATCTCCTTTCAAATCCCCTATTCAGAAAAGAGCCCTAGCTTCCATTAACATCAAATCATCAAAGTTTCTTCCTTCAGTCCCATTCGAGAATCTAACTAGTTTACGTCTATCTATTTTATTTACTCTCTTAGTCACTCCAATAAATGAGTTTGTCATAATGTAATGTTGAATAAGTTTGCATCCACCTCTAAAAGTTTCAAATATTGATTTGAGTGGATTTGTAAACCATATCCTATTGATAACAACCCATACAATGTGAGCATCTACAATCCCATCACTGACTTGGCCCTTACAGTCTCTTTTTCCACAATCTTTCCCTTTTTATGAATGCTACCCACCATAGCAGGTATGTTTCATCAATGTATCTAGTAATTGTTCCTGCAGCTACAGACCATTTCCTAATCACTCGTGAGTTGGATCTCCAAATTGCTTTCAAGCAAAACTTGCAGTAATCGCCACACTTAGGCCATCTATAACGGTTTCCATCTCTCAAGCTATCATTTTTTATAGTTAATATTTATATTTCTTTAACTTTTTATATTAAAATTTGTTTTGATGTTTTAGCTTTGATTTTTTTTACTTTTACAAATATAACTTACAAGTCTTTTTAATAATAAATTATTAATAACTTCTAAATAATGTTTATCCTACAAAAAATTATAACTTTAAAATAAAGTTGGAAGTTATAACTAATTTTCCATTGGACCATACATAATGGTATTGTATCCTCAGAAATCAAATGTGTTCATTGATTGTATAGTTACTAGAAACCATGAGTCAAAAGATATTTTGTTATATTTATTTCTTACTACATTTTTCAATTACTTCTAACTTTATTTCCTTCTCTATTTTCTCATTTGGTCAACCAAACTACTTCTAGAATGGAAATTTGAAGTGTTTTTAATGAACCATATTTTTTCAAATCACGTAGATATGCTATATAGATGTAGTTGTAGTTAGTAGTTGATGAGTATAGAAAGAATATCTATTGCACTCTCATATTGTTCTTATGCATCAATATGATTGAATTATTACAAGGGAAAATATAATAATTAATTAGAAAACTTTGAACATGATATATCTATAAATAAATTTTAAATATATGTAATAAAGGAATCTTGAATCTTATTTTACCTCATAAAACACTCCTTAAATAAATTCAAGCATAACTATTAAAAGTATTAAGCAAACCCAAGATGAATATCTTAAATTTTATTAATCAAATAAATAATATTTAGAACAAAGGAAATTAGTGGATCCGTATTCTATTACTTATACCTTTTTATTTTTATTTTTTCTACATAAAAAGTCCAATCTAACTTTTTTAATTCCTTATAATTATCCAAATCAAAAATTATTCCATGAAAAAGATTATATAACATGCAAAACTTGTATTCAAATTTGAAATTTAGATGATAAGCACATAATAAATTCAAATCCATTCCATTCCATTTCAAGTGCTAAACTATATTTTTTCTTTATAACTTTTTTCAAAAAAAACAACTTTCTTCATAATGTATAAAACCTTTATTTATTATAAATTTATTAAATCTAAAATTTTACATTATTTTATTTTACATAATTCAAAATATTTTTTTGACATACACATTAACTTTTGAATGGCAAATGATATCCATATACTTTTCTAGACCATCGTCTTTTGTTTACAATGTGCAATGTTGAATGTTAAATTTTAATATTAATAGTCTTAACTAATATAATATTTATATTTTATATAAACAGAACTTTAGAATAGCCTCTCAACATTGATTAAATTTGATAATAGAAAAAAAAAAGGTTAATAATATTCATGTGTTCAACATTACCTTTCAAAAACTAGAAATATCATAAAACTACCGAAGCCAACGTACGGACCCCATTAATCCTAAAGCAAAAATCTGACAAAATATGCCAAACGTGATTCTGGGTCGGATCTTCCTGCAAAGCATTTCGACAAAGTTGATGACCTAATTACTTAAAACTAGCAGACAAAAATAAGTTGGGGGTGTACTGCACTGTACAACCATGGCGATAGTTAAAATGATAAGTAACCGTCAATGAAGAAGGCAAAAGGAGCAAGGACAACCGTCGCGACGATAAGCCTGTACACTACGAGAACATAGTGACTCATTCCACCGTTAAGAGAAATCTTTGTAATAATTGTCATGCCTGCACACCCAAACTGCAAGCATGTCATTGCTATGTAAGGCTTTGCTTTCTCAAACTTCTCCATTGCCATTGATTTAAGTTATTTACAGAAGATCTATTTTATGACTACTGCAATTTATGTTCATGTTTAGCAATAAACTTATATTTATAGATGCAGCTAGACCTGGACAAAATAGGGGGAAGCATTAAAGTATAAGTATAATTAATGAATAAGAAAATCCCAACACGGCAGGTAACAGATGCCAATAGTATTTCTGGTGACTTGTTTTAATCATGGCAGCCAAAAGCCAATCCGCATTTGCTACATGTTGGATTTGGTATCTGTTATTGCAGCTCTTGGACTTAATTTACCCACAAGAAAATGAGAATTTTATAATAATTAAAAGATGAAAGCAACACAAAGGCAAGATATGTGCAAATGACTCGGTTAGCATTTGCAGTATAGTGAGAAACAACGTAAGTTATACAATTTTTTTCTCGACGCGGAAAATGGTGTGAAAAGTGTTGTATAAGATAATGACAGCAGCAGCGATGCACGCCATGGAAATTTATCCCTCCATTGCCACAAAACATGATTGTCTTCACTAGGTATAAAAGTTTCTGCTAGAGTATCATTATCTTTTCAATATGTAGTAGGATCGACGACAATATCATTCTACAGCGACATGGAATCCTATTACTGACCAGGAGGATCGCGCTACGGCTTTTTATCTGACTGGAATATCGTCATTTAATTATCCCTACAGGATGATATATTTTCATATTGTAAAATAGAACTCTCAAATCACAATCAATAAGAAAGAAAAGTTTTGTGGCTATCCAAAGACCACATGTGGGGTAAGCTTATTCAGCATTCATTTGATATGAATTTTATGATTTGTAGAGAGTATGAATCCTATCCGTTTTTGAGTATTGGTAGAAAGTGCATAGAGAGCGCAGATGAGATGGGCACGTTTACCTTTCTATAAGAGTATTGAGGTGTTATAACTTTCAATCTCAAATAAATTTTTATTAAGTGTTATTTCTTTATATTTTGTATAATTATTTTGAAAAATAAATAATTATTTTTTATTTTAAAAAGATATATTTTTTTATTTCATTGGTTGGGATAATTTTTTAGCGAATTAGTTAAAAATAATTATTTTCACTGGCCAATAAAAATGTGCCACATGGAAAAATAGATATTAAACTATAATCATGGATTTGTTTTAAATATGTTGTTTTCTATACTACCTTGCATAGGTGTTTAATATATGCTTTGCTTTACATTAAATATGGAGAGCACCAAATTGAATGGGCTTGTTTTTTTAAGTCATTTGTGGGGTTTGACATGCATACAAAAGACTAGAGGGCTCACACATGATTGGCATAGTGTTGTTGACTTCATGGTAACCGACTTTAAGCTATGAACGGATTTAACATATTATATTTTGATATTATGATTTAATATAAGGAATTTATATTTATTGTATGTATGCACTTTTTGTGAACAAGGTTATGTGTATTTTACAAAGTAGACATGAACTATTATTTGTAAAATCCTTGCAAGGGAGGTTTTGGGGTATTTTTGTCATTTAAATTTTTTGTTATAAAAAATTTATGGGATGGTTATATCATCTGTGTATCTTATAAATAAATCATGTTTATTGTCACATAATATGTATGCATGTATATTTGGAAAAAAAACCTAGAAAGAAAATTTTGCATTATTTTGATTTTATATTTTTTCTTATTCATTTTGAGTGCCTTTGACCTTTAGGTAGATGTATTATGTAGTTGTTTTTAACTAATGAATATCCTTTTTTGTTTTTATACTTTTATGATGAGATATAATATAAGTGCATATAGTCATTGTTTATATGCATTGTTTGATTGAATGATGTAGGGGCATCTTAGGTGAAGAACAATCTTGCATCAAGCAAAAATATGTTAACTTAGGTTCTTATTTTGGTTTGTGTTTGTGTTTTTTTTTCTTCATTTTGTTAACCTCTATGAATAATGTTGTAAAAGTATTCCTTGCAATGGACAAAGTGCAAAGATATTTTACCTGTTTCTATCAGTTTACATAGATTGTCAATACATGGGTATTTGATGGTAATAGTTATTCAACTGTAGTAAGAATCATAAGTTGTAATTTTTAAGGTCATAACATATGACACTTATAACATTTGTACCAAGTTTTAAATCATTTGGAGTCACCATGGAGGTGGACCAACTGTTACACTAGAAGGAGGTTTTATTCTAGTGATGTTATAGAAGGAATTAGATGATGAAACTTTATGGGATCCCAAAACCTAACACTTTTATGCTCTACAAAAAAATTTAAGTTATTTCAAGTCATTGTGGAGTTATACTAACTATTCCACTAGTAGAATATTTACTCACCTGCAGTAATCTTGTATAAGGAATTAGATGCCAAAACTTAGTGGGAGCATAAAATGACAGTTATAATGTTTGCACAAAATTTTATATCATTTGGAGTTACCATAAAGGCATACCAACTATTTCATTATCATGTGATTTTATTTACTTACGATAATGTTATGGAAGGAATTAGATCATGAAATTTTGTGGGTTAGAATAGTATAGACATAAAAAAATTATACGAAATTTTATATCATTTGGAGTTACCACAAAAAAAATTATTTGTTTTTTTTGGATTTGCCTACATCACTTGGTAGAGGGTTCATGATCTTGAGCAATATCTATGATAAGATTTAAATCACTAAATTTGGATTGGTTATATAAAATTTAATCTAAATTTTTTTTTCTAAATTTCATCTCAATTGGATATATGGAGCTAAAAAAATGATAGTTTTAATAATTGTTATTCAACTAGAAAAAGCATCTCCCTAGTCTAAAAAAAGGTTCATGGCTTTTTATAATATATGTAAAATCAGTTAGATCACCAAATTTATAATGATGATATAAAACTTAATCTATAAGCCATGTTTCAAATTTTAGATCAATTAGATAAGTGGAAGAAAAATTATGAAATATTTTATGATTATCATTCAACCAGAAACATGCATCTATCTACCCTGATGGATCACTACCTTGAGGAAGAGTTATGGTTATAATTAGGTTAAAAAATTTATTATATTTATATAAAACTATTTATATTCACATGTTTAAAATTTTACTTCATTTGAATGAATCGATTTAAAATTTTATAATTACTAGTAACTACCATTCAACTTGGAAATGTCATATATGTATTACGTGACACTTGACAGGTTATTATTCACCTATAATGACCTATGGTAACCTATGAAAGATTTATCTAGTGAAATTTATATGGGTGATGTAAAATGTAGTCTTCAATATTTGGTTAAAATTTCATATTAATTAGATCAATGATGCTTAAGTTATGGCATTTTTCATAACTGTTGATCAATGTAAAATGTCAGTTGATAGTTTTTGATAGTTACTAATAATTAGATGTTGATATTAAAAATTGAAGGTCACCCAAATATTGAACATTTTTAAGATGTCATGAAATTTGAAGAGTCACCCAATGAAGTTGTGGATTGCATAAGAATAATCTAATTTAGTTAGAGAAGCTTGTTTATGAAAAGGGGCAAGTTGTGTAGACCAGGGGTAGAGTAGAGTATAGCAGAATAGAGTGTGTTTATTTTTTCACAATTTTTTCTTAGAAAATGAGAATGTATTGCAGTGTGATGTATTGTAGATGGTCCAACCATTGTAATGCTTGAATGAATGAGGATCCAAATATTTGAAGTATTTTTATTGTTTGCATGTTTGGTTTGAGTTTATGTCTTAGTATAAGTGAAGATATAAGATACATAGAATTAAGGTTTCCCTTAGGTGTATATCATGTCATTGATTTCATCATATGGTATTAGAACCACATTTTTTATTTTTGGGAGAAGTGTGCATGAAGAAGACTCTGGTTGAGTCTATTATCAAGTTGTGAAAGAGAAGTTTACATTGTGGGAGAGATGGATCATAGAAAAAACATTGTTAGAATAGGGGGAAGACCAAGAGGACCTTGAGTATAAATTTAGATAAGATGATGAGAATAATGCAAGTAAGGTTGGATGAAATTGAAAGAGCATAAATTAGAGAATATGATGGTGGATACATGAGTAAGGATGAATAATAATAAACTCAAGATCTTGGCATGGAGGAATGGATAATAAAGCTAAAACTAGATTTCTTAGAGCTATGGTAAGCTTTCTAGTAAATCAAGGATGGAAACACTTTGTTATAATGGGATTTTGATTCTAGAGGATCTTATGCACTAGATAGCAAATATTGATATGTATTTTGATTAAGTATATGGAGGAACACAATAAGGTGAAATTTTATTGCACAAAGCTAAAGAGCCACATTTCTTTATGGCTATATCATGTACAGGCTAAGAGATAAATGAAATGTAATGAAGAGATAAAATCTTGGGTTAATATGGTGATAAATTTGAAGGCCAAAATTATGCCTTATGACTATCAGATGAGTCTATTTAGAAAGTTGCAGAATTTGAGATAAAAGGAGATCAACATTAAATAATACACTAATGAATTTTATAGACTCACTATAAGGGTTGGAAATATAGAGGATGGTCATGAGAATGTGGAAAGATATGTGAAGGGACTTTATTTTTATATAATATTAAATTAATGTGTTGTACCCGATAACTTTAGAGGAAACCTATTAATGTTTATTAAATGTAAAAGAAAAATTGATGAAGTAACAAGTAAACTCTAGAATTAGAGGAAGGTATTTAAAAGGATGTGGACAAAATAGTGGTGGAAGAAGTCAACAAAAAAATGGTGGAGAGGTGATTTGTTCAAAAACTTAGAACTCAGGCCAGAGAGGAGGATAGTCTTCTATACGAAGAGGATTTTATGGATGAGGTAGAGGTGGAGGTTTTTGAGGTAAATATTTTGGTTGTATTAATTATGTTGGTCATAAAGAGCAAGGTTGCCAAAAAAAACCTCAAAATAATAGTAAGATATTTGAAGGGACAAATCATATAGCCTTGGGAAATGAGGAGAGTGTTGTATTTCCTCTACATAGTGAATAGATAGAATAAGGAGAGACTCTATTGATAAATAGAGTGTTGTTGAAACCAACCAAGGAGGAGAATGAACTAGCATAGGGAAAGAGTTTATTTCAAACTATATGTAAATTTGGAGGTAAGTGTTTTGGAGTTGTTATTGATAATGGTATCACAAATAATTTAGTTTCTCCAAAGATGTTGAAAAAACTTGGGTTGAATTAATTGACACAACCTACACCGTAAGAGGTTTCTTGTTTGCTTAAACGGCATCAGGTGCTAGTGAATGAGCAATGTGTGGTGAATTTTTAGATTGATTCATATAAGGATGATGTATTATGTAAAATAATGTCCATGGATGTATAACATGTGTTATTAAGTAAGCTATGGAAATTTGATTAGATATTGTGCATGATGGAATAGAAAACACCTACACCATTATGAAATATGGTCATAAATTCACATTGATCCCATTGAAGGATAAATGAGATAAGGTGGAATTTAATTCTAAAGTGATGTTGGTATCCAATAAAGAGTTTTTGAAGGTAGAGAAGGAGGAAAAAACATGATTTTCACTAATTTTAAATCCTATGTAAGATGTGATAGCCACTATGGTGAGGGACTTATTAAAATTTAAAATATGTTGAACTATTATGTTAATATTATGAATAGTGAATTGCTGGATGGACTACCACCTATAAGGAGTATTAGTCATCATATAGATTTAATACCAAAAAAATGTTCCTAACAAAATAACATATAGGTTGAATCTAATGGAGAATGAGGAAATAAAAATAAATTGCATGATTTGTTGAGAAAGGGGTTAATTTGAGAAAGTTTAAGCCCATGTGAAGTTCCAGCTATGTTGGCACCAAATAAAGGTGGAGACTGGAGAATGTCTATGAATTCACTTTTAATAAACAATATCACCATTAATTACATGTTTCCATTACAAAGATTGGATGAATTAGTGGAATATTTGATTGGAACAAGGTACTTCAATAAGATGTATTTGAAAAGTGGATATCATCAAATCTAGATAAAATAAGGTGATGAGTGGAAGACTGCATTCAAAATGAATGATAGGTTTTATGATTGGCTAGTCATGCTATTCAATTTATCAAATATTCTGAGTACATTCATGATACACATGAACGAAGTGTTGAAGTTTTCCATAGGTAATTTTGTGATAGTATATATGGATGACATTATCATTTCTTCACATTCTATGGAGGCGCATTTAAATCATTTGGATTTGGTCTTTGATAAGCTGAAGGAAGAGAAATTGTTATTAAACTTGAAGAAGTGTAGCTTCATGAAAAAGGAGCTAATATATTTTGGCTTTATAACCTCTAAGGACAGGTTGAATATAGACCTCGAAAAAGTGAGGGCAATTTGGATTAGCCATGTCTAAAAAGTATGTTTGAATTGAGAATTTTTCATGGGTTGGAAATTTTCTATAGAAAGATTATTAGAAACTTCAATGGCATATGTGCATCCATCATGAATACCATGAGGGAAGATAATAATAAGTTTCAGGAGACTTTTCTAGCAGACAATAACTTTCAATTTTTGAATAAAAAGGTGATGAAACAACTAGTGTTAGCCTTACTAGATTTGGAAAAGTGTTTTAGGTTGATTACAATAAAAGTGGAATAGTTATATGAGTGGTTTTAATTCATGAGGGTAGGCCCATTTCCTATTTTAGTGAGAAGTTGAATGAAGCTAAGATGAAGTCTTTGATATATGAAAATAATTATATGCAATGTTGCAAGCTCTCAATAAGTGGCAGCATTAATTGTTTCCAAAAGAGTTTAGTTTATACATAAATAATCATGATTTGCAATTTGTAAATATCCAAGGTAAGCTAAATCAATGAAACATGAAATGGGTAGATTTTATTAAAATTTATTCTTTTGTTTTGAAATATAGAAGTTTAAATTCCAATAAGGGATTAGATGACTTGAGTAGGTGATCTCTTTTAGTGAATGAGATGAAGATGGAAGTCATTGGATTTGATTCAATGATAGAATTGTCTGAATAAGACTTAGATTTATGAGATGCATGGACAAGATGCTAGAATACAACAAACATAGACATAAATCTATGGTTAGATTATATGATTCAACATGGATTGTTATTATAAGGAAAGAATTTATGTATACCTCAAGGTTCCATGAGAGAGAACCTATTGAAATAAAAACATATTGGAGGTCTAGCTAGTCATTTTGAGTATGATAATACTTTAGCATAGTTGAGTGATAAATATTATTATCCTAAAATGATTATAAATGTGAAGAAGTTTGTGCATAAGTTTAGAGTTTGCCAACATGCTAAGGTCAATAGCCAAAATACTAGTTTGTATTAGTCATTGCCTATTATTGATAAACCATCAGATGTATTGAGCATGGACTTTGAACTTTATTCTTGTATTTCTAAGAGCACAATGAGATAAGATTCGATATTTTCTATTTTTAATATATTTTCTAATATGGCTCACTTTATATCATGTAATAAGACTAGTGATGTCACACACATTGGAAATTTATTTTTCTAATAATTTAAGAGATTTGGGTTTCCAAGGAGTATCGTATCGAACAGAGATATAAATTTTGTTGGGCACTTTTAGAAGACACTATTGAATAAGTTAGGAAAAAAGTTAAACTTAAATTTAGCATATAACCCTCAAACTGCTAGGCAAATAGATTTTTTGAATCAAATTCAAGGTAATTTATTAATATGTTTAGTTTGTGGCAAGCCCAAATAGTGGTATTTGATGTTGGCAAAAGATGAGTTTTCTTAAAATGACTCAGTCAATCAAAGTATAGGATGGATTTCTTTTCAATTAGTGTATGTGATCATCCCTATAGGTGTATCTGAGTTGAGGAGTACCATTGAGATGAATAGGAGAAGTGTAGAAGGTGAATACTATGCCTAAGTTATGCACGATGAGCATAAGGAAGTTAAGAAGATAATTTAAAAGAGTGATGGAAAATATAAGCAATATACTGATATGTGATGAAGATAATTGAATTTTTTAGGTTGGGTAATTATTTTTGCCACATTTGTGCAAGGAAAGGTTTATAAGAGGTTAGTAAAACAAACTTTAGTAGAAGAAGATTAGACCTTACAATATTTTGAGGAATTTCTCAACTAATGATTGTGAATTGGAATAACTGGATGGAGTATGCATATCACCTATCTTCAATGTAGTATATTTGTACCCATACATTTTAGAAAAAATTAGTGAGAACATGGATTTTTTAGTAATGGATTGAGAGAGTAGATGTTTCCTATAGCTAAAAAGGAAATAGAAGTCATTCTATAAATTCAGATTGGCAAGAAGAGAAGGGGAAATGAGTAATATGACTACTTTGTCAAATGAAAGGATGGATAAATTTAAGATGCAACTTGGACAAATGCATTCAAAGTTATAAAACAAGGTAAAACTATAGAGGAACTCACAATAAGTTCATAATTAGGAGCTCATGAACATTTCATTACCTTGGATGCCTGATGCAAGAGCATCTAAGGAATCTATCATGTGTATATTTTTTAGTTCTTTGGCCTTGGAAAATTTTGCCATGCCTTTGATTTCACATATTATAATTATCTATTATTAGCCTTAGCACATATCATGTCCTAAATATGCCTATGTATACCAAGTTATTCATATTCATTTACCAAGTATCACAAAGTATGCATCGAATGATGAATTACTTATCCATAATTAAATTTAAAGCCTTTGTTTACCATATTTATTGTTTCACTTGGGATGAATTCTTTCACCCTAATAATTTAATCATCATCAAGCTATTGTGACATCATCCACTTGTAAAAAAAATGGTTTATGTGAATGGTCATGTAGTTACATCACATATCTAGGAAAGATGAGGTCAAATCCCTTGCTCAAGATACTATTTTTACATACATAAAATTGTATTTTATTTGATTCTATCATGCATAATATGAATTTGTAACTCCCTAGTGTTTTCATAACCCATTATCTATTTTAGTTCTTCTTCATTATGTGTTTGTGGTGAACAAATTCAAGAGTAAGAAGACATGAAATCAGATTTTTTATCCACATATTGACAAAAATAAAAACAATATGTGATGACATCAAATAGTGCACTTACATAATAAAATTTAGATTTTATAATTAAGGATAGTATACATTTAGTAAAACAAAACATATTTTATAAAAATAATAGAGTGACATATTTAATGGTAGATTACTAAGTGTCAAATCTATTCTTTGATAAAAAGGGTTTCAAATTTCACACATTGCTAATATATACTTCCATGACATTGTTTAACTAAATACCATTAGGTCAATTGTCATTACTAGAAACTCCCCCACTTATCCTCTTGAAAAATATTTAGAAAATAAACTAAAGCATCTTACTGGTAACACTTCCTCATTCATAAAAAAATTTCAACATTTTTTTTGGAAAATAAAAAATTGTATGATTCACAAAGAAGATATTTTGGTAAGTTTTGATGTTGTATCACTTTATACCAAGATTCCTCTTGATGAATCTATGAAATTCATCTGAGAGGTCACTAACTCCCAAATTTATAACCTTGTTTAATTATGCTTACACTCTACATTTATCACTTTCAAAGTGAAATATATGAGCAAAAAAATGGAGTTTCCATGCATTCACCATTATTCCCTATAGTGGTAAATTTATTTATGGAGCATTTTGAGAGATAGGGTTTAGAATCATATCCTTCAAAATATGGATGGTGGGATAGATTCATGGATGACACTAACACCAAATGGTTACATGTAGAGGAAGACCTATATAAGTTTCTAAAATATTTAAATGACTAAAATGCGGACATCCAATTCACCATGGAAAAATAAATTAATAGTAAACTTCCATTCCTAGATGTCAGGATTGTAAAAAAATAGGATATGTCCCTATCCCATTGAGTTTATATAAAAGTGACTCATACAGATTTATATCTTCAAATTGATTCTCATCATCACCCTCACCAAAAATCAATGTTTCTTGACTCTTTAGCAACAAGGGCTATAAGAATTTTTTATCATGAAAGCCTTAAGCATGAGAAAGATCACCTTATTAAATTCTTTACTTCCAATGGATATAACAAAGGTGAAATAGACAAGGATTTTTATACAGTTTAAAATTAAAAAATTAAAGCCCATTATTGAGAACTAGGTTACACAAAGAATTATCATTCATTTTATTAAAGGGATCTTGGAAAATAATTCTAGAATTGTAAGAAAAGTTGGGAGTCAAACTGTTTCTGAACTACACATTACTCTCTTCATACCTCCCTTGATTATGCCAAAGATCCCATTAATCCTTTAAATCAAAATGGTGTATATGTGGTTCTTTGTTCTTGTGGTAAACCCTGTATTGGTGAAACTGGTCATTCCCTTAAGACAAAATTAAAAGAACATTCTAGTGACATCATGAGATCTCATATTTACTTGGCTTTAGATGAATACTCACTCAAAAATAAACACCAAGTTAACATTAATGAAGCCAAATTAATTATGAAAGAAGATGACTATTGGAAGTAGAAAATAAGAAAAATTATTAAAATTTAAAAAATACCTCATAACCTCAATAGAGACACCAGACTTGGTATTGGATACTCTTGATAACCAACCCTAAACCATATTAAAGAAATATGATTTTATTTGTTTCCCTTTTTGTCTTATTATCATTGAGATGGCCGACCTATCTCTTTATTTTTATTTTTTAATATCATTTATATGATGTTGGTGGGATACTATTTCCATGCTTTACCATTATTATCTTTCTCTCTTTTCCCTAATGATGAGTACACAATAGGTACTCGAAACATCAATTTTTGTCTCATTTCTCATGATGAATCCAAAAATATTTTTTTCAAATATATATATATATATATATTTCCCCTAGAAAAAATTTGTAACTTCATATTAATTAAAATATAAATTACATTCTATATCCACCCCAATAGAAATAATCCCCCAAGAGATCAAGAAAGAGGTATATCCACCCCAATAGAAATAATCACCCGAGAGATCAAATAGAAGCTCCATATCAAGGGAGAGTCAACATAATTTAAAGAGATGACAACCATAATAAATAACAATAAAAGAAAGACTAACAGGAAACTAGATCAATAAAAATTAGTGGGAAATATATCACGACTAATCATTAATCATGCCTTTTTACCTTTTTTAATTTTTACATCCTGCTACAACCCATTAGAAGGTTCCACTGGGACAACTTGTATGTCTGATGTTTG
>JARHVA010003286.1:1510000-1700000 GCA_037957365.1 Torreya grandis
CACTTTGATAGAATCAAAAATATTTCCTTCAAGAGATTGCCTCATAAATAGTCTTTACTCTATTTGATAGGTTAGATTATATTAATTGCAATTTGATCATATAACATATATTTGGTAACTAAGATATAAACTATAAATAAGTTCTTTCAAAATTTCTTTAGTATATCCATAATCAATAATGGCCTTTAAATTATGTTTTTATTTCAATTAACAAACCATGCCAAATGAAATATTATTATTACCTTAAACTAGTTATGGGGCCATATGGAAAGACAACTATGAAAAGTAAGGGTGGCAAGCCAATATCTTTAAATAAATGATTTTTAGGGAACATACCATTATATTTATTCTTTTAAATATAAATGACTGTGCATGCAAACAAATACTCTCAGTCTTCCTTTCCATTAAGAGAACATGTATATAATAGTTGTACACTCTATTATAAATATTCATATGTATATGAGCATAAGTGAATTTCTCAAATACATATGTGATAGTTTATAGATTTTTTTAGTCATTGATGCAATACATTGGCATAAGCAAAGATTTGGTAATCAAAAAATTGGGATGAGAGGTTTGAAATGAAGGTGCAAATAATTTCTAAGTCATTTTCCTTATAATTTCAAGGTATGGATTTGTGTTTCTTTTATTCTGATGACTAAGATCAGTTTTTTACATGTACAATCATCTATTTTAAATGAATTATATTGATAATGTATTAACTATATCCATAATCAATAATGGCCTTTCAAATAGTATTTAATTTCAATTAACAAACCAAGGTAACTAAAATATAATTATTACCTTAAGATTATTATGTCATAAGTCATAAATGGTCCTTAACACATTTATAAAATCAACTAAAATAAGCAAGCTCTTCCTTCTATATGGTTTTAATGACTAAACAATTAAAATTAAATAATTTTCAAACTTTTTATTTTATTTTTAGCATTGAATGTGGTATAGGTTGAATTAATGCTACAGGGATCGATGATTGGATTTTGTCCCATTTATTTGTAAACTAGCATCGACATATTGAGGGTGTCCAAGGCAAAATTTAATGTTTGTCCAACATGTCACCTGTGTGATTAATAAAAGTTGATAGAATACATATTGATATTTTTCTCAAAATTTTTAGTCATTTATGCAAGCTATTGGTGAAAGTGAAGCTATTGGTCCAATATATATACTTATGGTTCATTACACAATAGATACCTCAGATAAGTTTGGTATAAAATGATAAGAGAGAACCACAATATACTTATGATATATATAATAGAGTTTACAAATGTTATAGACATGTTCTCTTAATCAAATAATAACAAAAATACATAAATTACCTCTTAATAATTTATGTACTCTACATTATCTTCAACAAGCTTTATCAAAACCCTGATAAAATAAATCTCAAAATCAATCACAAAATTTATTATCCTTCCTTGATAAACCTTGATTTTAGATGCCTAAATTTAAAAATTTAGCATGCCAATTTTCTTCATTTTGTTCTTGATAATTATTATTTGCATTTTCTTCAAAATTTATTGGAATTGCATCTAGTATTATAGAGCTATACTATGTTTGAATAAAAATTAATCAATCCTCTTCTTTTAGATATTGACTACTAAATCATCAGAGATCTATCAAACAAAAAAATTAAGACATTATATCTAGTTGTATAGATCCTCGAGCAACTCTCCAATTTTTGTCTTGATTATTTCCTAACTTTGACTTTAAAATTTACCAAATCACTAACAAATTTCTCATCTCTCATTGAGATTAAAATCATTATTTAACATAAATTAGAAAGATTAAAATATTTTGAAATACCATCCCATTGTATTTCACTCAAACTTAAGGTAGTCCATAGTCTAGTGATTGAGGCATCTTTGAAAGCATGTTCCAAAACTTGTTATGGAAAATTAAATAGATCACTCCCTTAGATTTTGAAAATCAAAAATGCCTTAAATTTGTTCACCATTCCATTATACACTCTTATATAAGTGTTGGGCCAAGTCTAAAATTATGATGAGCTAACACTTTTCCAATATTTAGGGTACATCACAACCATGGATTCTAGTAGTTCATTCTAAGGAAAACAATGTCTAATATCTGAAGAGAAACATTTTAAAATTTCCTTCAAGGTGTAACTTATAAAATATATAACCTCAAGTAATCAATCCCTTGTAAAATGAACTTGTTTGAGTTTATTAGATCAACCAACTATGTCAAAAGTGTGAATTATGGTATTTACTTAATTTATACTAAGAATTGTACATGATCTTACCATATGTACTTCACATAAAGAGTCATTGAGACTAATGATCATAATATATGCTATTTTTAAATGTTTAAGGTAATAATTATGTTTTAGTTGGCATGGTTTGTTAATTAAAATTAAAAAAATTAAAGGCCAATATGGATGTCGTTAAAACAAATGGGAAAACTTGGTAGGGTTGCTTAAGGAGCTTGGGCATGGTGGATCAGTCAATGGAAAGATAAAAATTGATGATAATAAACAAATATAAGAAAGGATCAAATTTCTAAAGATATTTTGGATGGTATAAATTAATCAGCAAAGCCTTTACTATAGGAGATAGAGATGTTATTGGTGGAAAAAATTTAGTCCCTTATCAAATATTTAGGTGAGCAGAGGAGCAAGCCAAGGTTAGTGGGTTCTCCAATTTTTGGGTTAAATATTAACCTAAATTTGAACTGACTGATGTATCACCAACAATTCTTGATATACCCAATGATGACAAAGGCCATGTTAGAGTAGAAGAAATCTTTTACAAGAGTTATTTCAAAAGAGGTAAAAAAATCCATTGATTTCTTTTATAACTTTTAAATCAATTTATTTTAATGAAGAGATTCTTGATAATATTTTATTTGTAGAATAATTTGTTTCCAAAAAAGGGATCATTTACATATTTAAACAATTTTGGCTAAGTCTTCTATCCCTTCATATCTAGATGTCAGAGGTTTGGAAACCTGGTTTGAAAGGAGATTTAGAGATTTACCCCTATGTCAGGGATTTTTTCATAACCATTTTTGACCCTATAGAATATAAGAATAGGATTTTATAAGTATATATATGGTCCATGGATTAACATTTTCTTTTAATGAATCCATGATTCATGGAGTTTAATCTGATGACTGAAATATTTCTACTAGACCTGTATGGATCTAGCTCCCTCACCTTCCTCTTTAATTATTATCCAAACCCTACTTAGCTATTATTAGGGAGACTTTAGGTGAAATATTGACTATTGATGAATCAAAAAATCCATATCTACACACTTATTATGCAATAATTCTTGTGAATCTAGATGTGACCCCTTAACTCCTTACAAATATAGAACTAAAAGTTTAGTATCATTCTTGGTCTCATATCTTTGATTATGAAGGAGTATCCTTCAAATGTATATTTTTTTTCCATATGGAATTTATTAGACTCATGTCAAGTTGTTTATAAAAAATAGGGTATTTCTTGGTGAAAAAATAAAGATCGTGATCTCTTGACAGTGCAAGTTGTTGATCTTGAATAGTCTGAAAATGAAAAGATTTCAACAAAGGAGGGAAGTTTGGTAGATCCACAAGCTATAAGTAACTCAACAAAGGATATTTTAGGATAGAAGTGTTATTTTAGCATATTACATTGTTTAATCTTAGTATTTATCATTGGTTAAGTGATTTTGTTAGTTGTTTACCGATCTAGTAAGTTATGATTGATAGTTACTACAAGCTGGTAAATTATATAACTATATTTAATATGTATTTATATTTACCTAATATTGATCGATAACATCATCAAATTATTATCAGTTCACTTATTAGTATCAAATTATGATATAGTGATCTATAATAAAACTCTAGCCCACAAAGGAGAAAGTGTAACATAGCATAAGCATTGAGCAAGAGTGAAAGAGTGATGATGGATGCACAAGTGGACTTTCATTTGCCTAATCATGGAATTTGAGAAATGAAGGAGAGCATGAAAACCTAAATATTGATGAACAACACAAGTCTATTGATGCATATTAGAAGTCCATTAATGGTAGAAGAGTGTAGCACTAAATAACATGGATCAGAATAAAAGCCTAATCGATGAATCTAAAATTTGATTGAGAAAATATGTGGCACAATAAATCTAAGAACCTTAAAGTCTAAAAGAAAGTGCAAAATCCTAAAGAGCTTATGAATCCAGTTCAATGTGTGACACTATGGTTTAAATTTTCAAGTAGTTGAAATGATTTAATAAGTTATGAGAAGAAGAAAGTGTGAAGGTGCAGCATGGAACACAACCAAGGTGTTGAAGAGAGATGTGGGAAGCTAACCAAATAATAAAATTAGGAAATATGAAGTGATAATGAAGAAACAGTGTATTTAAATGAATTTCATTAATTGCCCTTATTTTTACTATGTTCTACAAGAAGCCCTCCAAAATATTATAAATATTCAACTGGATAAATTAATTCACCAAGGCTTGCATGACTATTTTATGTTCAATGTGAAGTGACGTGTGTAGAAAATCAATGCAAATCTTGATGAATGCTTTGATGTAGATGATGAATACAAAGATAAATGCACACCCAAGCATCTGTATCTAACTGTATAATCATATCAAGGCCATTTTTGTGTAACTTTCCATCGTTACAAAATATGTACACTTGTTTATACATAAAATAATTTTGAATCAATAAATACTATTTTTATTTTGAAATCTTGTATAAGTATATAAAATAATTATATAAAATGTTTTCACCCAAACTAATCTTGTCTCAGACCCAACTCCTAAAAGGGATGAATTTTGCCACATGAAAGATTACTTAGTTTAATTATTTAGTTTAAATAATTATGGAGCATCATCATTGACATGGTGACCCATCCTACCATTTTTGATGATCACACAAAATATGATATATCATATGCAAAAGTCCTCATGTTGATAACACTTAGTATCATTGATGAGGCTCAACCTCACATTTAGGATGCATTGACATTGAAAGAGGCTTGGGACATTTTATCCATAATATATGAGTAAAAGAATTAGATGAATATATTCCATATCCATTCAAAACTTCATACTTTAGTATTAAAAAAGGTGAGAAAGCTGAGGAATTCTTACACCGAGTAGCAGAACTATGAGCTGAAATGATTGTGCTTGGAAAAAATATCAAGGACAAGTTATTGGTTCCAATCATGTTGATATATCTTCCATCTCAATTTTGTACATTCATCATGGCATTGAACATCACAAACCAAGTAATTTATTTCAAATAATTGGTGAATTTGCTTCAACAAGAAGTAGCCATTCAGTCTGTGCAATAAGATTTTGAGGATAAATCCCTAATTTTCAAGCACTATGGTTCGAAATTCTCAAAAGGACCACCAAAGAAATCACAAAATCATCACAAATATAAAAATTAAAAAATATGGTGTGACATTTATGCACCATTATGCATCATATTCATAGCTGCTAGTATAATGCCTTGACACAAGGCTCATCTAGTCAAAAGAGCACATCAGGAAGAGATGAGTCACATAAATATAAGAGACATCCTCAACAATAGAATCAATGAAAACATGTATCATCACAATAGCATGATGAATTTGAAGAGGAAGTACTTGAAAAATTAAAATGGAGTGGCACATATAATGACATTTTTCTTGTCTTCCAAACCTCATCACACATGAGAAAAGTTTGGTTGATCAACTCTTGTACTAACAATCATATGATAGGATGCAAGGATCTATTTGAGTCACTAACAACTCAACCCATTAGAGATCGAGTTTGAATTATAAATGAAAAAGAGTATGTTTCAAAAGTAATTGATACTATCACCATTCCTCTCAAGACACAAACTTGTACTCTTACCAAGGTACTATATGTCCCTAGCTTGACAACAAATCTTTTGTTTGTAAGTCTTCTCATAAATCATAAAGTTAAGGTAGAGTTCATGATCAAGAATGGCATAAAATATTGTCTCTTCTCATGAGATGGTCAAGTTGTTACTAGATATTTTTTGAAGGAAATATTATTTTCCCTAGATGTAATTTCATTCAATGTAGTTTCTCTCTCTATCTCTATGATAGAATCCACAACATTGAGGAATTATTGATATGGGCACCTTTTTGTTGGTTCTTTATACCAATGTAGATCTAAGGCCATGGTATATGGATTTATTTATCTATCTATCTCATTCATTATATGTACTTCTTAGATTTATAACTTGAAAACAACATTGGGTTCCATTCAAGCTAATTTCCTCATAAGCCAAGGATCGTCTTGATGTGGTATATATCGATCTATGCAGACCTTTGCCTTCCTATTTCCAAGGATTCAAGTACTTTCAACTATTTATTGATTATTTCTCTTGGAATACATGGGTGTTCTTTCTAAAGAAAAAGAGTGAAGACGTAACTCATTTTAAGGTATTCTACCAATTTATTGTCAACCAATCAAGGAGGCCTCTTCAACTCCTCTACTCAAATAAAGGGGTAAATTCACATCAAGATAATTCTTGGAATTATTTAGGTAAAATGACACAATATGACACCTTAATGTTCCCCATACACCATAGAAAAATGGAATAGTAGAGAAACATAATCATTTAGTCATCGAGATGGCTCATTGCATGCTTTCCACTATGATGTTGGACACACCATTTTGGTTAGAAGTAGTTTATATAGTTGTATATCTTCTTAACAAGGCACCTATAGATATATTTCATGAAAAGATAGTAAAATAGGTATGAAGTGGTCATAAACCTTCAATCTCTCATCTTAGATTTTTTGGTTGTACATCTTATATGCATGTCCCTACTAAAAAGAGGAAGAAGATTGAACCAAAGACACTCCAATGTCTTCTATATGGTATAGTACTACCTCAAAAACATATCATCTCATGGATCTTGAGATAAAGAATATATATGAAAGTTGATATGTTGTTTTTGATGAGTTATTATTCGACTCATTACCATAGAAGGAGGCAAATTATACCACCTCACATAGATTATTCCCACAGTTAGATGATAAGAATGAAGTATCTTCTCACAAATGAGGTGAGATACAAGGAGATTTCTTCATTGACATTGGAAATATACAAGATAATTATTGATAAAATCAGTAGCAACATCGATGTCCAAAATGGGTAGACAACACCATCAGGGACTCCCACTTGAAATCTAATATAGATACATCATCAGGAGTTCAGAATAGAACATAGGTGAGATTAGGAAGTTAATCTGACACTGATGAGTTCAATAGTTAACAACACCAAACTAGATATATTTTGAGAGGCTTTATGTCAATCTTATTTTAATAAGGGCATGGATGTTAAATATGATGTTCTCATCAAAAATGGGATGTGGGAACTTTATAATATGACTATAGCAAAGAAATATATTAACTACAAGTAGATTTTCAAGACAAAATATAAGGTAGATGGATCTATTGATAAATACAAAGCTATAGTGAAGCATGTTTTGAGATATGTCCAAGGTACAATTGATTATAGTTTGGAATACAAGAAGAACTCAAATTTTTTCTTACAGGGTTATATAGACTCAGACTATGTTGGATCTATTGATGATAGGAAATCAACCTTAGGGTATATTTTTCATCTCAAATTTGGACCAATTTTGTGGACAAATAATAAGCAATTTGTAGTTATTCTCTCATTCATAAAGGTAAAATACCATTTTTCATGAGGATCTTTGTGCTAGCCAATTTGGTTATTTCACATTCTATCTGAAATAAACATTCCTAAAGATCAAAAAATAATTATTTTTTGTGATAATTAGGGTGTGTTAAATCTTGTCAAGAATCTAATATTTCATGAGAAGACCAAACATATTGAGGTCTAGTGCCAGTATATTCTATAAAAAGTATTGAACCACCACATTCATCTTCAATACTACCCAACATATTCAAAAGTAGCATACATACTCACCATGTCTCTTGGCAAGGTAAAATTTGATTTGTTTTCGGGGTACATTTATAAAAATAGTGTAATAGAGGGGGGAATGTTAGCATACCATATTACATTATTTAATATTAGTATTTAGCATCATTTAATTGAGTTGGTTAATTATTTATTGATCTTGTAAGTTACAATTCATAGCTATTACAAGTCAATAAATTATATAAATACTTTTACTATGTATTTATTTGTACCTACTATTGATCAATAACATCATTGAAGTATTCTCAGCTCACAAGATGGTGGAGAAGAGTCCTAATTTAGAAGGTACTATTTTAAGATAAATCCAAATATGAAATGAAATTAAACCATTATAGATTCCAATGAGCAGATGGTAGCAAGAATTTCTCAGAAAAACATATTTCCACTGATGCATTAGAAGTCTCCATTCCTATATATGTATACTCAAGATAAGGAGGAGATTGGATAGTTGTCAATAATAAAAATAAATGGAGAGGCAAGAATGAATCATAACTTCTCAATATGATCCTAAGATCATATAGTGGTACATATAGGTCATTGATGCTAGCTTAGTGTTGTTTGTACCTCAAGGCATTTTCATGTTATTCATTGCATTTATCTAGGATTTTAGGCCCCTTTATTTTCTTTTTTGTTTCATTTTTAGGATGTTTTAGTGAAGATATTTTTATTGTAAATCTAGGCTTGTTGAGGCCTTTCCTAATTGCTTCTCTTCTAGGGTATGGGTCCCTAGTTCAAAAAAACTTGCCCTTTACCAATAATAGAAAATCATTTTGGGAGACCTTATTATATAGTTTATAATTTTAAAACTATGAAAATATTTTGAATATTTTTTTTATTTATGTCATCCTCACTTTTCATTGGTGTCTTGCCCTATGGTCCCATCGTTGGTCTATACTCTATACTCTAATTTTTTGTCACTATTTCTACTATACTCAGTTTATTATATTATCTGGTTGGTCTTTACCATATAATTATTTTAAGTAAATAAGAAATTGATTTATTTTAAGAAATAATGATATGTAAGATACTTATATTAAATAATACACAAAGAAAAAATTGAATAAATGCAATAGAGCCTCATAATCACACTATATTTTATTTTTAAATGTTTAAGGTAACAATTATATTCTGGTCGGCATCATTTTTTAATCAAAATAAATAAATATTTGAAAGGCCAACATGGATGTGGTTAAGACATTTTGGTACACCTTATTATATAGTTTATAATTTTAAAACTATGAAAATCTTTTGAATATATTTTTTAGTTATGTCATCCTCACTTTTCATAATTATCTTTCCCTATGGCCCTATAGTTGGTTTATACTCTATACTCTGATTTTTTGTCATAATTTTTGCTACACTCAATATATTACATTATCTAGTTTTTCTTTTGAAAGACTTAAATAGGTATGTACTCAATTTATACTTAGTCATATGGCCATCAAATTTCGCACTTAAAAATTTCAAATTTCATCTTTAAAAAGAATGACAAATTTAATATTTAAAAATAAGGAACAATAAATAAGATCTCAACTTTAGACTTCTCATCCTCTAACCTCTTTATCCTTCAATTTTTTAATTAATACAAATTGCCTCCTGTAAAATAAATATATGAAAGTACTTCAAATTATTTAAAACCCTAAAACCTAAATTCATTTAACTTCATTTCTATTAAATTTTTATTCTTTTATGGTCATGGGAATTGTAATGTGAGCGGAAATTACAAGAGGAGGCCAAAGACGAGTCTAAGTATCCAAAAAAGATGTAAAATCCAAGTAATAAATGCAAGCCCTACATGTCATAAAATCATGAAGTGAGTGACAATTGTAAGTTGAGGCCAAGGAGAAGTATAAGAAACCAACATTCAAGTACAATCCAAGTAATAAATATAATCCCTATATGTTGTGGGAATCATGAAGCAAGCAAAAATTACAATAGGAAGCCAAGGAGGACTCTAAGAAAACAAAAATGAAGTACAATCCAAGTAAGAAATGGAAGCCATACATATCTACAAATTTTTTCACACTTTTAATGAATTCTTCCTATTTTTAATGGAATAAAGCTATTGTCATGTTATTTATTTCATCAGACCTTTGCTCACAGTGTGAAAACTTTTTTTATCTTATATCAAAACCCTTAATATTAGACATAATTTGGTTATCACAGGGGATTATTTGTTTAGTAATGAGATCAACAAGATATTTACAATTTTTTAGCATTATTTACTTAGTAATGAGATAACCAAGACCTCAAAAATATTATTAATGTGTTTTTGGGAAATGATGTGGTGATGACTTATTTACCAGAGTTGTACACACTTGCTTAGGGTTTAGGTTTGGGATGGGTCTATAGTAATATTATTTGTGTTGTCTCTCATGTCTTAATTGCTTGGATTTAATCATTTGGGAAATATTTTTAAATGGTTGGACTACACCCAATTTTAAAGGGCAAAGTAAAATAGCCATTCTAAAAAACTTAAATTATCCATTGATCATAATCATTATTCCACCTCAAGCATATTTGCTCCATGAATGTGTTTAGGGAAAGGGGTTTAACTTAGATTTTTTTCCATCCTTTTTTAATTTGAATATGATGCTTGATTCTCTAGCTATTTATAAGTTTGTTGAAATAACTAATAAAAATATCTAGTCAATTTATACTGGCATGGTGATTTTTCCAAAGATTTGCCAATGAAATTATACTTGAACTCTAGGATTTTCCAAGATTTTATAATAATATTTTAGGGGTCCATTCTTAAAATTATCCCTACTTATGGTAAATATTCATTGATAAATTTATGGCTTGGCCTTGTTTTTCTAAATTATGCTTGTTCAATGGATTTTATGGGTCTCTTGGGTGGAGAAAGTGGTTCAATGATGTTTTCAGAGGTTTGTTTGGTACAAATATTTTTTCCCTTATAGAATGGGTAAGAGACATGTTTTTAATTTCAACACTCTACCCTATTTAAGAAGGGAAGAGTATTTCTTGACTCTATATTTTAACTATTGTATTTTAGATCTCACGGGAGAGGGCCTCCTGTTGTGCCCAAAATGGTTCCATATCTAGGTAAATACCTAGTTATTTCTATTTGGGGGCCTATTTCAAGCCTTTGTAGTTAGAATGGTATCTCAATTTACCTTTAGAAGTGTTTTTTTAGATTTAGGTTCCCTAAGGGACCTAGAAAGGTTTCCCTCTTCATTGATTTTTGAAACTTGGACCTCCATCTATGTCTAAGCTGGTTCTCGATCTAGTCAAAATGGATTGTTGGTCCCCTGGGACCTTGATGGTTCTTTTGATACCTGGGCCTCTTACTCCATTAGTCCACATTGGTTTTTATTCCATCTAAAACCAAATAGTTGTTGCATGAATCAAAAGTACTATTTTCTCTTTCCAATATTTTCACTCTCTTAGTTCCTACACTAGTCAAAATCAATTCTTACTCTTCTTTTTATGTTTATTCTTTTGGTTGGGTCTTATTTGTTGTGATGTAGACATGGGCATCCTTGTATTCCCAATATGGTTCTAGATCTATTAAAATTCTATAATGTAGGGTCCCCTACGGGATCTAGTGGTTCTTTTAGAGACCTGGGCCTCTTACTCCACTAGTCCATGATGGTTTCTAGTCCATATAAAAATAGCTAGTTCTCTCACCAAGAAAAAATGATTGTTTCTCTTTCCACTATTGTTCCTCCTTCGTCTAGGTTCTTTCTACTCTTTTCACTATTGTTTCTTTTTTTGGCAAGGTGTTTTTTATCTTCCTAGTGAGCTACATCTTCTTCTATATTATGTATACTAGGTTACGACTCAGACCTCCTAAAGTATCTAGGATGGGTTCCACACTAGTCAAAAGTGTGTTTACCTCAATCTAAATAATTCTTTCTAATATTCCTGGAACATGGATTGGAATAATAAAAATAAAATCTTGAACATTGAAAAATTTAACTTGAATTATTAAATCATCATTTGTTTCTTCTCAAATAGAATAATATACATTTAAAATAATAGAATATGAGACAAAGAAGAATGTTATACATTTGGTGTTTCATTATATGTACTTTTATGAGTCAACAAAAGAGGCCTATGAACAATTCTCATCCCTGGTGTAAATTATAATGTCTTTTGACTTTTTTAGTCATTTAAAAATGCTAAAAGATAACTAATTTTTAAATATGATAGGTATGATTTGTTGTTCCCCAAAAATATCAATCATTTTTGGGACAACATTTGAATTATTTTGGTCCTACAGACCAAATTTGTCTCTTCCCTTTCCGAAATTTGTCCTGGGCATTCAAATTCCTCATTTTTCAAGCTTCTCAAAAATCTATGGACTTTGCAAGCTTGAATCTATGGACTCTGTAGGAAGATAAATCTATGAAATTTGCAAGAAAAGAAAATCTATGGACTTTGCATACCAAGTTCAACGGACTTCACAGGTTGATTTCTACAAACTCTGCAGGAAAGAAGCAAGCTTTCAACACTTAGGCAATCTCAAGGTTGGTTCAATGACCAAGTTCAACCAAAAGAGTTCATCGGCAAGCATCTAAGCAAGAATTGAACCGTTTAACCTTGAACCATTTTTATTCAACAGGTTCAACAGGTTCAAAGGTTCAACAACAGCAGCAAGAGTTCAATCGCTTCTAGGTTCAAGGGCTTCTACAGTCAGGTTCAAAGGCTTTTACAAGCAGCTTTAATCAATGTTTTACAAGTTTTTGAGGCTTGAACCATTGAACAATTGAACCACTTTGGTTCAAAGGTTCAACGGGTTCAAGGTTCAACAGGTTCAATGCGTTTGGTTCAATGAAGATCAAAAGGACTTAGCTAAATCAGAGTGAATGAATCGATTGAACTGATGAACCATTGAACCACTTTGGTTCAAAGCTTGGTTCAATGCTTTGGTTCACTCAGTCAGTTCATTAAATGGTTCAACAGCTTTTGGTTCATTCAAAGGGTTCATCAGCTTGGTTCAAAGCTTAGTTCAACAATTGGTTCAAAGGAGCAGTTCAATGCAAAAGTTCAAGAGAGCCTCCTGAAGGACAAGTACCCTTGCGAAGGGCACTTGGTCGACAAAAGCACCCTTTGGAAGGGTCATTTTCAAAAAAGACACAAAGTCCATGGGAAAAGGGTCAGTGAAAAAAGTCCATGGGAAAAGTTTCAAATGACTCCAAAGAAAAGGTCAATGAAGGAACCCAAAGGGAAGGTGCCCTTGCGGGGGACTCTCAGCTGCCAGTTTAAAGGACACTCCCCAAAATCCCAAGGGTCACCTTCCCTTCAGGAGGATGCAAAACAAAGGACTTAGCGACCCGATAGAATAAAGAAGCCTGAAGGCCATCTGAAGACCACCTGAAGGGTAGATACCCTTGGGGGGGCTCTTCCCAACCCAAAGTGGATCATTTCTTAAGGCTCAAAAGGTAGGTCACCTCTGGGAAAGCTCAAATGACAAAACTGAAGGAATTGTTGAGGAAAGTGATGTGCCCGTAGATGTCAAAGTTGAGACAATGAAATAGTTGTTGATCCTTGTAGTTTTAAATCTATGGACCTGAATGCATTAAAAGGTTTTGAGGCCAAGATCAATAGGAAGTGATTAAGGAATAGAACATCAAATTGAATCTAGGACCTGATTCAATTAACCAGAAAAGGAGGAATGACCAGAAACATTTGCACATTAGATATGTTTCTAGAAGTAGACCACCAGGTGGATATTGAAAGAGGCAAACTTTTAATAGCGTGACTTGTTTCTCTGCATTGAGAAAAATAAATGGGTAGATGCCCCTAAATTCTAGCCTGTCTTCTTAACAAATTTCAATGTAACATGATGTGTTACTATTCCCAAGTCCTTCTTGAAGAGGCTATATAAGGGACTCTTTTATTGTAAATGGATCTCTCTCTAACAATCAGAAACAAAACTCTGCCCAAATTGAAAGGCATTACTAAGACTTTGAGCTCAAATTGTTGATCATATTTTGTTATTAGAATAAGAAAGCAAGTGACTTTTAAGACTTTGCGTTGTGATATCTTTGTTGTTGGGGAAACTGTTCTTATGTCTTTTTCCTTAATATATTTTCTGTTTCTTTAATTCAACAAGTAGAATTAGTGAAAGTAGTCAGGAAGGTGTCCTGAAGTCAACTATGGAGAGACTTTGTACCCCCATTTTTGCCTTTAGTGTGTTTTCTTTTCATTTCTGTGTAAAGGACCTTGGGATGACTTTATGCCCTCATTGTCCTTCGTATCTCACTCTTGGGCAATTCAGGTGGAGACTTTGTGCTAAATCTCAATTTGTTGGTTACTACGTCCTTGGTTACATTTTGCATTTACTATCAAGAGTATTCTTGTGGTTTGTTGAATAGTACTTTTGAAACAAGAGGAGTGCTTGCTGTCATTTCCATTGAGATTTTTACTTTGATTTGCACGCATCATCTCTGAAGAAAGAGAGATGGATGGTTTATCCCACCCTTGAGTATTATTTTCTATATATATATATATATATATATATATATATATATATATATATATATATATATATATATATATAGGGAACATCCCCTTGATGAGAGGAAATATTAGTCCCCTTTTTATGTAGTAAACCTGCACATTTGGATGACCAATCTTCCTACTTTGGTTGATCATAATTATTTTTTTATCAGTATGATGATCGACAAAATAATCAACCAATAGTTTTTGGCGACTCTACTGGGGATCTAACCCATTATCATTATAACCCTTATCCATTATAGACTCTGATGACTTCATTACTTGTCTTACCCATTATCCATTTATAGCCTTACCATCTTCCTCCACCTCCGTTATTTTATCTAGTCTGCAAAACCAGAGCTGCTGGGAAAGAATGCACAGTTTAAAGCCTCAAGCTTCAAATTGAAGCAAGGTCAATTCCTTTCCATTTTTGTTTCACAATCTGGCAGATTCAAAGTATACATGAAGTGAAAGGGCTAAAGGTATTGTTGACTCTATATTCGAGTTAGTACAGCAAAGTAATTTTGATATGTTTCCTTCATCATCTGGTCTCCAACGAACCAAGAGCTTTCCTCCTACTAAAGTCATATCTCCATTGCCAGATGAAGTATCTACTTTTGTTGTTGATAAAGCTTTGCCAATAATTACCCCTCTAAGATTTGTTATTCCTCTTTTTCATAGTCATATAATGGTAGGTCAAGGCCCCTGGGGTAATGCTTTTGGTCCTCTCAATCTTACTCCACCTCTACATGAGCTTCCACGCAGTTCAAGGAAGAATTTTCCTAAATTCTATGGTGATGCAAAATTTCATCCTGATGAACACATTGCAGCCTTTAGCATAGCCTGTGGCATAATTGGAGTAGAATTTGAAGATGTAGCAGTCAAGGTATTTGTAGAAACATTACAAGGTGTTGTTTTAGATTGGTTTTATCATCTACAGGCTCGGTCAGTAACTGATTAGAATACCCTCAAAGATAAGTTTGAAGCCAGATTCAAACCTACAGAAGATGCACATGCACTTCTAGCTCAACTTACATAGATGAAGAAAGAGCCTCATGAACCAATGAGAGACTTCATAGCCAAATTTGACAAACTAAGGAACAAAATTCTTATAATTGCTTGAGCTACACCTGAGAATCTCAAATGCTTCTTCATTAATTCTCAGTTGCTGAAGTAAGTTTTATTTTGAGACATGCTAGACAGATAGATCTTACTACAGCTCAACATTTGACCACTGAGGTAAAAGATGATCTCATCTTAGCCGAGAAGATAAGAAGAGATCCAAATAGAAATAGACCTTCATCATCTTCTAAATATTCATCTACGAGCACCATAGATCCAATGGTGTATAAATTGGCAAATGAGTTTCTTGCTCTCAAAAAGCAAATGGCACAAGGAATGTATTTTGCTCCTTCATACAGAGATATGCCAAGAAGGACATTTCCAAATCAGTCATATCAAGGTAATGCTGCCAGGAATCAAGGGCAACAAAATCATCTTCCTCCCCCAAAAGAGAAACTTGCCATAGAAGCTCCTCCAACCAATTCAGCAATGGGATATCTTGAAGTAGAATCAGAGTTCTCTTTTTAGCTTGAATTAAATCAAAAAAATGACGCTAATTTCATTGAATAAAATCAAGAAGAATCAGCTGGCGACTCCCACATTAGTTTTCTAAACTACCAAGATGAACTTGGAAGCAAAGAAGAAGCTTTATGGATCATATGGAATGTTTACTAGGTCCAAGAACCAATCAGTCCAACAAGCTGATAAAGGGAAGGCAGAAGAGCAACCTCAACCAGCAGTTACGATTGCTAAGCATGGAACCACTCTGCCTTTTTAGTCAAAGGATCTGGTGATCATCCAAAAGGAAAATACATCAGTTTCACCTTCACCTTCTACTTTAATTTTGCAAACCAACCCTCCTCCCATCCCTCCTAAAACTCAAAAAGTTGAAATACCTTCCTCTGTACCTAGCTCAATTTAGCCATTTGACATAATCAATCATATCAAAAAGACAAAAAAATGTTTGAATTTGAATATTTGCAGTCCAATCCTGATCAATTGGATAAGTTGGTCCAATGTGTCAAGAACCAAACCATCCCTATAGGACAAAAAGCTAAAAAGGCAACTCTTGATTCACCAAAGAACATGCCCATTTTGAATAATCTTGTCATTACTCCTCTAGTTGCCCCTAGGAAAATAGAGCCTTTCTATGTTTCCCTGTTAATAAATGGTCACAAGTTGAGTAACTGTATTATAGACTCAGGTGCATCTGACAATGTCATGCCTGCTAAAGTAGCTGAGTCTCTTGGTCTCACACTAACCAATACATTTGGGAGATGTTTCACCATGGAGAGCAAGTAAGAACCATTTCTAGGGCAAATCAAAGATGCCCAATTTGCATTTGCAACCTTTCTAGATAAGAGAATCAAGATGACTATCTTGGTGGCTAACATCCCAGCATCCTATGGCATTTTTCTTGGACAAAATTTATGCAAGGACGTGGGAGGAGAACTAAGCATGGACCTCTTTGAGGCAATGATCCATATACAAGGCGTAATGAAGAGGTTGCTCCCTGAAAAGGAGGTAAAATATGTGGTCACCCAAACATCAGCCACTGAAGCTCAATTTTTTTTTGAATCCGTAGGTATGGGTAACTACTTTCTTTCTACAGATAAAGTACATGAAACATCTAATGAAATTCTTGAAAGTGTCAACCTAGAAATTAGTTCAACTAGAACAGCAGAAGAACTAGTAGGTTTCAATACAAATGACAGAAAGTCTAAAGAAAAATCAGTGTCTGATGAGGTATGGACTCTGGAATTTGATGGTAGTTGCTCCTCTACCGAGTCATGAGCTGGGATTGTGTTGATATCTCCTCAAGGAGATATGTTTCCTTCATCTTATAAATTATAATTTAGCAACACTAATAATACAGCTAAATATGAATTTTTGTTGCTTGGATTGAAGGCTGCTCAAGACAAAGGCATCAAGTTTCTTCATGCCAAAGGGGATGTTGAATTAGTGGTTTGTCAAGTGAGAAATCTATACCAAACCAAGAATGAAATATTACGCCACTACCGCAACTGGGTTTGGGACCAAATTGAAAGCTTTGATGCTTTCAACATTTTTGCCATACCCAGGGAATCTAATGATAGAGCTGATGCAATTCCTATTTTAGGAACTATTTTAGTTCCTCACTCATATTTCAAAGAAGACAAGTATACTATTGAGATAATATGTAGACCAAGTGTTCTTGACAATGTTTATCATTGGCAAGTATTCAATGATGATCATCTTCCTGAAATGAAAAGACAATTTTGAATAACTACGTTTTGAAGGCAGTGAATCTCAGAAGTATGAATCAGCCTCTAAATCAAGTTCAGATATAAATAAAGAATTCTTACAGCTAAAAGGAAATAAAATCCCCAAAGGCTTGGTTTCTCTTGAAAAGCTGTTTGAAAAGCATGATAGATTCACCAAATAACAACAAATAGATTCAAGTTTCTCTCAAGGATTCGATCAAGTAAATCTAAATACTAAAGAAAATCCCAAGATGGTTAACATTGGTAAGTGTTGCACCCCTGAAGAAAGATTCAAGTTCACCACTTTACTTTGTCAATACATGGATGTTTTAGCATATTCTAATGATGACCTGAAGTCTCTCAGACCTGATGAAATCTACCATGACATTCCTCTCAAGGCTGATTCAATGCCTTATATGCAAAAATCTAGACATTACAATCCAAAAATACTAGGTACTACTCTGTCTGAGATACAAAAAATGTTAAATGCTAGAATCATCTTCCCAATCCATCATTTCACATGGATTTCAAACATAGTGCCTGTAAGAAAGAAAAATGGCAAAATTTGCATTTGTGTAGATTTCAGAAATCTGAATCAGTCATCTTTGAAAGATAATTACCCTTTGCCAATTATGGATCAAGTGCTTCAAATAGTGATAGGTTCAAAGATGTTATCAATGCTGGATGGCTTCTCAAGATATAATTAAGTTGAAGTTGGTGAAGCAGACCAACACAAGACTGCATTCATCACACCTTGGGGTACATTTGCATATAGAAGGATGCCTTTTGGCTTGATAAATGCTGGTGCCACCTTTCAGAGAGCAATGGATCTGGATTTCAAAGATGAGATAGGTAAATTTATAGTGGTATACCTTGATGACTTAACCATCCTTTCAAAGCACCGTTTTGATCATGTACGCCACTTACAAGTGCTAGAGCACTGCCGCAAGAATGGTATTTCCTTGAACCCCAAGAAGTTTATTTTTTGAGTAACAAAGGGGAAACTCCTTGGACACATTATGTCTAAAGAAGGCATAAATATTGACTCAGACAGAGTCAAGTCTTTTCAAGAGCTTAATTTGCCTACAAATAAGAATGTTGTTCACTCTTTCTTCAGAAATGTGAATTTCTTATGGATGTTCATCCCTAAATTTGCTGATAAGACTAGACACATTATTAACATGATGAAAGAGAAGACCACCTTCAACTGGACTAAAGAAGGCAAGTCTACATTTCAAGATATCAAGACTGCCATTGCCCATGCTCCTACCTTGGTTTGTCCAGATTACAACAAAGGTTTCATCATATACAGCTATGCTTCTTAACACACACTTTCAACAATTATTGTTCAACAAGACAAGGAAGGTATGGAATCTCCTATTTCTTTCATTAGTTACCATCTCAAAACTCATGAGATGAAGTATTCAAATGTAGAGAAGCATGTTTATGCATTGGTGAAAGCAGTCAAACATTTTCGCTTCTATATCTTAAATTCACACACTACTGCCTTAGTTTCTGACACTACAGTCAAGTCCATATTAACTCAGCAAGAGTTTGGGACAAAAAGAGGCAATTGGATTGCAAAGATCCAAGATTTTTTATCATGTATGCCACTTACAAGTGCTAGAGCGCTGTCGCAAGAATGGTATTTCCTTAAACCCCAAGAAGTTTATTTTTGGAGTAACAAAAGGGAAACTCCTTGGACACATTATGTCTAAAGAAGGCATAAAGATTGACTCAGACAGAGTCAAGTCTATTCAAGAGCTTAATTTTCCTACAAGTAAGAATGTTGTTCACTCTTTCTTTAGAAAGGTGAATTTCTTACGGATGTTCATCCCTTAATTTGCTGAGAAGACTAGACACGTTGTGAACAAGATGAAAGAGAAGACCACCTTCAACTAGACTAAAGAAGGCAAGTCTACATTTCAAGATATCAAGATTGCCATTGCCCATGCTCCTACCTTGGTTTGTCCAGATTACAATAAAGATTTCATCATATACAGCTATGCTTCTTAACACACACTTTCAATAATTCTTGTTCAACAAGAAAAGGAAGGTATGGAATCTCCTATTTATTTCATTAGTTTCCATCTCAAAACTCATGAAATGAAGTATTCAAATGTAGAGAAGCATGCTTATGCATTGGTGAAAGCAGTCAAACATTTCTGCTTCTATATCCTAAATTCACACACTACTGCCCTAGTTCCTGACACTAAAGTCAAGTCCATATTAACTCAGCAAGAGTTTGGGACAAAAAGAGGCAATTGGATTGCAAAGATCCAAGAGTTTGATCTAGACATCAAGCCAACAAATCTGGTCAGGGGAAAAGGTCTATGCCAGTTAATTGCTAACAAGTCAAAAGATACACAGCATGAAGAAGCTGAAGTGGAAGATACACCAACAGTGCTTTTTGTCTCCACTACAAATGAGTGGTATTCAGGTATTACTCATTTTCTTACTTATGGTGAAAGTCCTACTCATTTGTATTATAAAGAAAGGAGGACTATCAAGTTGAAAGCTGCCAGTTTCGTCATTTGGGACAATAGCTTATACAAGAGAAGCATAGATGGAGTATTCCTTCACTATGTAGACAAAGAGAAATAAAGCCAACTTTTGAAATATTTCCACAATCTGGCCTATGGAGGACATTTTTTTGCTCTTGTGACTGCTCACAAGATTCTTTGAGCCAGGTATTACTGGCCAACTCTTTTCCAAGATGCATATAAGTGGGCGAGAAAATGTGAACTCTGCCAGCAATTTGTTGGAAGACCCAAGTTAGCTGCCCTACCTCTCAAGCCAGTGATCATAGAAGAAAATTTCTAGCAGTAGGTATTGATTTCATTGGGACTATAAACCCATCTTCAAGTGCTGGACATAATTATGTCATTACATCAACTGACTATTTCACCAAGTGGGTGGAAGCAATCCAAACTAAGCACGCTACTTCAAAAGTTGTTTGCAATTTTCTCAAGGAGAATATTATTTCTAGGTTTGGAGTTCCAACCAAAATTGTTACTGACAATGTAGCTTGTTTCACCTCCCAGGAGATTACACAATTCTATTCTCAATATGAAATTACACTCTCTCACTCTTCTGATTATTTTCCACAAGGGAATGGACAAGCTAAATCAAGCAATAAGAACCTGATAACTATCATCAAGAAGTTAGAAGATGACAATCAAAGGATATGGCTTAAAGCATTGGTTGATGCTCTATGGGCAGACAGAATCACACCAAAGAGGGTAATTGGTATGTCTCCTTTTCAACTTCTTTATGGTATCAATGCTGAGATACCAATCACCTTAGAATTGCTAGCCTTGAAATTGGCAAAGGCAATTGAAGATCAGACATATGAAAGCTCTCTTGATAAGAGAATCATGTGCCTGACTGAGCTGGATGAATAGAGAACTATGGTGGTGGACCGAATTGTTGCTCATCAAAGTCTGGTAAAGAAACTCTTTGACCAGAAGGCCAAAAATCATGATTCTAGATTGGGGATCAAGTCTTGTTGTGGGACAAAAGGAGAGAACCAAAAGGGATGCATGGAAATTTTGACTCCCTTTGGAGAGACCAATTTATAATTCATCAACATAATGGTGAAAATAGCTTTCTAATTGCATCTGTATATAGGTATATTTGTATAGTTTTTAATTCTATTTTGTTTTGTTTGTTTCCATTTTTGATGCCTTTCATTTCTGGGTAACATGACTCCGTAGCCCAATGGTACACATGAAGACACTAGAGATTCTAGATTTTACTCCCTTCAATTCCTTTTACAATTGATATAAGTTCCCCAATTGGAGCTAGCTGTTGTTCCCCAAAAATATCACTAATTTTTGGGATAACATTTGAACTATTTTGGTCCTACACACCAAAATCATCTCTTTCCTTTCCAAAATTTGTCTTGGGCATTCAAATTCCTCATTTTTCAAGATTCTCATAAATCTACAGACTCTGCAGGCTTGAATCTATAGACTCTGTAGGAAGAGAAATCTACGAACTCTACAGGAAAAGAAAATCTATGGACTCTACAGACCAAGTTCAGTAGGCTTCATAGGTTGATTTCTATGAATTCTATAGGAAAGAAGCAAGCTTTCAAAACTTAGGCAATCTCAAAGTTGGTTCAATGACCAAGTTCAACCAAAAGAGTTCATCGGCAAGCTTCTAATCAATAATTGAACCATTGAACCTTGAACTATTTTGGTTCAACGGGCTCAACAGGTTCAGAGGTTCAACAACAGCAACAAGAGTTCAACTGCTTCCAGGTTCAAAGGCTTCTACAGTTAGGTTTAAAGGCTTTTACAAGTAGGTTCAATCAAGGTTCAACAAGTTTTCAAGGCTTGAACCATTGAACCACTTTGGTTCAAAGGTTCAGTGGGTTCAAGGTTCAACAAGTTCAACGTGTTTGGTTCAACGAAGATCAAAAGGACTTAGCTAAATCAAATAGAATGAACCGATTGAACCGATGAACCATTGAACCACTTTGGTTCAAGGCTTGGTTCAATGCTTGGTTCAATGATTTGGTTTACTCAGTTGGTTCATCAAACAGTTCAATGGCTTTTGGTTCAATCAAAGGGTTCATCAGCTTGGTTCAAAGCTTAGTTCAACAATTGGTTCAAAGGAGTGGTTTAATGCAAAAGTTCAAGAGAGCCTCCTGAAGGACAAGTGCCCTTGCAGAGGGCACTTGGTTGACAAAATCACCCTTTAGAAGGGTCATTTTCAAAAAATCCACAAAGGTAAGTTCTTTCAAAATTTTGTCTAAGGCAGTTGAAAGACAAAGGGATTTCCTTCGAAAAAAGACTAAGGCAAGAAATAATTCTTTCAGACTTTTGTCTAAAGGAATTCCTTCAGACAAAAATTCTAAAAGAATTTGAAAATGTTGCGGTGGGAAAGCCCAAAGGAATTTATGAAGGCCAAAACAAAACAATAATTATTGCGTACTTCTTGTTCGCGGAAAATTGTCTACAAACTTTTTGTCCGCGAGAAATTGTTTGCAGAAAAAGTTTGTGGGAAAAGGGTATGTGGGAAAAGTTCTGAAGGACTCCAAAGAAAAGGCCATCAAAGGACCCTGAAGGGCAGGTGCCCTTACGGGGGACTCTCAGCTGCCAACTTAAAGGACACTCCCCCAAAGTTGAAGGGTCACCTTCCCTTCGAGAGGATGCAAACAAAGGAATTAGCGACCCGCTAGAATAAAGAAGCCCAAAGGCCATCGGAAGACCGCCCAAAGGGAATATCCTTGTGGGGGGCTCTTCTCAACCCAAAGTCAATCATTTCTTAAGGCTCGTAAGGCAGGTCCCCTCTGGGAAAGCTCAAATGACAAAACTAAAGGAATTGCCGAGGAAAGTGAGGTGCCCATGGTAGTCAAAGTTATGACAATAAAATAGTCATTGATCCTTCTAGTTTTAAATCTATGAACCCAAATGCATTCAAAGGCTTTGAGGCCAAGATCAGTAGGAAGTGATTAAGGAACAAAACATCAAATTAAATCTAGGACCTAATTTAATTAACCAAAAAAGGAGGAATGATGAGGAAGGACTAGAAACATTTGCACATCAGATATGTTTCTAGAAGTAAACCACCAGGAGGATATTGAAAGAGGCAAAATTTCAATAGCGTGACTTGTTTCTCTGCATTGAGAAAAATAAATGGGTAGATACCCCTAAATTCCAACTTGTCTTCTTAACAAATTTCAATGCAACATGATGTGTTACTGTTCCTGAGTCCTTCTTGAAGAGGCTATATAAGGGACTCTCTTTTATTGTAAATGAATCTCTCTCTGACAATCAAAAACAAAACTCTGCCCAAATTGAAAGGCATTACTAAGACTTTGACCTCAGATTGTTGATCATATTTTTTTATTGGAATAAGAAAGCAAGTGACTTTTCAGACTTTGTGCTGTGATATCTTTTTGGTTGGGGAAACTGTTATTATGCCTTTTTCCTTAATATATTTTCTTTTCCTTTAATTCAATAAGTAGAATTAGTGAAAGTAGTCAGGAAGGTGTCCTAAAGTCAACTATGGAGAGACTTTGTGCCCCCATAATTGCCTTTAGTGTGTTTTCTTTTCATTTCTATGTAAAGGACCTTGGGATGACTTTGTGCCCTCATTGTCCTTCGTATCTCACTCTTGGGCAATTCAGGTGGAGACTTTGTGCTACATCTCAATTTTCTGCTTACTACATCCTTGGTACATTTTGCATTTACTATCAAGAATATTCTTTTGGTTTGCTGAATAGTACTTCTGAAAGAAGAGGATTGCTTTTTGTCATTTCCCTTGATATTTTTACTTTGATTTTCATGCATCATCTTTGAAGAAAGAGAGATGGATGGCTTATCCTACCCTTGAGTATTATTTTATTTATATATATATGGAACCTCCCCTTGATGAGAGGAGAGATTAGTCCCCTTTTGATGTAGTAAACCTGCACATTTAGATGACCAATCTTCCTACTTTGGTTGATTAGACCTATTTTGTTTATTAGCACGCTGATCGATAAAATAATCAACCAACATGATTGAATATTGAAGATATAAATTAAACTCGATAACCATTACATATAAAACTACAAAAAAAAATCTTTCAAATAAGAATTTATAAGAGAAAATTAAGAAAACATAAAACACAAAATATAAGAGTTAAGTTATGGAGATGTTTCTCTTAAAAACTAGGGACTAATGAGAAGAACAATGTTGATTTACATCTTAGGAATTTAGATTTAAAAATTATTTTCAAATTAAACCTTGAACTGAATATTGAGTGTGTTTATGAGCTCTTTGAAATTAAAATTGAAAACCATAAAAGAAATAATTATGTTGAAGACTCTTAAGGAGGTGAACCTTGTGTTGGGTCATCTCTAATGAGCATATACTGACTTTTAAATATAATTCTAAGTTAATTTTATGATTATATATATAATAGAAACATTTTTCATAAATAAAATATAAAAACTAATGAAATAGAAACTAATCTGATAAGACTATTCATTTTGTTAACTTTTTTAATAAGTTAGAATATAGATCCCATGTAAAAAAGACATGATCTAGAGAGCATTAGAGGGAATGTGGTCATTATGTGATTTTTTCAACCTCACATTCAAAGGTGGCAAGTAAATGGGTAGTGCATCTTGATAATCAAGAGGTATGATAGGCATGGGAGATAGGTGACTAGTCTGAGGGAAGCCTAGAGGGTTGTCAAGTTAAAAGGCATGGTATATCTCCTAACAAGTTAAGGATCCTTGAAATATTCAAGATTACTGATCAGGAGAAATATTAGCCATAACTACCTATTTTTCCTCTTAAATAGTTTCCTTCAAACCAAACAAATGGATCCTCACATTCTCATCATGATTCAAACCAGGTGGTGGAATTGGTATCCTTTGAAATTTAGAGATTTTTAGCAAGTATTCAGAACAGCATGGAGATCAATATTATAGGCATGTTTATTACCAAATGGACAACCATTGGGATTGTGAAAAGATGGATCATAAAGAACTAAGTTTTGGACATTAGTCTCAATTTTATTCCTAAAGTATTCTTTGTATCCATGTTCCCTTTTCAGAGAAAGAAACAAGCTATCTTAGAAGGAGGGCAATGGATATTGGATGGAATCAAGCTCTGGCTCCAGTAATGGAACCCCAACTTTGACATGTTATCTATGAGGAAAGGAAGATTCCCATTATGGATCTACCTTTATGGCCTCCTAATTGAATACTAGAAGGATGAATGCCTCAAGAAAATAGGATCATTAATTGGCAATTTTATTAAAATTGATCTTATGACTAGCAAAAGGGTTTTAGCATCCTATGCTCAAATGTACCTTTTTATTGATTTGGAGGTCATTCTAGATGCCACTTGTATTAACTCACTAGTAAAATCTTGGGAATAGAAGATTGATGTAGAATAGATGGCTTTCCCATGTTAAAAATTTCATAAGGTTAGTCATATAAGGAAGGAGTGTCCCTAGGGGAGGTTATTATCCTTAGAGAATCCTACAGCCTCCTTTATGAGGGCTAAGCCATATCTACCTCTTGAATACATTTTACAACTACATAATGCTATGGGCCCTTATGAAAAGGTCATATTTTCATTACTCATGAATTTAAAAGCCACTGAGGCTCTCAAGGATAGTTTGGAAGGAGGCTCAGTTCTCTCTCTATCGATGATGATCAATGCATTTAAGTTTATCTCATAAAAATCTAATGAGATCACCACCCTTCTTAATTTTGGCATGGAGACCAACCCTTATTTGGCTACTTTTATGTTTGAAGACATGGGTGAACCCTCAGATCTGGGATGGTATCTCCAACTCTCACCTCTTGCTAAGGATTTTTAAGAGGATGTGAAAGATGAATAAGAGACAAGGGAGGAAGAGAAAAAATGAGGTGTTTAAGGAAATCATAGAGGCATAATTGATAATAGGCACTCAAACTACCATAGATATATTTTTATCTTGAGACAAGTGAGGGAAGAAGTATTCCTCATTATCCTAACAAAAATTATTTATTATAATGTTAGGGGCTTAATTGCCCCTAAAAAACATCATCTGGTTTGGTGACAACTGATGAATCCATGGTTGGATGTGTTTATCTTGTAGGAAACCAAGGTGAGTAGGGAGGAAGTGGTAAGATTGATGTCCAAAAGATGGCATTATTGGCATGGTCTCTTTTTTGAGCTGATGGGTGCATCAGGGGTTAGGCAATTATTTGGTCCCCCTTCAAGGTTGGCATGGAAGAGTGTGGGTCCAAAAGCCACTAGTAGTTGTGTAAGACTTTTGAATTTGCATATAATATTGTTTTTTTTTTTCAATGTCTATGGTCTTAATTTAGTTTAGCTCAAGGCTCGTTGTTGGTAATACATCCAATAAAAATAGGTTGGCCTAAGTGGGCATAGATGAGTGATTGGGGGATATTTCAATGATATGCTATCTAGTTATGATAAAATAGGTGGTGTTAGTAAATAATCTCAATCCCATATCTATTTCTCTAACTTTTTTCTACTTCATTTCTATTGTATTTGGTTCCTAATAATAGTTCTTTTTATTGGACAAATAGGAGGGCTAGGTTTTTTAATATTTATAAATAGTTATATTGATTCATTTTCTATCATAAGTATTGTTATTTAAATTAGGTTATGTAAAGTAACATTTTAACAGTTTCTACATTTGATCATGCTCCTATTAATTTAAGGGTTGTCGAATATGGGGACACCCAAAAACATCCATTCAAGTTTGAATTAATGTGGCTCAGGTTTCCATATATCGATGATTTATTCAAGGTTTTTTGGAGAAAAATCCCTCACAAGTCTATTTTTAAAATGCTTAGATTTAGGAAGAAGATGGATTTTCTAAAATCCTACTTTAGATCTTGGAATAAGGAGTATCTCAAAAATGTATTCTAGGAGATGTCGAGGGTAGAATTTGAATCAACTGACATTAATAAAATGGTACTTGTTTTAGGCATAGACTCAATCACCTATTGTTTGGATAATATGTTATTGGTATAACTTGAGGAATGGTTAACCAGGGAGGAAAATTTCTAGTGCCAAAAATTCATATAAATATGTGTTAAAGAGGGTGATAGAAACACTCATTTTCTTCATACTTATGTGAGGATTAATAGAATTTAAAATTGCATCCCATCTATTAATATAAGAATTTGGAGGTTCTTGATTTGAACTCTCAAATTAGATATGAATTTGTTTGGTCGTTCTAAGAACTATTGGCTTGTGAGGAGGCATCTAATTTGGGGACACAGTCTAGATGTCTAGAAATCATTTCTCATAATTTCTCAGACCAACAAAATGCATTATTAATGGCCCTTTTTTTTCAAAGATGAAATGAGATATTTTTTTATCTATGGGTAAGGATAAATCACCTGGCATAGATAGATTCCTAGTGAATTTCTTTCAAACTTTTTTTTAATATTGGAGAGGGTTATATCATGGAAATGGTGGAGGAATCTCGTTGTAAATAGAAAGTGGACCTATATATTAACTATAAGATATTTATCACCCTCATCCCTAAGGATGATATGTAATATGCTTTTGGATACTTTAGACTAATTTACCTATTCAATAGGGTAAGTGAACAAAATTGGGGGATAATTACGTGGACATTTACCATAACATGTATGTGTAATAGACATAATGCATACGTGTAATATCAATATCATGTAATAATTATTTTAAACTAGGATTTTGATTACCAACCATAAACATGTACATTTTATAACACGTACGTGTTTTATTTATTGAATGCAATGCATACATGTTATACTACATATGTGTTTATTTCACATTACATAAAAAATAATAAAATATCTATTGGAAGGTGATGATGATTTACTAAAATAAATATTAAGTATATAAATTTAGGGTCATTTACCTATAATTATAATTTATTTTAGTAAATATAATAAATTAGGGTCACTCTACATCTAATAGATTTGGTTTCATAGGTTCACACCTTATAATGTGGGAGATAGTTTTCAAAATCTAATATGGCCAATACTTAGGCATTTTCAAGGGGTTAGTGTTGAACCTAGGAATTTTAGGGCATAAATTTTGTAATTGATGTCAATTTTTTATAAATGTATAGTATTTTTTTGGTTTTTGTGACTTTTGGATTACTTGATGGCATTTTTAGAAGCCCCAAGTTTGTTAAATTGATGTTTACAAACCACTCATTTTGAATTCAATCCAAAGTGGTGTGATTTGGATAACACAGGTCTAATTGATGACTTTCACACATCAAACAACCACTTTATGTTAATTCCACTTGCTCATTGTCTCTCCCTCACCCCTAATGACTCTTTCCTCATACCTTATCATATCTAGTCACTCCTTCCTTGTCCCTCATCATCCCTAACCACTCCCTCATTGACCCTCATCATCTTTAATCACTCCCCCATCATCTCTAATCACTCCCTCATTAAAAATCACCATCCCTAATCATTTATTTATATATGTTTAATATATGCCTTAATTTACATTAAAAATGGGGGACACAATATTGAATGGGCTTATTTTTATGTCATTTATGGGTTTCGATGTGCATACAAAAAACTAGAGGGCTCAGACATGATTGGAATAGTCTTGTAGAGTTTCATTATATCCAAATTTAATATATGAATGGCTTTAACATATTATATTTTAATATTGAGATTTAATATAAATAATTCCTATTTATTATATATATGTAATTTTTTTGAAGAAAGTCATGTGTATTCTACAAAATAAACATGAACTATTATTTTTAAATTACCTGCAAGGGAAGTTGTCTATTTTTTGTAGTTTATATTTTTTTTTATAAAAAAACTTATAGGATGGTTATATTGAATTTATACATTATAAATAAATCATGTGTATCATCATGCAACATGTATGCATATATATTTGAAAAAAAAAACACAAGAACAAAGTTTTGTATTGTTTTAAATTTGTACTTTTGCTTGTTTATTTTGGGTGTCTTTGACCTATGGGAGGATGCATTACATAGTTATTTATAACTTATGAACACATTTTCTTTCTATATTTTCATGATGAGATATAATATAAGTGTGTATTGTCATTGTGTATATGCATTGTTTGAATGAATAATGTTAAGGGTGTTTTACGCAATATACATAAGTTTTTTTTTTATAGGACACCCATAAGAGAATTATTATGTTTTTTTCATTTTATTTTTTATTTAAAAATTTAAGATAATCACTATGTATTGTAAGTTATAATGGGGTGGGCATGTGAATGCATTTAATATCAATTCTGATTAGTATTTAATGTAGTGGGAATGTCATTGAATAGGTTCTTTTTTTCCCATTTTATGTCATTTACAAAATTTTAATGTGAAAATTAAAACCTAGAAGGTTTCAATATAGATGACATCATTAACATAGTGTTGTAATCTTCCATTGTGGTTGACTTCAAGTTGTGAATAAGTGCAACGTGTAGCTTTTTCTTGGTCATTAACATTTATTTTCTATCTTTCTAGTTTTAAATTGATATTTAATATAATCAAAATACATTTAGTGTATATATGTATTGCCTATAAGCAAATAATTGTGGGTTGTGTGAAATAGACACATAATTTTGTTTGCATAATACCCACAAAATAGGTATTGGGTTTTTCATAGCTTAGATTTTTTTTTAAATAGATTATGTATGTGGCATGACAACTCATATGCATATGTACTTGAAAAAAATAAATAGATTTCAATTTTTATAATTTTTCTATTTTTTAGTTTCTCTTGTTCAATTGAGGTGTCTTTGTCCTAGTACTAAATACAATTTGTAGTTCGTTGTAGTAATGAACACCATTTTTCATATGTTTAATTTTTGAAAATCATATAAATACATATATTCATTATTTATATACAATTTTTTTAACAAAGCCACGTTTTTTCCATATAAACATTGGTTTTTGTTTACAAGATGCCAATATGAAAACTTTAGTGTTTTCTCAATTTATTTTAACTTAATAAAAAAAATAGTGTATAAATTCATTGTGTCTATTGTAAGAAATTTAGATAATAGAATTGATATTTGTATCTTTTATTATTTAATGATGGGTTGGATGTAGAGACATGCAATTTTGGACTGGATGTAAATACATGCAATTTTGAGATCTTTAGTTTTTAGACCTGTTTATTATTATTTCATATTACTAATATTTAGTGAATCTTATCAAATATGAGTCATGTTATGTCTTCAGTACCTATTGTAGGCTTAGGGGAGTGTTTTTAGTAGAGGTTAGTGTCTCTCTAATAGAGGTCTTCAGTGTCAATTAAATGGAATAATTTGTTGAGTGTAATACAAATTATGTATAGGGCGAGGTGATGAAAAGCCTCAATGATTAATTTAATATTGGTATTACAATAAAAATATTACTTGTAAGGGTTAATGTTAGTAGGTTCCCATGGTTTTTTTGTTTCAATCAATGTTGAAAATGTAAATTTCATAATAGATCACAAGAAAACAGAAGTGAAATAGTCTTTTACATTTCATATATACATTGTCATACTATATTTTTATTTTTTTTGGTGCAGGGTTTTTGGTAAATAGAAAATATTTTTTTTACTCATACAGAAGGAGTTAGAGTGTCCATGAATAATTGGGAATGATTGTGTTTATGTGACTTATAGATCTTAACTTCCTTCAATAATGAATTGGGTAAGCCTTGTCAAGGCTAAGAACCTTTTTAGAAATAATCCAAATTTAATTCAAGAAAATATAGAACATGATCAAAACAAATAAATTTTATTAATTTCATAATCAAGGGTACCCAATAGACTTTAATGATGGAATTTTATCTAACATGAACTAGAAATCGATAATTACTCTCAACTCTCCAAAGTCCATTCAGGTATCCTGCATCACTGATTGAATTCAAAAGCAAAGATAATTCTTCAACTAGGTGTTATCATAGACAAATACATCAATAAAGAGACTAATATACACAAAAATCATCATCTAGAGAGTTAATCAGGTCAACCATTTCCTACAAAAAATTAGAAAACCAATGTCAACACATAACTGAAATATGACCTTTCCTACTAAATAGTTTGCCACATGAATTTAAAAAACATCATGGAAACTCATATATATACATTTTTTAAAGTATAAGACAATAAAATATATTTAATATGGTAAATTTATTTTGTAATAATAAAGTAATTTTTGGTAGCTGAACACATGCTTATATAATTTAGCTATATAATGAAATACAATGCCATGAGCCACTTATTCACTTAAAAGGATGCAGTTGTTAGTAAAAAAATTTATAATAAGTATTCACATAAAAAAAAATACAATTCAACTCATATACAATCAATTAACATACTAATCATTGTGGTGTCATGCAACACTTTAATTCTTCAATTATAATTCTCATGTTACAAGGACCCATATAATGAAATGTACTTTCAATATTCCATTATTATCAACCAAATAATAACAATAATAAAATAACAAAATCACTATAAACTTTATTAGTTACGTCAAGACAATTTTGAGTCACTTTGCACACAATAGGTCAAACAAGGAGAAGTTATGCAGGAGAAGCCTCATGGAAGGTGTGATCTTTAGGTAACTTTTAAATTTTATTTTAATAGTGCATTTGTAGAAGGTATACCACCTTATTTATGGGCATACTTGTAAGTGATAAAGAATAATAGAGATCCTGACTCATTATGTTGATGTCAAGTATCTATTTCTTACTAAGTTGAATGTCCTTATTTCGGCCTAGTGTTATTAAGTTGTGTTGATTAACTTTGACTTCCAATAGGAATCTATTGGTGGATATAAATGGAAACCATTTCAAAATGTTTAGTGAAATCTTCCAATATTTTATTATTTTCCTTTGTTTCAGTTAACGAGTGATTAATTGTCTATCTGATAGTGAATCAGAGGATGCAATATAAACATTTTAGGAGAGCATTGACAATGTCAAATGAAAACATTTCCCAAAGGTTGTAGAAGTGTGTTTACCATAGTTGGATTCTTTTATAGAATTACGTCTATCATTTTTTTTCAAACTACAAAGACACTTATTTCCTATTTCCACCTACAGTGCATACGCACTAAGGCTAAGATAGGATCATCCATCAGTCATTGATATTGTATTATGAATGACACAATAAAGATTTAATTGTTATGCTTGTTAATGAATTCATAATATATGGTTTATTTTAAATGGTCTTGCATATTTGGATACTGGCTTATATTAGGATAGAAATTTACCAACATCCATGAATTTACACTACAAGATGAGATACTCCTACCTATAGCATTCGATGACAATTTCAATCAATATAAAAACCCAAGGAAATTGGACCTTCTCTTGATAAATAATGCAATTTGCTTTTTCATATAACTTTGATCTTGAAGACCGCTATTGATTTTTATTTATCTATTCAAAAGTTTTTATTTAGTAGTGTCTTGTTTTTCATTTGAATACACATTGTTCTTTAAATTTCTTCTAAAATTCAGATTGAAGATATGTACAAACCTAACAAATGGTTGTTTTTATAGATATATGTCGATCTAAGAGCATAGATAAATAAATATGTTGAGATTAGGGTACAACTTATCTTTTAAAGTTCAATAAATTCCACTATATGTGCTTTGATTTAGCACATATTTGATCTCTAATTAAAAAAAATGATCATTTGATATTGATTCAGATTTTTAGACCTTGTATTTCACTTGCAATGAGTTTCTATCACTTCACCCTCGAACAAATGAGTAGATTAAGGACATTGCATGTACTAAATACAAATATCAATTACTAATTTTTGGCAAGGTATTGATGGTAGAAATTTCAATTTTTAATAAATGTATCTTATAGTATTTTTCATAATAAATATTTACATGAGCTCAGAAATATGATTACAAGGATAAAACTCTCCCTACAAAAAATAGGAAATAAACAACTTAGCCTGCACATTATTATGCAAATAATTCACATCCTTTTAAAAATACTTAATGTAGAACTAAAATTACGTTGTCTTGTAGTTATTTAGTTCAAAATTTTACTTCTGATTAATTTTTGTACAAGATGCAAGACAACACATTCACATATGAAAAATAATTCAATTGCTTCAGTTTACATTAGATATAAGCATTCTATGCTTTATTGTAAATTGTAGTATAAATATTCATAGTCATTTGTAAACTCATTTGACTATTCAATCTTGGTATTTTTTCTTCTCTTTCTTGTCCATATATGTTCTTGCTAGTGATATTTTTTTCAAAGTTTCTAAGTTGCCATTTTAAGGCTCATAGGTTATCAAAATATTGCCTATTAGTGTTACAATGGCAAGGAGAGGTGCAGTAGCTAATGAAGTCACATTTTTTAGGTAAGATTGTTCATAATTTTTTATTGTATGTAGGATGGCTACTTCATTATCCTAGAGCTTTACTCATGAATAGAGACTTTAGTCTAGGTAACAAATGGGAAATTATCATAACTCAACAACAACTAGATCAGATATCATATTTCTAACATGTAAATAGTCAGTAGTGTGTAAATACACATAATCATCTCTTCCATCAATATTTTAGAGAGTGTACAAGAATCTCGACTGAAGTGAATACTTTAGGAATATAGATAAACAATTAGAAGTAGCAACATGAGTCATTTTCCAATTCAATATAGATAAACTATGTCATCCCATGCATATTATTTTTGAAGCATGCATGGGAATGGATAACCAAAATTCAACATACTTTAGAAGCTATAGAGTATTTTTTTTTTATATCAATTTCATGGTCTCAATAGGATAGCATTGGTTCAACTTCATCTGAAAGGGCATTGGCTAAAAGTTATAATGCAAATTTTTCTAAAGGGATGTGACATTTTTCAATTGTTTTTCAACAAGTGGGTCCTTTATGTTTTTGAGGAAGTCTGTATAACCTTATTACTTTTTAAGTTGAAACTATTAGGTTGTTATGGCTCAATTCATGCAGCACCCATTAGTACAGTTGTAACTATTGTCTTGTTCAACCACTACAGAGAACACATTCAATTTTGAAATTTTGTGAAGGTCTTGTAAATCAGTTTTATTGGTTTCTTGAAGGCATTTTTTGGTATAGTGTATGTGGAAACACATTGTCTTCAATAGGGTCAAGGGACAATTGTACCATCCAAAGACAATTTATAAGGCCTAAATGCTTGAGATAAATATTTGAGCACTTGTCATTTCTTTATTTGCATAAATGTTTGCTCAAACATGATTTAAATATGTAGTTTTATACCATTTTTTAGTCATTCTGTCAAACAATATGCAAACAACTACCTATAAACTAGGCTTTATCCATCACAAGTAAGATATTCATAATTATTTGTAAGATGTAAAAAAAATGTCGAATATAAACTCAAACAAGCATCAAACATCATCTTTAATGATGACATTCATGATTATTTGAAAATGCAACGAATGTTTTATTGTCATCATTTTTTTTGGTTGAATATTTTTTAAATGACTCTTTTATAATTTTTTAAAATAATTTTATTTATAATTTTATTATTATTTAATTAATAATAAAATGAATATATATTTTAATCGTGACATCTTAAATCAGCTCATGATCCATTTTATGTATTAACGATGGATAATGGGGATCTGAAAGCCACAAATCTTAAAATAATAAAATTATTAATATGAGTCTTATTTATAGATTTAAGTAATGTTATTTTAAATATAAATTTGAAAGGGAATTAATATTAGGAAAATAATATTTAAGAAAATAATAATATAAGATAAAATAGTACATAATTGTAATGTTAAATAATGTCTGCTCACTCACTCCCGCCCTGCACCATTTCAAATTGTTCACTCTCGCCGATCTCCCCTGAATCTAATGGCACCCTCTCGTAGGTACTTGCAACCCACCGGATTCTGTAGCTGTAAGCGATGTGGAGGGGGAGGGATGAAGACAATCTATTGGGCCTGCCCGGTCAACACCAAATACCATCGATGCTTCCCGTGGCTCTGCTCGAGACTCCATCCGGGAGAAAGTTTCAGCCATGGGTAAGCCTATCTCTAACAAGCAAACAGGGTAGCCGCCATTCTCTGACTCAACATCCAGGTGTTCTCCAGACAGAGTGGAAAAGGAGGTGATCGTTGGAATGGTGCAAGCCCCTAGATCTACACTGGGAGTAACCATTAAATCTATAGGCACTCTCAGATTTTCCAGAAATCTAAATGCTGATGGCAGAAAGGAAGAAGGATGGCGTAAGTGGTGACCTAGGGGTGGCAGAAGCTGAACCTGTGACTCTCTTGAAGATAGACTCACGGCAAAATACCCTGTAGAAATCTGAGTTGCAAACACCGATCTAGCGTCCCTCTTTTGTCGATGTTACCACTAGGAATAGATACGTTTGGAAGCTGCTAGTCCTAGCCAAGGTTTCCCCCACAATCTACTTTAAAGGAGAACAACTAATGGAAATCTTGAAAGAGAACAGGAGCTCTCGGATGCAGACATGATATGTCCTTTCTCGAATCTATGGCCTTCACACCCAAATCTACACCGTTGGATTACGGGGAGGTGGAAGCCGCTAATGGAAGGTAACCTACGCATATTCCCCTGCACCAAGGGCTTTTTCATTGTTTGTGATCTGGCAGAAGACAGAAAAGCTATTTTTAAGGATTCAAGGTGGTCTTGGGATCAGAACGTTTGTTGTACAAGTCCTGGTTTCCAGCCTTCGACCCACTCAAGGAGACATTTCATGTCTGACCAGTTTGGATAAGACTTCCTCACCTACCTCTACAGTTTTGGACAGAAGATTGCTTCAAAACCATTGGAAACTCCTTAGGTGACTATGTTTCAGTGGATTCAAGTACTGTAAGGCTACCATCATCCTACTTTTTCTTGTATGTTGGTTAATCTGAAGATTTCAGTAGATCTTCCTAAGAGCATTGAGTTAAGCGTCCAAGATCGTGTTTGGAAACAAACTCTCAACTATGAGGGGTTGCCCTTCCATTTTCAGAATTGTTTGAAACAAGGCACTTGGCCTCAACTTACAACTCTTTCAAGCGTAAAAAGGAGCTTCTTGGTGGAAGCATGCCCTCCCGGAACACAGCCTGGTCGGAAACGATTCTGAGGGGAGTGATTCTATTAATCACCAAACTGAAGAAGCCCCTGAGGGGAAGGAGTTGCTTTCGGTTCCAAAAGATAATCAAGCTATCTCTAGGGTGGAGGACTTAGAGAATGATATACCTAGCCCTAGGGAAGAATACAAGGAGGTTATTGTTGCAGAAAACAAACCTCAGCCATCTCTCAAAATCTTGATTCCCATATCCCTGGAACCGGTTGAAGACAAGGGTGAATGGACTGAAGTGCATAGAAATAAGAAAGGCAGTAGAGCTACGACCCAGAATTCCTCCAAGAGTCCTTTCGATCAGGAGAGCCTTTGTAAAAAAGCTTAGCTAATGATGGATAATGTTACAAAAAGTGGAAGTCTCGCGAAAGCTCCATTAATATGTTACAAAATAAATTCTGTAGTTTGTCTTAGTCTCGAGATTGATGTTCCAGTTCCATTTGGTAGTTGGCTGAGGGAGGCCGGCTGGTTGGTTGTTTCTCATGGGCCTCTTGGGTGGGCTCTACTTAGCTATGATTGTGATGAAGTTTTGTGAAGATAGAAGTCTTGCGGATGACTCTGTTTCTAGATGGTTTTTTCTATTTGGTTGGGATGTTCATTTTGGCAGGGTATGGTTTAGTTGTCTGTTGGTCGTTTAGTTCTACATGGGTTCTCTATTGTGACATCGCATTCGAGATTTAATGTTATTTTTTATGTAAACAGGGTTTTAGGTCCTTTCAAAACTTATTTTTTCTCTTATTTAATTTTAAAAAAATAATAATAATAATTTAATTTAAAATTAATAATATCTATCATATAATAGATAATTTATTTTAATAAATAAATTATGTTTAATTAAGTATTCATAATATATGTATAATATTATAATAATAATTAATTAATTAATAAGATAGTATTATAGTAAATAGAAAGGGATGAAAATGACATATTTCAGTGTACAACATTGTATAAGGTAAATTACAAAAATATAAATATGGAAACATGCAATTGAATTTATGATAACTATTACCAAAAAACTTTGATTATGTTAAAGAAAAATAATGTATCCTTACACTTTACTCTGGATAGTGCATGCACTAAATTTTATAATCTATAAAATGTGTCTAAAACTCAACTTTGACTTCTAAGTTGTTTTCCCTTGGTTTTGTTCTTTGCTTCACTAAGTTTAGATCTTGGGTTGGGAATTTTGTGTACGTATAATGGTTGAATCATTTGTGTCCTATAATATTATTGAAATCAAATTAGATTTTGGGATTCTTATTTAATGGGACATTGTTAATTTATCATGGCACTAGGATGGAAAAAAAAATCAAATAAAAGAAAGACTTTTAGAATGTGAACCAAAAGTTCACCATGATAAAATACTATCTATATAATTGATAGTCATTGTTTTTAAAATGACCTAAAACATTATTATGTTTATAGATGATTTTGAATTCATTTTTTGAAATATTGGTGTGTGCACTAACTTAGAACAACTAGAATTAGAAAGAGTGAAAAGAAAAAACTTGAGTCATTCAAAACATTAGGAGAGATATATAGATTGTCTAAGATGTATGATATGATCTAGACAATCTTTTGGGATCATAAAAAAATTTATAGATAATGGGACTTTAGATTTTTTTTAAATGGATAAATGTTGTCTTGTGGAGCTCTAGATATGAATTCAAGTTTTATAATTTAAAAGGAGTACCAATGCCATTCAATTTAAACTAATTTAGCTAAATAAATAGAAATAAAATTTATAAATTAATATATTATTTTTTTAAATAAAATCCATGCAATCATTATATAATATTATATTTTTATATCATTGAGATGCATGATTACCCAAAAAAAATGTAGTGGAGGCATGAATTTAAAATTAGAACATAAAAAAGATATTTTGATCTAAATGTCTATAATTAAAAATAAGGATTCTAATAAACTTACAAAATTAATTTGTTTCTTAAACAAATAAATATAAAATAATAAATTCTAGATATAAAAATTAACTATAACAAGATATCTCTTCTATACCCAATATACAACAAAAGTATCATGGACCGAAGGATATAGTTAAATAAAATGGATTCATAATCCTATACGTAATTTGTTAATAGGGCTTCACACCTTCAAATATGAATCAATGCGTCAGTAAGCATCTTATAACTGAAATTAGAACCATGAATGTATTTAGCGACAAGCTTTCAATGCCATAATATATATAAATAAGTATGAAAATGAGTATTAAAATGTAGAGTATATTTTTCTACTATAAAAATATAAGTAGAGCACATGAAATAAAGATAATCAAATTTTGAGAAAAGATGAATTTTTTTCTACGGTAAATATAAGAACAAAAATAGATATGAAACCATCATGTAATCATAATAGTAAAAATAATTAAAGAAACTTTAACATCTTTTAAGTTAAGTGAATATTTTTCTCATATGTATGTATGCATGCATGCATGCATGTAGGTAGGTATGGAGAGTAAACCTAGAAATATATCATATTCTTAATTTGTACTATTTTCAAAAAGAGTTTTAAAGGGGAGAATACAATGGTAAGATGTGGAGAGTTTTTGGCACACTGATTTTATATAAGAGATGTTGTATCGATGTACTAATTTTATAATGAGTTTTTTAAATAAATATTATTATGTATAAAAATTTAAATCTAAAAAATAGAGTAATTTCATCTCATTTTTAGAATTATACAATCATAAAAAAGATTATTGGATTTTATTTATATATATATATATATATATATATATATATATATATATATATATATATATATATAATTTGATTATGAGAACATATATCATTAGCATAAACTCTGATTTTACTTTGTTTTAATGTAATAATTTATATTTTAAATTTACAAGAGCTCTATCATAGGATTGTGCTGAAGATAATCTTGGAACATGGGTTGGTAGATAAATATTAATCAAACCTAGATGCAATTGGCCTTAACCATATAACATTGCTTCCTACAATATGATTTCACTATGAATTTATCACGTCTTTGGTGAGGGGTAGAACAACTATATTTTTACATCTTGGTTATTGATAAGGAAGATGATTGTCACTCTATAGGATGTATGATGCATTCTCATAATTTTGATCAATGTTTTAGCTTGATTTATGTACCTTTTTGCATGGTAGTATGACTTCTAATTTTATGAACCTCAGATGTGGAGCTTTTTAGTTTGGATTGGTCATAAGTTTAGGGACCTTTATTAATTATATTTTATGCCAAAAGAGATGTAATTATATTTATTTTTTTAAATAGTTTTTTTATAAAACAATATTAAAAGTAATAAGATATAAAATCTAATTTCTAAATATTTAGGAGGTCCTTTTTTAATTTGTTTATAGGTGTAACATATAATAATAATCAGGATGAAGTGTAATTAGTTATTCTTCTTTTTTAGCAAAGTAATTTAAAAAATAGTAATATATTAGACATATTATAGAGTTGTTTAAATTTATTTCTTAAATAAGGATTTCAAATGTTGTAATATCTTAGATATATTTTAGAATTTGCACCCCTTCTTTTTTTAATTTGTTGATATATATATCTTATAATGTATAATTGGAAATGATGCCATATTTATTATATGACCCACTAGTTATAAATTGACATATTTATAAAAGCACTAATTTCGAACTGAAGTGGGATTAATAATTCAACTTGTATTTAATAATAGTTTTTAAGAATCAATTATAAAATTACACATAAACTGTATATGTATTGGAACACCATGCACATGTTCTAAGACTAACTTATTTTTTACTATGTCAATTCAAAATCTATTTTTCTCTATAACTAAACACTTTAAATGAAAAATATAAAATAAGAAAATTAACATATTTTCATACAACATTTAAATGTAATCCAATTATAAGATGCACATGTATTAGGTCATTTTCTATATGTAAATTAGAAATTCATAGGTCATTTCCTTTACATAAAAACCTAATTGCCAAGTTGTAAGTATTAATTTCCAATAAATTGTATCAAAACTTTTACAGTAGTCCACAAACAACAATACACTCCATGATGTTTTTCCTTGTCTTTCTGAATGATAGAGGTATGTAGACACATAATTTTAGAATAAATCCCTTTTCCATAATGTATTTTACCTCTTTTTCACATTGGATTATGTATATTTGGCAATTTCTCCTAACATTTCCTACCCCACACTACTCTCCTCTTTCTCTCCTCTTTCTGGCATTTGAACCTTTTAGATTCTTCATTATACATCTATTTCATTTTTTGATCCTCATTTATCTACATTCTATGTTTTTTGCACCTATTTTGGCATATATTTCTCTAAGAACAAATTTAATAGTTGCAGGCATACATTGGAGTCTAGCCTATGTATATTTGGTGGACTATCAAATTTGTCATGTGTATTTTTTTTAGTCTTTTTATCTTGGCTAAATTTATCATGCCTTTATTTTCACACATTATAATTTTATATTGTTAACCTTAGCACATCATTTTCTAGATATCCCTATGTATATCAAGTTATTCATATTCATTTAGCAAGTATCATACAAGTATGCATTGAATGGCAATTTCCTATTCCATCATTAATTTTATAACCTTCATTTACAATATATATTGTTGCACCTGCTATGAAGTATTTCACTAAGATACTTCAATCATTATCAAGCTATTGTAACATCATACATTTTTTTTTTAAAAGGGTTTATGAAAACGTTCATGTAGTTTATTCACACATCTAAAGAAGATGAGGTCAAATCCATCACTCAGGATACTATCTATACACTTCTAAAATTATATTGGAATTGATTTTAGTATGCACAAGATGAAGCTACAACTCCCGTAATTTTTTCTAACCCATAACCTATTTTAGATGTTCTTCATGTTATGTGTTTATCATAAACAAAGTTAAGAGAGGAAAAAGACATCAAATCAGAGTTTTTGTCCACACATTAAGGAAAACAAACATAAGATGTTATGACATCAAATAGTGCACCTATATAATAAAATTTAGACTATATAATTAAGTAAATATAGATTTGGTTTAATAAAAGATATTTTGAAGCAATAATAGAGGGACATATTTGATGGTATATTGACAAGTGCCAAATATATTCTTTGAGAATTAGGGTTTCAAATTTCATATGGTACTAATAGATCACTTCCATACCACTACTATTATCTTAGAATCCCAAGATTTTACCCACGTATTTTTTTTTTCATTAAAATTTATATTTAATTTAATTTATTGCTTGTCAAATAAATTCATTTACATTTTTTACTATTTTTAACCACTAAAAAAAATCTAATTTACTGGTTTAGACTATTATCGCTAGATATCTCTTATGGGAATATTTTATTATACTATTTTAGATTTATTTATCCTAGTGAACAAAAAAAATAAAACAAAGTCAAAATGAAAATATGATGAATAATACGGTGGCTCCTCTTAAAACATGTTTGTCCTTTGCTTTCGAGCTTGTTTGTTATTACCCATAAAAAGATATGAAAATCTATAGATATGGATATTTATACCTATAAAAAAATATCTTAGTTAAGGTATGTCCAACCTGATGATCTAAAAATTAATAGAATCATTATTGTCTCCAATTTTTTAAATGAAAAGAATGATATGAGAGATTCATAAAGATGAAAAGACATGAATTATCATATAATTAAATCGGTTTATAATATCCATAAAACAAAATTTTATTTTATAAAAAAATAATATAATATAAATTTTTATATTTTTTCAAAATCAAATGTGTCATCTAATGTAATGGTCTAAATTCCAATAAAAGCAAAGAAGATAGACTTGGAGGTGCAGTAATTCAACACTCATTATGTCATCAAAAAAGTGCCTCTAGACTCTCCTCCCCATAGTAATTGTTAAGGGTTTAAATGTGGGCTTGTTCCCATAGTAATTGTTAAGGGTCTAAATGTGGGTTTGTTCGGTTTTGTTTTAAAATCTACTTTATCTTTCCTCTACCTAGTCGATGCCCTTCCCATTTCCAAGTAAAAATTATGGTGACAACCCCGTAACAAGTTTCCACAGCTTTAGCCATCTCTCTGTACTGCACTTATAAATCACAAAACGCACAAAATGAAGAGAAAATTCAGATTAGAGAAACAATTTTTAAATTTAACCATCTCATCTTTGGTACTCTCTTTTATTGCATATATTGTTTGTAAATTGAATGCTTATAGTTATGGGTTAGGTAAGAAACAAATGTCTATCACGTAAATTTTTATGGAGAGAAATGTGTCTTTCTTCCAAAGGTTAAGCAAACAAGGTCACACAACAACACACAATTTAAGAAAGAAACGATTTTCTTGTGAACTTTGTATTTACAAAGCATATGATACAGAGAAGGACGTTCTGCATTTGGTGTTTCATTCTGTCTTATATGGGTTAATGAAAGAGGCCTATGAATAATTCCCATTCTTGCTGGAATTTATAATGTCTTTTGACATTTTTACTCATTTAAAATGTTAAAATACAATTACTTTTAAAATATGATAGGTATGATTGTAGATTAAAAATATAAATTAAACTTGATGACTTTTATATATAAAATTGAAAAAAATATATATTTTTAAAATAAAAATTTATAAGAGAAAATATAAAATATAAGAATTAAGTTGTGTAGATCTTTCTCCTAAAAATTAGGGATTAATAAATAGAATACTATTAATTTGCATTTTCAGAATTGAAATTGAAGAAAGAATTTTTAATTTGAACCTTGACTTGAACATTGGATGTGTTTATGAACTCTTTAAAATTAAAATTAAACACTATGTGTGTGTGTGTGTGTGTGTTGAACTTTATATTAAGTCATCTTTAATGAATAAAGATTAACTTATATATAGAAATTAATAAATAAATTAGAAACAATTAATAAAATAGAAACAACTTTTAAACTAAGTAAACATAAAATAAGTTCTAAATTTATAATATTTATGTTACAATTTGTTTTGATTTTTTATATATTTTTTTTAATTTTTTTTACAAATATAATTTACAGATTTTTTAAATCTAATTTTTAATAATAAATTATTGTTAAATTGTTAAATAATATTTTCCACTACATTTTTTAATTACTTTTAATTTTATTTCCTTTTCTATTTTTTCATTTGATCAACCAAACTACTTTTGGAATGGAGATTTCAAGTGTATATATTTTACCATATTTCTTCAAATTATGATATATTGTATATAGATATAATTATTATTAGTGACTAATAAATCTTGAAATGTCATTTATTACACTTTTTTGTTTCTCTTATGCATCAATATGACTGAATTGTTACAAGAGAAAAATAGATTGAGTAATTACAAAACTTTGAAAATAATATACCTATAAACAAATCTTAAATATATATATTAAAGGAATCATGAATATTGCTTTGCCTCATAAATCATTCTTTAAATAAATTCAATTACAACTATTAGAAAAATTAAGCAAAATCGTTCAATATCTTAAAAAAAATTTAAACATATAATTAAAAATTAATAATATTTAGAGAAAAGAAAATTAGTGGATAGGTATTTTATTATTTTAACCTTTTCTTTCTTTCTTTATCTACATGAAAAGTCCATTCTAATTTTTCTATTTTCTTATAATTAACCAAAACAAAAAATATTCCATAAAAAATATTATATAACATGCAAAACATGTATTCAAATTAGAAATTTAAATGATAAATGCATAATAAATACAAATCCATTCGATTCCATATATATATATATATATATATATATATATATATATATATATATATATATATTCTTCATAATGTGTAAAACCTTTATTTATTATAAATCTATTAAATTTATAAAATTTATGTTATATTAGTTTATGAATTAAAATAATTAATTTTTAAAATATTATTTTGATATGCACATTAATTTTTGAAGGCCAAATGATAGCTATATATTTTTCTAGACCATTGTCTTTTGTTTGTTATGTGCAATATTGAATGTCAAATTCCAACATTAATCTTCTTAGCTAATATACTATTTATATTTTATATAAATATAGTTTTTGAATAGCCTTTCGACATTAGTTAAATTTGATGATCGATCAAAAAAGATAATAATATTTATTCATTTAATATTACCTTTCAAAAATTAAAAAATATCATCTTTAAAGAAAGAAATATCAAAAATAAATATATATTTACTATAATCATACATAAATATTATTATAATCCTTCATACATATACATGTATATATCTTCTTTCATCTTATATAATCTTTAAACAAATTTTATAACCATACATAAACATATATTCTTTCAATCATATATAATCTTTAAACAAATTTTATTCTATTTTAAAATGAAAAAGATTACATATATTTATAATATAAATTTTTTAATAAAAATAATTATTAATTATTAATTAAATTATATATATTTATTTACTTTAATCTTATGTAACCTTTCAACAAATTTTATTTTATTTTAATATTTAAAAAATTAAATATATTTATAATATAAAATTTTTAATAAAAATAATAATTAATTATTATTAAATAGTATATATTTTTAATTTAAAATATTAATAAATTTTTAAAACATTATATACATCATAACTAAATATAAGACCTTAAAAATATTCCATTCCCATCAAATAAAAAGTGAAAGCTATGCCAACTAATAAAACTTATTTTGACACTTGCAGACTTTAAATTTATTACAATTTTAATATTTGTATATCCAATAAGACTCAATGATGGTTTATCTTCACTGTACCTTGCGTTTGTGCGAATTTAAATTGTGAATGCTTAGCCATTATAAAACATTTACAATTCAATCAAAATTGGCCTAGAAGAAATTATTAGGGCAAGCCTTAAAAAAGGCCCTTTCCAGTATAGGATTAGACAAAAGACTAGTGACATTCCACTCACGTCACATTCGATGGAAGTACCGAATCAAATATGCATGCCGAAAGGATTTGCTTTCTCTTCCACTCAATTATCTATTTTTCACTGTTCTTCACATTCAACACACCACTATCCTCATTGCGGGGAACCGCTGGCTCAAAAGTTTTCATATTTTCAACCTTATTCTGATCATTATGTAAATGAGAAATGGGAAGAATTTCGGAGTGACTTGAAGTGGAAAACTTGGCGTCCTTCGCTTTCCCCCATAGAACACCATACAGCCCTGTTACTATCACCGCTCCACCCACCACACTGTATTTCATTCCATTGTATTAAATTACCAACTATCAATTTTATGCAGTTGAACTCACAAAAACCTTGCGCACTTTAACACTCTCAAGAAATTAATCTTAAAACCAAAAAAATAGTTGATCAGAAGCAAACCTGCCCATGAAGATGCTCTGGTGAAGAACAATGGAGTCCATGATTGCTGAAATTATCATCGTCAATGGAATGAATGCTGTGGCAAAAACAGGTCCCTTTATCCTCATGCACAATCCTTGAATATAATATGCAATCCCTGAACCCACCACTCCCTGCATACATTGCATTTTTCTAATTAACACCTGGATGTCCTAAGTTCCTAGTTATTTATTATGGTCAGACCTAAAAATCGAAACTTACAGAGTAAACAGCAGTAAAAAGATTCATGTCCAATCCAATTGCCCACGCAGATGGACTCCTTTCAACAGCCAACGTGATCGCAATTGACTGTAACGATCCCATTAAGCATATTAAGGTGGCCAGCGAAAGTTGTGCAGGGTACTTTTTAAGTAACGAAGCCTATATAAATTTACATCCATTAGATTACATTAAATTTGAATCAGAACAAGAGTGCATCTGTGATAGATACATCATACATATGCTAGAATTTCACCAGAGATTAAGATGTTTCTTACCTGAAGAACAAACAAACCGGCCCATGCAAGGGTTGCAATAATTAAACACAGGCAACCTTTAATCATATCACTGTTATTGTCATGAGAAGCAGCAGCATGTGAGGAATGGTGGTGATTTGAGGACCAAGGCATGGGAATCAGAGAACCTTTGTACAACGTCATCACCATCGCCCCACCTACACAGACTAATGTCCCAACTATCTTTGCTTGACTACGTATCTCTCGAATCTTTACTCTCTCCATTCTGTATGACAATACAACAAATATATATTCATAAGTTTTTAGGTAACAACATATTATGTTGTTTTCTTTTCTTATTACTATTTCAAAAGTAACAACCTTATTACCCTTACAAGGTTGAGCAATGACGGCTACTTAGTCAATAATCTATTCATAAATGCCGTAAAATTAGATAGTTAAATGTAAATAACTAATACCTTAACATTGAATATTGTATGATTTTGAACACTCACCAACATGTGAGTGTTAAACGAATACACCCCTATTTATGTCTATCCAAATTGGAGGTCATGTAGTGGGCAGATAATTACCTGAAGATGAGAGCAATTACAAAAGTGGTAGCAGGGAGCAAGTTATTCATCGCACCCCCAAAAGTAGGAGAAGTATATTTCAACCCCAGGTAATAGAAATTCTGATCCAGTACAGGCCTGCACATATTCCATGCTCAATAAGAACTGTGGTGATTATAAAAAAAAACTATAAATGAATAAAGGAGATGATATAATGTAGACAAAGTGCGTACCCCATCAATCCTAATGCGAAAATCTGCCAAAATATGCCGAAAGTGATTCTGGGTCGGATCTTCCTGCAAAGCATTGCCACAAAGTTGATGACCTAATTACACAAAAGTAGCAGACAAAAATAAGATGGGATATACTGCACTGTACAACCATGGCTATACTTTAAACAAATAAGTACCTTTCAAGGAAGAAGGCAAAAGGAGCAAGGATAACCGTAGCGACGATATGCCTGTACACTACCAGAACATAGTGACTCATTCCACTGTTAAGAGAAATCTTTGTAATAATTGCCATGCCTGCATACCCAAACTGCAAGCATGTCATTGCTATGTAAGGCTTTGCTTTCTCAAACTTCTCCATTGCCATTGATTTAAGTTATTTACAGTAGATTTATTTTATGACTACTGCAATTTATGTTCATGTTTAGCAATAAACTTATATTTATAGACGCAGCTAGACATGGACAAAACAGGGGGAAACATTAAAGTATTAGTATAAAATTATTGAATAAAAAAATCCCAACACCGCAGTTAACAGACGCCGATAGTATTTCTGGTGACTTGTTTTAATCATGGCAGCCAAAAGCCAATCCGCATTTGCTACATGTTGGATTTGGTAACTGTTATTGCAGCTCTTGGACCTAATTTACCCACATGAAAATGAGAACTGTATAATAATTAAATGTACAGTGTGAAAGCAACACAAATATGCGCAAATGACTCGGTTAGCATTTGCAGTATAGTGAGAAACGACGTAAGTTATACAATATTTTTGTGGATGCGGAGAATGGTGTGAGTATTGTATAAGATAATGACACCAGCAGCGATGCACGCCATGGAATTTTCTTCACTAGGTCTAGAAATTTCCGCTAGAATATCATTATCATTTCAAATACGCGGTGAGATCGACGGCAATATCACATATATACGTCCTATTGCTGACCAGGAGAATCGTGCTACGGTTTTATAACTGGCCGTAATATGATCATTTGAATATTCTTACAGGATGAAATAATTTCATATTGTAAAATGGCAGTCGTAATCAAAATTAATAAGTAAGAAGATAAGTTTTATGATTATCCCCCAACAACCACTGCGTGGGGAGCACCGATGAGATTTGACGGGCACTATAGCTTTCAACTTGAGTATGAGTGGATTTTTGTTTGGTCAATTACAATTTCTCAAGTGTCATTTCCCCATCTTTCGTATCATTTTTTGAGATTTGAGGAGCACCTTTACCTATTAGAATATTGGGATATTATAGCTTTCAAGTTGAGTACGAGTTGTTTTGATCAATTACAATTCGTACAATATCATTTTTCTAAATAATTATTTTAAAAAGGTGTTTAATTTTTCAATGATGTAGAAATTTTTAATTAATAAAAAATAATTATTTTATCGATTAATGAAAATTTGCTATGTGAAAAAAAATAGACACTCAATTTTAGTCATAACTTTTTTAAATTTATTATTATCTAAATTATCTTGTATGCATTTAAATATGCTTTGCTTTGTATTTAATAAGAAGCATGAGATTGAATGGGCTTTGTTGTTTAATTTACATCATTTATAAGTTTAGTTGTGCATAGAAAAATCTAGTCTTTTGACATAAGCAACATCATTACACAATGTTTTATATTTCATTGTGACCGACTTCGAACTAAAAATATGTACAATATGTTATATTTTATATTAATATTTAAATTAAATATATTCTTTGAATTTATATATATTGTTTATGAAGAAACTTATATAGATATAAAAAATATATATGAATTTATGTCTGGAGAATAAATACAAGGGAGGCTTGCTCCACCCCATCTTTTTGGAATAGTATGGAAAGAGAATAATTTTGGAATAGTATGGACAGAGAATAATTTTATATTTTTTTAGAACAAGAAAAAGAAATGTGGCCAAAATAAGAGTGATGAGGCTTTAAAAAGAATGCACTCCCCATTAAAAAGTGTGAAAAAATATATTGTTTCAAACGTAAAATGGATTATAATTCAAAACTGAAAATTAAACATTTCAAACAATTATAAGAAATCAAACAATTATAATATAAGTGTGTATAACCATTTTATATATACACTATTTGATTGAACAAGGTCATGTACAATTTTATCAATATACATATGTTTTTGTTTATAGGACATTTACATTAGAACTATTGTGTTTTTTCAGTTTATTTTATTTTACTAAAAAATACAAATAATCATTATGTATTGTAAGTAATAAAAGAGTGGGCATGTGTATGTATTTAATATCAATCTCGATTAATATTTAACAGGACATGAATGTTATTGAATATATTTACTTTTTCTTAATTTATATCATTTACAATTTATAATGTATACAATAAAACTTAGAGGGATTTGACATAGATGGCATTATTATTATAATGTTCTAGTTTTCCATTGTAGATTATTACGAGTTGTCAATAGGTACAAACAATCAATATTTTATTAAGAATGGACATTTATTTTCTATCACTATATTTTTAAATTGAAATTTTATATATATATATATATATAGCAAAGTCATATGAGTGGTGTAAAATACATAAAGTTTTATTTATAGAATAATTATAAGGAAATTTTTTGGTATTTCACAATTTATATGTTTTTTTGAAAAAAATTATTAGATAGATATATTGGTTAAATTTGTTGTAAACAAATTAGATGTGTAGATTGACAACTAATGTGTATATATATTTAAAATAAATTTAAAAATAAAAGTTTGTATTATTTTGATTTTGTAGTTTCTCTTGTTCAATTATTATGTGTTAGTAAATTTTTATTTTATTTTTATTTTTTATAAATTATTGAAAATCATACACACACATATATATTTAAATAATATTATATGTTTAAGATATAAATATTAGTTTTTTTACAAAATAACTACATGAAAACTATTTTATTTTTTTAGTTAGTTTAGTTTTCTTTTTCTTTCCTTCACAATTAATAAAGCAAAAAATATTTATATATTCACTACACCATATTTACTGTAAGTGATTTAGATGGCATTATTATTTGTATAATTTATTTCTTAATGATGGGTTGGTTTGGATGTAAATAATTTTTAATTTTGAGATTTTTTTGTTTATTTAGATCAATTTATAATTGTTTCAAATTATTAATTTTTAATAATTTATTAAATAAATATTGAATAAAAATTTTACTTTTCATTTGATTTTGTAAGATAAATTTGTAAAATCAATGTGAGTTGAAAGATTTTAGATTAACTAATTTATAATTGTATAAAAGAGATTTTCATTATCTTCATCAAAAATTAAATCTCTTTAAATATATAAAAAATATTTCATACTAATTTTATTTAAGTTAAATAAAAATATTAAAAAATAAAAAAAATATAAACTAATAATAAATATATTATTATGATTTTAAATTAAAAAATATAATATAAAATATAAATATATGAAAAAAAACACACACTTAAAAAAGTATCAAAATTCATCTTCAATTTTGACATTCATGATTATTTGAAAGTGCAACTATAGTCCTATTTTTATTTTTATTTTCATTTTTTTTGTTTTTTAAATTATTTTATTTATAAATTTTGATGTTTAATAATAAAATAGAAAGATTAATTTATTTTTTTAAATTATCTTTTTTTTATTATTGATATTTTGAATCACTTTATATTTTGTGACTTATTCTCATTGGAGCATTGTTAATATATCAGGTAACCAAGATAAGAAAATAATGTCAAAAGTAATAAATTACATAAAGGAAAGAGCCTTAGAATGTGCAAAAAAATGGTCCATAATAAAATTTTAAATATATGTAATTGATAGTCCTTAAAAATTTTAAATGGTTTGCAACACTATTATATTTATAAGTGACATTGAATTCAAATTTTAAAATATTGGTATATGTGCTAACTTTCAACAACTAAAATTAAAAAGAGAAAAAGGACTAAATTGAGTCCTCCAAAAAATGGAGAGAGATAAAGAGGTCGTCTTGACTATATAGTATGGTCTAGACATTTATTTAATGACCATACAACTTTATCTAGATTGTGAGATATTAGGTTTAAATTATTTCAATAGGGATTATATCAAGGAGATTGATATATGAATTCAAGATTTATAACTCAAAAAAGTACTAATGTCATTCAAATTAAATGAAATTAACTAAACATATAGAGACAAAAATTCTAAACTAATATATTATTTTTTAAAATAAAAGTCACATGACTATTTTATAATACTTTATTTTCTCCATCATTAAAGTGCATGCTTAGCCACAAAAGAGGTGGTGTAGGCATGCACTAAATTTAGAATATAAAATATTGTTAACCTAGGTACGTGAGATTGAAAATGAAAATCATAGAATTTAAAAAACTAATTCCCTACTTAGACATGGGTGAATATAAAATAATAATTTTTAGATATGAAAATTAACTAAAATAAGACACCTCCTTTGAATTTAATATGCAATAAAAATCTCATGAGTTGAAATACATAACTAGGTAAAATGGATTTGCAGTCTTATAAGTCATTTCATGATAGGACTCCACACCTTAGTGTATGAATCAAGGAGTCATTAGGTATCTTGAAATTAAAGTTGGAATCATAAATCCATTTAACACTCAAGCTTCAATAATATAATCTATATAAATATTAGATATACTAAAACATGAAATTGATAAGTAGAAAAATGTAGAATATGTTTTCTTCCATCAAAATATAAATAGAGTGCATAAAAAATATAATTAAAATGTATAAAATAATGATAATAAAATTATATAAGAACAAAAACACGTATGAAACACACACACACACACACACATATATACTTCTTTTAAATTAAGTGACATAATTTTTTAAATTTTGTATTTCAATATATAAAGTGTAAATAAGACTAGAAATATACCTTATTCTTACTTTTTACTATTTTTAAAAAGAGAAAAAAGAAAGTACATACAATGGTAGGATGCAAAGAGTTTTTGGCACACCAATTTGAATATTTGAGAGATGTTGTATCGAGGTATTAATTTATTAATGAATTTTTAAATTTTTTTAAAGATTTTTTTTATATATAAAATAAATATTTTATTTTTTTTTAAAAAGGACTAATTTTATCTAACTGTACGATCATAACAAGGTCTATTATTATTATTATTATTATTATTGATGATCTTAGAATTAAATAATTTAATTTGAAAGCATAGATTGTTAACAAAAACATTGGTTTTGCCTTATTTTAATGTGATACAAGATATTGTATATATGTATGAGATTTATCATAAATTTTTATTGAAAATAATTTAAAAACATAAATTTGTAGAGGAATATTAATTTAACCTAAATATAATTGATCTTAGTTATATAACATGTTTTTTTTTAAAAGTTATTCAATCATAATTAATTATAATATTATTTTTTATTTTTTAATCTTATAATCAAAAAAATTATTGTAAGAAGATATATTTCAAAAAAAAAAAAAACATTGATCTTAATTTAATATGATACAAAACATTATACATGTACATAAACTTTATCATAAATTTTGTTGAAGATATTTTTAAAAACATGGATTTGAAGAGAGATATTAGTTAAACGTGGATGTGATTAGTCTTCCTTATATAACATGCCTTCCTGATTTGATTGACCTTTTCTCATCGCTTTGGATGAGAGGTAGAAGAATAATACTCTTGCATTTTGGTTATCGATAAAGGGAGATGGCTATCACTCTACAAGATGTAGACACGTCCTTAGAATTTTAATAAAGGGATATCAACATTTTAACTTGATTTATGTGCCTTTCTTTCATGGTAGTATGTCTTCTAATTTTATGAACATGAGGATAAGGCGTGGGACTTTCTCATTTGAATTATTCGCAAGTCTAGGAATCTTCCGTGGTTATATTTTAGTCCAATAATTTTTAGTCCAATAATTGTAATTATTAATTTTTTAAAGTTAGTTTGAAGTTTTTTAAATATATATTTGAAAAATAAAAATAAAAGATAAGATTTATTTTTTAAATAAAGTTGAGATGTCAAATTAAATACTAATTAATATGAAAAGTTATAAATAGTTTTTTTCCATTTGTTTATAAATGTAATTTATAATAACAATCATGATGAAAAGTGGATGTTTTTTATTTGATAGGGGAGGTGTCAAATTTGAGCACTAATTAATATGAAAGATTGTGAATAATTTTTTTCCATTTGTTCATAAGTATAATTTATAATAACAATTAAAATGAAGAGTGGATTTTTTTATTTGATAAAATAAAAGACTAGGTTTTAAAAGAGCCTTATACATTAGATAAAAAGATAGTAATTAAATTCACATACAACACCTCTTTCAGCAGTCCAAAGAATATAACACCGAACCACTAAACAACACAATGCTTAAATACCAACAAACATAGAAAAATAGGTAACAAAATAACAGCAAACAGTCAACGGAAATCTTCCTATTTTCTGTTAACTGTACATTAGAAGAAAGTATATATGTGATTTAAGATGAAGACTGATTTGACTATTATATAAGAATTTTTTCTTTTTAAGAAAAAGCAATCTAAAAATCTTGATATCTTGAACATACTATGAATTTTTTTTTTTCTTATTACTTAAAAAGAGACATTCAAAAGAATGTGATATCATATATATTTCACCCTATATTTTTTTAATTTAATAATAAATATAACTTATAATTTATTTTTAAAAAGAGTTTATATCCATAATATGATTAAATAAATATATTTATAAAAATACTAATTTTAAAATTAAAAAATATTAACAATTATTCAATTCATATTCGATAATAATTTATAAGAATCAATCAAAACTTCACATATAAACTACACAGAAATTGAAATACCAATATTATATCAATTCAAAGCCTATTTTTCTCTTTAATTAATATCCTAACATACACTTATTTCCAGAAACCTTCCAAATAACTCCAAAATATATTCAAAATTCAAGTAAAAGGCAACTCACGATAAAGAAGAACGAGCGTGCTGATACAGTAAAAGGCAACTTAAAATCAAGGATTCAGGAACATGCAGTTACAATACTTCCTCTTTATGGTCGATTATATAAAAACTACGCCCAGCACTGCACTCCACTCACCTTACATTCGATGGACATCGAATAATTGAGGCATGTGGATGGGATTCGATTCAACCTCCACTCTCAAGCCACCCCATTATGTATCTCAACCCGTCACTCATCGATTCTGCCACTACTTTTTCTCACCGTTCTGGAATGGATGGCTGCCTTTCACAGCAATATCTGTATTGCCTGCAGGCATGCCGAAGTTCCCATATTTTCAAGCTTGGTCTTGTCATAAGTAGTTGGAAGCATTTCAGAATTAGTGCAAGTGGAGAGCTTTCCGTCCGCGTTGCCCCATAGAGCTCCATACAAGCCTATTACTATCACCACCCCTCCGACCACACTGCATTTCAATGCATTACATCGAGAATAGGCGTTAAAGGAATACCTTGTTTATGGATATTGGGCACCGTCGATCCCAGGGGTCACCTCTTTATTGGGAATTAACTTCTTTCTATTAATATTCAAGAAGATTATTTTATAACTTTCATAAAGAATATGAAAAACAGGGTTATAGTCAAGGCCCCTCTAACTACCACTTGTTAAGGTGGTCTTCCATTTCGAAGTCATTATTTTTATGTTTTAAAATAACAGTTACATTCTCCTTATTAGCTTTTAGAATCACAATGTTTTTTTTTACTATTTAAAGTCTCAAAATCCCTTCATTCATATATATATATATAATAAATATTTTTGGTGGGTATTCTTAGATGGAGGTTTGGCATGGTTGAGCATAATTAGCATGTACAAATTTCATATGTGTTGGTGTAGCACCTCTTAGCCCCATCATAGCCAACGATTTTGAAAAGTCATTAATGTTGAGATTCTTATTATTTATTGTCTGCCAAATCAGAATGTCTAAATGGGCACTGCAAAAATTAGCATATGCGATAGGATCCACGTGGAATTGCAAGCCATGCATAGAGTTTTATGATTTCACATTTTATTCAATGATTTGAATTTTGAAATAATAATTTGGGGCAGTATGATTATGCATGGTGAGCGATGGGCATCCCATGAACCCATACCAGGTGCCAAGATAAGACCCTGTGAACCCATGCATTCGAACCCATTTTGTAGTGCAGGTGAGGTGGAAGTGGAGCCATTTCACATTTGATCTATGGTGGAGCCCTGGTGTAAGGAGGAAGATATAGCTTGAGCCCAATCAGAAGGAGAAAGCATTGCGTTTGCAAGTAGAGAATATCCCAGGTTAGTATTCTTCATGATTTTCATAGATAATAGTTCAATGAACTATACAGATCTACATAATGTGGCTTGCCCAGTCTGAATAACATTCTCTTACCCCATTCCTAGACTGTATAAAACTCGTCATGTTTTATTTGAAATAGAAATGTGAATGTTTAAAGAGACACCTAATAAAATATAAATGTTTTAAAATTGACATTTTTATGTTTTATTATGTGCCCTTATATCTGACAAAAGAATGTGAATGTTTAATTGGAATTTATATACTTTATTTATACCAAATTTAGAGGCATGTGAATTTTTTGATAAAATGCCTCAATGACTGTATACATTATTTATGTTATGATCGTGGAGAAGCTCTTTGTATTATTTACTATATGTGACCCAAATATTTAAAAAATAATTTGAATTAGTAAAATGTTATGGAATTAAGTTATTATTGACCTCCTAACTCTCACATGTCCCTAGTGGGAAATTCACATCTATGAGCTAATTAATTACACACAACCCAAATAAGGTAAAAAAAATAAGATTGTACCATTTACATATGTTATGAACAGGTGATTTGATTTATTCAACATTAGAAGATAAGAGTGATGACAATGAATAATCAGTTTTTTTAAAGAAGATTTTCCTTTCCATGATAGTGGTTATGGTAGAGAAGGAGATAAATTGTAGTAAAAGAGGTGGGCATCATACAAATTGTGGCAAAGGAGGTGCTAATGAAGTGCAAAGTACTTATAACCCAATACAAGGTACATGGTTTCACTTCCTTGCATTGAAATTACTAAAGAGAGATCATTCACATAGAAAATGAATAATTTTGAAGGCCAAGATCATTAAAATAGGAAGAATCCTAAAAGAGGATAGAGGCAGGGTTCAACAAAGACATAATCTATTAACAGAATTTGGTTATGGTGTTGTTATGTAGCATCATATCATATGATAATAACATAAATGAAAGTTACAATGTGGTTCTAAAGACATGTTTTTATTTATGTGAAGTTATCTCTCAAATTACATACATTATGCAGGTTGAACTCTTAGTTGCATTAGATACACTATATACACTATTTATGTTACCATCATTCCTAGTCCTCACTTTGATTTCTTCTCCATTGTATATTCAACCATAGAAAAAATATGAAGTAACAATCAAAGACACTACTAAATTACTAATATAATTAGTTATTAGTATAAAACTCCCTCTTTAAATCATGAAATTATAATTAGGAAGATACACTTATAGAAGTGAAAATACCATCTTTCACTTGTTCATTTCTAGTTTCACCAATCTTATCCAACTACCTAAGAGTAGAGACTAGTGCATTGGCCCCGATAGTTCAATTATTTTATTTTCCATATCTTGAGTCGAGGTTACATTAAATAAAACAAGGAATATAGGTTTGAAAATTTTGGGTGTTTATTTTACCTAACATGGCTCTAATAAATTGAAAAATCCCTCATCTCTACTAAATATTTAGTCAATTTTTAAAAATGGCTCTATAGCTCCTTAAAGGATTACATGGCTATTAATCCATTGATTACAAAACAAGAGATTGCCAAAATAATTTATGATAGGTCACAAATGGTATTAAAAATGGTGCCCATACATTGTGAAATTATGGAGAGTATTATGACACTCAAGGTCCTTCTTCACATCAAAATCCTATAAAAAAAATCTAAAATATTATAGTAAAAACATCTATAGCTTAACTATGTATTCACCATGCTTAGAATTTATGACTCAAAATAATCCACTTTCAAAATTACCTCTATTTATTACATGACCACTCTAGATGGTAAAATGAAAATTATTTTGAGCTTTCCGTTATAAATTGGAGTTCATAAAATCCATCTACTACATGGTATAATACATGAGAATTAGGGGTCCATGGAAAATAACTCATAGGGAGCTGAGAAAAAGGGAGAAGAAATTAGTGTGTAGAAACCAAGAAAATAATTTGTAATGATTATGTGTGTTGATTAATAGTGTTTTATTGCTTTTTGAGCTTTGTATCCTATACTAATGTAGGAAGATCAGTCATTATTGTAGGTCCTAAGAATTTATAATTTTTTAGAATGTGTTGTATTTTACATCTATATTCAAGTATCATTTTATGTATATACATTAGGATTGATTAGTTTTCCATCTAATCACAATGGATAAAAATTCATTTTATTTATGTGAGAGTCTTTCATGGTTTCTCTTTTTTACCTAGTAATTTTTTTTATTATTTTGGAAAGTTTACAGTGATGTAAGATTTGATTGAGAGTCCAAATAATTAATGTTTCCTATTGCATAAAATAATATACACTATTATTTCTAACCAACAAAGTTTTATTCTTATATTTGGAACACATTGATCCATGCAAATAAGAATCTATATCCTTAAAGATCCATAGCATATATGATAAAATCTATGACTTTTATATTTAACATTATTTTTGAGATGAGGGAGATTTTACTTAGACCTTTCCAATAGAAATATGCATATATTAATATGTATTGTCTACAAAACTTCAAGAGCTAAGAGCATACACCATTAAATTTGAAACATATATTTCTTCTTAACCTAACCAAGATTATTAATTCACTTCCCAATGCACCTTCTTTGATGAGAAATTCTAATCTCTTTTCTATTTATTTTTTCATGTGATATCCCCATAATTTACATGTTTATTCAGTCCATTGCAGGTCCAACAAAAACCATCCCTATATTTTATCTATATTATATTCTATGGATACATTTTTTTAATAAATATTTAGACCCTTTTTGGCATTTTAGAGTTCAATGCCACCCATGGAACCTTCCTTAGATAAAATATTTATAATAAATAATTTTTTTTCAATAAAAATTTTAGTATTTTTATTCTTGTTCCTATTACAATACTTCATGATGAAAAAATCCATTAAAAGAATTATGATTCCCCATGTTGGGTATGTTTTAAGTGATCTAACTATATATTAGATAATACAACATATGTTTTAACAAAGCGTAACAATAAATGTATGTGGTGTTGGATTTTAAGAAAGGTCAACCTATAACAAGTATGAAATTACATATATTTTCTTTAGATGTGTATGGTCATAAACCCTTTTTTTTTTACTTATACACCTCATATACCAAAGTTTTGGAGATTGCATCAATAGTGAGGTTTGATTTTTTTAGTTTGTAGGTTCTTTCTCAAATACTAAGCATATTATTTGTTATTTTAAGTTCTTGTTCCTCAAATACTAAGAATATTACATGTGAACAAACTATAACATCTAAATCTACAAACCTTGCCCTAATGATTATTTAAAGCTATATCTAAACACTTTTCCTTGTCATTTAAACACTTTGATAAGGTTATCAAATCCTTTTTTCCTCACCGTTTAAACACTTATATGACCTTGTCAGTACTTTGAGATCTTGAAATTACTCAAAGAATTGCAAACATATTTGATCCTTTTGTCACCTTCAGCATGAAGCATGATCATGATTTTTTAGCCTATTAGGCACCCAAGGAACCTGAGGGAGTTCCTCCACTCCCTTTCATATCCAATGGATGTGAATTATTAGTTAAATTATATTTATTTATTTTAAAATTCTATATTTTTTCCTTCATTGTTTTTACTCAATTATTTAATAAGAATAATTTTTCCTCTAGATAGATATTAAACTTTGGATAGTGACTCTCTTTCCAATTTCAGATTTTCATTTTGGACTTGATTCATCTCCTCTTGCAACTCTAATACCCTTTTAATAAGGGCTCCTTTCTTTATAAATAGTATTGACAATTTTTTAGGTGGTAGTCCCTCCATTATTAAAAAAATTTAACATTTTTTCTTAGCATAGTGTTCAAATACCTTATGAGTAAACATAAGGCATATCTCTATCTAGTCCTTGTTCAAAAATGTTCACCTAAATATTTCGTGTTTGGATTATATTTTCTAGATCTAATGCACATGTGGACCCATAAACATGTGTATATGAACATTATAAGTAAGCTCCCATTGGTTTTACATATTTAAAAGTGTGGAGGGTATGTCCATGCTTGGTTTTTTTTTATTTTGGTATGAATTGAGATGTGAATAACCTTGCACTCAAAAAAGTTCACAATTGCAAGATTCTAGTCAAGAAAATTTGGGAACAAAAAAAATTGGGGTAAAGTATAGAATAGTTGTACCATTACTTTAAAAAATGAGGAAATAAACTATTAGTTCTTACTGACTTTGGAGAAATGTTAGATCATGTATCCCAAAAGCATGTTTCTTCCCAATGTCTCAAATTCATGTTTATGTGTATATGCATAAATATCCCAAATACATCTTTAGGGTTGGTCAATCCCTCTTGCATATACTTTCCACCTCAAATGTGAAGATTAAATCTTAAAAAGCACGATCTCCTATATTCTTATAGTGATCAACTATCCCATTGTTATGAAGTTGTGGTGTTGAAAAATGTTCACTATGAGTGAAGTTGTAGTGTGGATTATGTATATAGCCAATTTAAAAATAGAAAAGAAGGAATTCCACTTTGAATAATAGAGAATGAAATAAATATATATACCTATACCTTTAATTGTTTTGTCCTTCCCTTTGACACACCATTTTAGTGTGTTGGCAACCAATACTTTGAAATTTTTGCATAGTTCATAGATAACATTCAATGTTGTAAACCATAATCCAAACTATCTCGTGTGTAAATTGTTGAATGTTGGAAATAAATACTTTTAATGTTGAATTTTCTATATTTGTGAGGGATGATCAACAAGAAAATAATTTCCTGCAATAAATTTATGTTGAGGTAGAGTAGATTATATGTAATTTTATCTATTGCCATTGATGGTGAATTTTTTAGTTTGATTCTTGTTTATTGATAAAAATCAGTTGTTATAGTGATTATTTTAGGATAACAAAAATAGCAGAGAATACTCATTATGTTCATGCCCTAAGTTTAGATGTTCCTATCAAATTGTCAAAAATCCTAAGAGGGTTTCAAATGATGCATCCATAAGTGGGGGTGAGATTCCCAATGGGTTAGGATAGTCATTATGTGGACACTAATATACCATAGTGGAATGTTGGTGGGCATTTGATTATTTTATAAATATAGATATAGACAAGGGGACATCAAAAGTATAATTTTAATGATGTTACATCTATTGCCATGTCAAATTGAGTATTCATTTTGCATTTATATAATACTAAATATTTGATAACTTTACATCCACATTACGTTTTGATATGTTATGTTTAATATTGAGGTAGGAAGAGGCAGAGTGGAGCGAAGGTGACAAGGTTGTTAATCACCCACAGAATGATTTTGTTTCCTAAGATGTACAAAAACCATTGGTTGTCTTTCATCTTTGTTTGTTCCTAATGTTCATAGATGCTTCTTTTTGAATTCTTATAATATCCAATAATAGGCCACTTTTGACACACCTTGTGATTTTATATGTGGTTGTTTTATATTTTAGCTTGAGGGGGTGAATTAAAGCCATGATGACGAGGGTTATAATGACCCATCTAATGACTTTATCCACATAAATGTGTGAATTAGTTGTACTTATTCTTATTTCTTTCAGAGCCAGGGTGACAAGGTTGTTAATCACCCATAAAATGATTTTGTTTCTTAAGATGTACAAAAACCATTAGTTGTATTTCATATTTGTTTGTTCCTAATGTTCATAGATGCTTATTTTTGAATTCTTATAATAACCAATAATAGGCCACTTTTGACACACCTTGTGATTTTATGTGGTTGTTTTGTATTTTAGCTTGAGGGGGTGAAGTAAAGCCATGATGATGAGGGTTATAATGACCCATCTAATGACTTTATCCACATAAATGTGTGAATTGGTTGTACTTATTATTATTTCTTTCATCATGCTCATACATGTTTTTTGTTCCATAAATATTTAAATTGATGTGTATATGTTGACTATTGTGATAGGATGAGGTGGAATTAGAAAAGATTGACAAAGATGTCAATGATGATGATGATGATGATGATGATGATGATGATGATGATGATGATTATTATTATTATTATTATTATTATTATTATTATTATTATTATTATTATTATTATTATTATTATTATTATTATTATTATTATTATTATTATAATATTTATTGTCTTCTAAACACATTTGAACCTGATCCAGAGGAGGAGTAATTGAAAATTGTAAGAAAAATTTATTGATTTCGAGGACATTTTCTTTAGTTTGATGATTTAATCATTTTTTATTATTTTAACTTAAAATTGTTTTTTAGTTAAAGTATAGCTTACAAGTGAGTATAATATTGGGGATATGGGTATCATGAAGTGGGATTTTCACTATTTTTTCTACACCCATGCAATATATTTTATGATGATGGTGGTTATCCATTTTGGTCACTAGCCAAATTGAACACTTGTTGTCTTTAGAATCATGGTCAGTAGCCCATTTGAAGGAGGCCCTCATGGCATGCCTATAGTGGGAAAATAAAGTTTATGATAATATCATAAACTAAAAGACAAACAAAATACAAACCAATAAATCATTTCTTAAAAAAAAAAAGCATCAAAAATAAAGATAGGTTGGAATAATCATGGATGGTGAGAGAGAATGTCTCCCAAGTATGTAATCTAAATGAGATAATCTTGAACACTATCAATGACCCAATGATTTCATATGATTCAAGTGAAAACTTGGAATAGAGAAGGCAAGCCTGCATAATGTGAAGAAAATATTATTGAGAAATAGATAAAGAAATAAAAAGGGTGGAGCAAGGGAAAAGTGCAAGCAATAATGGACATCAAGTTAGATGCAATTTTTTAAATGGTTTGCATGAATTAAATGTTAAGTTAATTTTACATTTTTTAATATTAACATTTATATTTCTACAGGAATCACTATCAAAACTTGAGAGAGATGACCCTTATACCCATTCTAATGATGATGATGACATTACTTTTATGGAGTACATTTCATGGAAAGGTAAAATATTTTGTGAGGGGACCTTAAAATAAATTAGTGAGGTTACCCCAAAAAATAAATTGGTGAGGGGACACCAAAAAACACTAGTGATTATGAGATGCCTCATGTAAGTAAAGTCAATGACTATGTCCAAATAAATTGTTATTATAGTTTTATTTTTCACTAATGTTGATCTATTATTCTTTATTGATCCTTTGTAGAGGAATGTTATGATGCAAGCACAATACCCCAAGCTTACTATTTTGTTGAGTGACAATGTTGGAAATGATGAAGATAATATCAACATTATCACCTCTTACATGAATTCTTGTTCATCTACACATGATTATATGTTTCACACTAGTGCCAACGTGTAGTTATCCACCTTAGGTTATATGCAAGTAAAAGGTGTCATAATATCTCTTGAGCAGGGCCTGATTTGTAATGGTGTGCTTACCTTAAATAATTATTGTATTGTTAATCTTTGGAGTGTTTTACATGACCAACTAGAACCACTACCTTTGGTAGGACTGACGAGGACACATTGAAAAAAAATGTACACTCAGATGAAATTTTTCATTGTAGTGATGTCAATTTTTACATATCCATTGGTGATGTGAAGCAATCATCAATGGTATCCATGGTAGACATCATTTTTTATTCCCTTTGGTTTGATTTAACCCTACCATTTTATATTTTGATTGTGTTGTATCTTTTAATTTTATATAGTATTTAAATGGAGATGAGGTGACATTGTACTAAGCATTATGAGACATTTCTTAGTGGTATGACATTCAATTTTTATTAATTAAACCAATAAGTTTTCTATTCATGTTGGTGTCTTATTAAGCATTCTAACCTTGAAAATTTTAAATTTAGGTGTCTTCATGATAGAGTGACATATATAAATATTTGCATGCATTTCTCATCTACTTCCACTTAATTATCCTTGACAAGAGGTTTCATGCCCATGCCAGGGACATGGATATTACTTAGAAGCTACTCCTTGGATATGATTGTGTGTGTGTGTGTGTGTGTGTGTGTGTGTGTGTGTGTGTGTGTGTGTGCGCGCACGCGCGCGCGTGTGTGCGCATGCATGTATATGTCTATGTCTATGTATATGTGTGTGTGTGTGTGTGTGTGTGTGTGTGTGTGTGTGTGTGTGTGTCTATGTGTGTGTGTGTGTGTGTGTGTGTGTGTGTGTGTGTGTGTGTGTGTGTGTGTGTGTGTGTGTGTGTGTGTGTGTGTGTGTGTGTGTGTGTGTGTGTGTGTGTGTGTGTGTGTGTGTGTGTGTGATGTGTAATGATACATATTATTTGGATGTGATATTTCAATACAAGTGTTTCATTTATGAATTGTGTTAGTTAATAAGTGTTTAATTTATCTATGATTTAAGTAATGCCTTGGTGGTTAACATTTCATTTATTGATGTATTACATGATGGTACATGGTTAAATGATGCAGTGATGGTCACATGTACTCATGAAATAATGTTTATATTTATGATATGTAATGATGTTGATAAGTAATGTATTGTGTTCACATGTTTACCTTATTCTACTTTTAATGTTACAAATGTTAGTAATCATGTGCACATGTTTGCATGTCACTATGTATGTTGACAAGTAACCACGGTAGGATAGAGTGCAATATAATATTTTTTGCATGACTTGTCTATTTTCCCTCCACTTTCTCATTTCCTATCTTTACTTATTTAGGAAACTCACACAACACTTATGTGAAAGTTTAGAGACTATGGTTTAAAGAAGAGGAAGATGGAGGGTGTGGACTGCAACACTTCGATAGATCATAATGAGCATGTTGGATGTACATATTCATGGTTGACTGTGTTGTATTTTTTTTTTTTTGTAAATATTTTGGGCATCTTAGAGATTGTGTCTTTTGGTTTATTATCACACCTGTAAAATATTGATTTTATAGTTTGATGCCTGAAGTTTTAACTACTATCTAATTTCCTATTTATATGGAAAATGGAAAAATGCCATGGTTGATATTAACTACATAGCCTAATATAAGCCTGATAATACAATGACACTTTACTTGAGCCTAAGATAATAACATAACATCACAATGTAACCATCAATAATAGTGAACTTTACCTATTATTTGGGACAAACCCCTTTTCTCTATCTATCAATGCAAAGTCTAATGCAATGGATGGAGATAGGTTAACTTTGATTGCCTAATAATAAATAAATTGTTATTATAGTTTTATTTTTCACTAATGATGATATATTATTCCTTATTGATCCTTTGTAGAGGAATGTTATGATGCAAGCACAAGACCCCAAGGTTACTATTTTGTTGAGTGACGATGCTGGAAATGATGAAGATAATATCAACATTATCACCTCTTACATGAATTCTTGTTCGTCTACACATGATTATATGTTTCACACTGGTGCCAATGTGTAGTTATACACCTTAGGTTATATGCAAGTAAAAGGTGCCATAATATCTCTTGAGCAAGGCCAGATTTATAATGGTGTGCTTACCTTAAATAATTATTGTATTGTTAATCTTTGGAGTGTTTTATATGACCAACTAGAACCACTACCTTTGGTAGGACTGAGGAGGACACATTGAAAAAAATGTAAACTCAGATGCAATTTTTCCTTCTAGTGATGTCAATTTTGACATATCCATTGGTGATGTGAAGCAATCATCAATGATATCCATGGTAGACATCATTTTTTATTCCCTTTGGTTTGATTGAACCCTACCATTTTATATTTTGATTATGTTTTATCTTTTAATTTTATATAGTATTTGGATGGAGATGAGGTGACATTGTCCTAAGCATTATGAGACATTTCTTAGTGGTATGACAATCAATTTTTATTTATTAAACCAATAAGTTTTTTATTCATGTTGGTGTCTTATTCTTGATTTCAATCAAGCTTTCTAACCTTGAAAATTTTAAATTTAGGTGTATTCATGTTAGGGTGACATATATAAATACTCTCATTCATTACTCATCTACTTCCACTTTATTTTCCTTGACAAGAGGTTTCATGCCCATGCCAGGGACATGGATATTACTTAGAAGCTACTCCTTAGACAAGTAACCATAGTGGGATAGAGTGAAATATAATATTTTGTGCATGACTTGTCTATTTTCCCTCCACTTTCTCATTTCCTATCTTTACTTATTTAGGAAAATCACACAACACTTATGTGAAAGTTTAAAAACCATGGTTCAAGGAAGAGGAAGATGGAGGGTGTGGACTGCAACACTTTGATAGATCATAATGAGCATGTTGGATGTACATATTCATGGTTGACTATTTTGTATTTTGTTGTTTGTAAATATTTTTAGCATCTTAGATATTGTGTCTTTTGGTTTATTATCACACCTATAAAATATTGATTTTATTGTTTGAAGCCTAAAGTAATAACTACTATCTAATTTCCTATTTATATGGAACATGGAAAAATGCCATGGTTGATATTAACTACATAACCTAATATAATCTTGATAATATAATGAAAATTTACTTGAGCCTAAGTTAATAACATAACATCACAATGTAACCATCAATAATAGTGAACTTTACCTATTATTTGGGACTAACCCCTTTTCTCTATCTATCAATGCAAATTCTAATGCAATGGATGGAGATAGGTTAATTTTGATTTCCTAATTATGTATGTCAAGATTTTAAATACTATTTTCCAACTTAGCATGTGAGATATAGGATTAAAGAAAGCTTGGTTGAAAGCATTCATATTTATCCATCTATTGTCTAATTTTTACCATTTAATTAAATAAATTTTATTGTATCTTTCTTTACCTAAGATACATACCACATATTGTGATAATAGGATATGCCACCAATAAGATAAACCACACTAACCCTACAAGATAATCCATATGAGTATGGAGGAATTAAGGATATTGGTACGATTATTTTTTTTAGTTCCATGTCATTCACCCTATATTGTGATTATTTTGTTATCTTGTATTAATATTTTTTCCCTCTTTTGAGGGATGATAAATCTTATACTTGAGACACTTTGGGGACCATTGTGGCCTATATTATTGATTACTTCCTTATTCCATCTTCTCTTCATATAGGTGGTACAAAATGTAAATAAAATTATTATATTGATAGTTGAGATACTAGTAGGACATTAAGTAAACATATTGTACTAGGAAAAAATTAATTAACACTCTTTGAGCCAATCATGAGTGTAGATAGGTAACTAGTAATTATCACACATGTTGTCTTTTGGTTATGTGGTTTGAGTTTTGATTAAATGTCCTTATTAAATTAGTCATGTATTTTTGTAAGGGTCCTTACAAATGAAGATGACAATATAGTTGCTCAAATTCCAAACAACATGGAATAATTTCTTGTGTGGATGAGATGCAAGGGTGATTTATCAGTGGGGGATCATCTTGGCCTTAAGATATCACTATTGTTACTAAAAAAAATACATATCTCACCAAGGATAACTAATTTTTGTTGAGAATGTTCAAATTGTAAGTGCAACCATTAAGATGTTGGAAAATTCACTAGATGAGAAGAACATAATGGTTCTTGAGTTACATTATGTTATTTTCACACTCAAGGGTAGTAAGATGGAAATTTAAATAAAGTGTGTTAAACATGAAGCTAAAAATTCCTACACAAAAAGCATTGTGTGACTGCAAGGTAGAGACAATCAAGGCACTTTAAATATAACATGCTAGAATGGTTGGCATATATGAACAAAAGCCATAATGTTTGAAGGCAGAGTGTGGTATCATGATTGGGCAAGTATACGAGATGAGTCAAAGCACCAGTGGAATTATATAAATGAAAAATGATAATTATTTGTGTGCATTTACTCATGTGATCAATATGTTGTGTATGCTTATGAATTTAGTTGGAAAGTTATCAAAATATTACCTGGTACTTGATAATCTTGTATATTGTGAACATTTACAAAATGCATTGGTCCTTGTTCCTAGAATGTAAATGTAAATGAAAATAAAAGTGAACTTGTCCATCTCTGCAATATAAATTATTTTACATTAGATGAAGAAAATTTGTGTATTGTTGCTTAGCATTTCAGAGATGAAAAATGTTTTTTAGTTTCTAATAGTTTTTTATGTTGGTAATTTTTGTAGCCTATTTTCTTAATTATTATATAAATGTTTTTAATTTATCATAGTCTTTGATGTATGTATTATCCATTTATTGAAACTATTGTTCAAGGTTATTATGGTTATTTATTGTTTCTTCCCCTTCATCTTGTGATTAATCACACATTTATTGGATTTAACTATCTAACTAGTCATGCATATCATGTGTCATACCTATTAATGGATTAATTTTGGTAATGACATGTTGGAAGTGTGTTTTATTCTCTACTGCATGTGCACTTATCATGATATCTTAATTCATGTCTTCTTTTATTTCCATTCTATTCTTGATGTTTTATTTCCATGTGCACTTATCATTATATGATGTATCTTTGACAACTCTCTAACTTGCTGGATTATAAAATTTATCTATCTTGGTCTATGGTAGATCTAAAAAGGAGGGTAATATTTTTTGGGTTAGTAAGGAAAATATTTTTTTTTGTAATTTATTAGTAGACATTGAGGTTGTCATAGATTATGTTTCATAAAACACAAAATCAACTCATCTGAATGTAATGAATCTATTTTTTATTTTTTTTTGTAATATGTATACATGAGACTTGGTTTGGTTTTGGTCATATTTGGCCATAATGGGCCTCTTTTGGTTTTATGTAATCATTGGTTTCTTTTTTAATAAAATAGGTGAGGGGCTCCTTTAACCCTCTTAACTAAGAAAAAAATAATGAAATAGAAACAAATTTAAAATTAAGTAAAATAGAAAGTAAATTCTAAAATACTTATATATTTTTTAATTATGGGTAAAAAAGGTTTTTTGAATCAAGGACCTAACCCTAAAAATGAAAAAAATATAATGGCCTCAAAATATTGATATAATAATAGACAACTACATCCAACAAAATACCCAACTAGAAAATAAAATAAAAAGTAACATGAATAATAGTTACCTTGACAAACTACAACACAAAGAAAAAAAATGTTATGACTAACATATTCCATACAAAATTACTTAATAGTATTTCTTATATCTCTAAACCCATTGTTTTACCAAAACTACAAAAGAAGGTTAAGCATCAATATCTAAAGTAGTTTAGTGGTAAAGGTTTCAGTATGAGGGTTAAAATCCAAATTCTAGGGTTTAAACATAAAAACATGTTCATCCCAACTCCAAAAAATCACATTAAAAATATCTTATTTATCTTTAATAGAATAAAAAAATAGGATAAAAATCCCTCTTACACAGCAATTAATATCAATATTACCTTTGACTAATTCTTGCTAATTATTTGAAATCTAGCCATGGAACATCGGAAGAGTAGGCTAGATGCCATTAAAATGATAGATCAAACCCATCAATGAAAACCTTTCTTCCCTTTCTAAAATAACTTCAAGTTCATCCTCTTCAAATTGTATAATAGGAATATTAATAGTAGGAGCTAAGGTCAAAGATTATCTTCTCCCTATGGCCTGAGTAAAGGAGGGTCACCTAGAATCTACCCTCCCCTTTATTTTATCTCCTTTCAAATCCCCTATTCAGAAAAGAGCCCTAGCTTCCATTAACATCAAATCATCAAAGTTCCCTCCTTCAGTCCCATTGGAGAATCTAACTAGTTTACCTCTATCTATTTTATTTACTCTCTTAGTCACTCCAATAAATGAGTTTGTCATAATGTAATGTTGACTAAGTTTGCATCCACCTCTAAAATTTTCAAATATTGCTTTGAGTGGATTTGTAAACCATATCCTATTGATAACAACCCATACAATGTGAGCATCTACAATCCCATCACTGACTTGGCCCTTACAGTCTCTTTTTCCACAATCTTTCCCTTTTTATGAATGCTACCCACCATAGCAGGTATGTTTCATCAATGTATCTAGTAATTATTCCTGCAGCTGCAAACCATTTCCTAATCACTCGTGAGTTGGATCTCCAAGTTGCTTTCAAGCAAAACTTGCAGTAATCGCCACACTTAGGTCATCTATAATGGTTTCCATCTCTCAAGCTATCATTTTTTAGAGTTAATATTTATATTTCTTTAACTTTTTATATTAAAATTTGTTTTGATGTTTTAGCTTTGATTTTTTTTACTTTTACAAATATAACTTACAAGTCTTTCTAATAATGAATTATTTATTAACTTCTAAATAGTGTTTATCCTACAAAAAATTATAACTTTAAAATAAAGTTGGAAGTTATAACTAATTTTCCATTGGACCATACATAATGGTATTGTATCCTCAAAAATCAAATGTGTTCATTGATTGTATAGTTACTAGAAACCATGAGTCAATAGATATTTTGTTATATTTATTTCTTACTACATTTTTCAATTACTTCTAACTTTATTTCCTTCTCTATTTTCTCATTTGGTCAACCAAACTACTTCTAGAATGGAAATTTGAAGTGTTTTTAATGAACCATATTTTTTCAAATCACGTAGATATCCTATATAGATGTAGTTGTAGTTAGTAGTTGATGAGTATATAAAGAATATCTATTGCACTCTCATATTGTTCTTATGCATCAATATGATTGAATTATTACAAGGGAAAATAGAATAATTAATTAGAAAACTTTGAACATGATATATCTATAAATAAATTTTAAATATATGTAATAAAGGAATCTTGAATCTTATTTTACCTCATAAAACACTCCTTAAATAAATTCAAGCATAACTATTAAAAGTATTAAGCAACCCAAGATGAATATCTTAAATTTTATTAATCAAATAAATAATATCTAGAACAAAGGAAATTAGTGGATCCGTATTTTATTACTTATACCTTTTTATTTTTATTTTTTCTACATAAAAAGTCCAATCTAACTTTTTTTATTCTTTATAATTATCCAAATCAAAAATTATTCCATGAAAAAGATTATATAACATGCAAAACTTGTATTCAAATTTGAAATTTAGATGATAAGCACATAATAAATTCAAATCCATTCCATTCCATTTCAAGTGCTAAACTATATTTTTTCTTTATAACTTTTTTCAAAAAAAAAACTTTCTTCATAATGTATAAAACCTTTATTTATTATAAATTTATTAAATCTAAAATTTTAGATTATTTTATTTTACATAATTTAAAATAATTTTTTGACATACACATTAACTTTTGAATGGCAAATGATATCCATATACTTTTCTAGACCATTGTCTTTTGTTTACAATGTGCAATGTTGAATGTTAAATTTTAATATTAATAGTCTTAACTAATATAATATTTATATTTTATATAAACAGAACTTTAAAATAGCCTCTCAACATTGTGTTGATTAAATTTGATAATAGTAAAAAAAAAGGTTAATAATATACATGTGTTCAACATTACCTTTCAAAAACTAGAAATATCATAAAACTACCGAAGTCAACGTACGGACCCCATTAATCCTAAAGCGAAAATCTGACAAAATATGCCAAACGTGATTCTGGGTCGGATCTTCCTGCAAAGCATTTCGACAAAGTTGATGACCTAATTACTTAAAACTAGCAGACAAAACTAAGTTGGGGGTGTACTGCACTGTACAACCATGGCGATAGTTAAAACGATAAGTAACCGTCAATGAAGAAGGCAAAAGGAGCAAGGACAACCGTAGCGACGATAAGCCTGTACACTACGAGAACATAGTGACTCATTCCACCGTTAAGAGAAATCTTTGTAATAATTGTCATGCGTGCACACCCAAACTGCAAGCATGTCATTGCTATGTAAAGCTTTGCTTTCTCAAACTTCTCCATTGCCATTGATTTAAGTTATTTACAGTAGATCTATTTTATGACTACTGCAATTTATGTTTGTGTTTAGCAATAAACTTATATTTATAGATGCAGCTAGACCTGGACAAAACAGGAGGAAGCATTAAAGTATTAGTATAATTAATGAATAAGAAAATCCCAACACGAGAGGTAACAGATGCCAATAGTATTTCTGGTGACTTGATTTAATCATGGCAGCCAAAAGCCAATCCGCATTTGCTACTTGTTGGATTTGGTATCTGTTATTGCAGCTCTTGGACTTAATTTACCCACAAGAAAATGAGAATTGTATAATAATTTAAAGATGAAAGCAACACAAAGGCAAGATATGCGCAAATGACTCGGTTAGCATTTGCAGTATAGATAGAGAAACAACGTAAGTTATACAATTTTTTCTCGACGCGGAAAATGGTGTGAAGAGTGTTGTATAAGATAATGACAGCAGCAGCGATGCACGCCAAGTAAATTTATCCCTCCATTGCCACAAAACATGATTTTCTTCACTAGGTATAAAAGTTTCCGCTAGAGTATCATTATCTTTTCAATATGTAGTAGGATCGACGACAATATCATTCTACAGCGACATGGAATCCTATTACTGACCAGGAGGATCGTGCTACGGCTTTTTATCTGACTGGAATATCGTCATTTCAATATCCCTACAGGATGATATATTTTCATATTGTAAAATAGAACTCTCAAATCGCAATCAATAAGAAAGAAAAGTTTTGTGGCTATCCAAAGACCACAGGTGGGGTAAGCTTATTCAGCATTCATTTGATATGAATTTTATGATTTGTAGAGAGTATGAATCCTATCCGTTTTTTAGTTTTGGTAGAAAGTGCATAGAGAGCGCAGATGAGATGGGCACTTTTACCTTTCTATAAGAGTATTGAGGTATTATAGCTTTCAATCTCAAATGAATTTTTTTAAGTGTTATTTCTTTATATTTTGTATAATTATTTTGAAAAATAAATAATTATTTTTTATTTTAAAAAGATATATTTTTTTATTTCATTCGTTGGTTTAATTTTTTTAGCGAATTAGTTAAAAATAATTATTTTCACTAGCCAATAAGAATGTGCCACATGGAAAAATAGATATTAAACTATAATCATGGATTTGTTTTAAATATGTTGTTTTCTATACTACCTTGCATAGGTGTTTAATATATGCTTTGCTTTACATTAAATATGGGGAGCACCAAATTGAATAGGCTTGTTTTTTTACGTCATTTGTGGGTTTTGACGTGCATACAAAAGACTAGAGGGCTCACACATGATTGGCATAGTGTTGTTGACTTCATGGTAACCGACTTCAAGCTATGAACGGATTTAACATATTATATTTTGATATTAAGATTTAATATAAGGAATTTATATTTATTGTATATATGCATTTTTTGTGAACAAGGTTATGTGTATTGTACAAAGTAGACATGAACTATTATTTGTAAAATCCCTGCAAGGGAGGTTTAAGGGTATTTTTATAGTTTAATTTTTTTGTTATAAAAAATTTATGGGATGGTTATATCGTATGTGTATTTTATAAATAATTTGTGTTCATTGTCACGTAATATGTATACATGTATATTCAGAAAAAAAAAATAAAAATAAAAAAATAGAAAGAAAGTTTTGTATTATTTTGATTTTGTATTTTTTCTTGTTTATTTTGAGTGCCTTTGACCTTTAGGTATATGTATTATGTAGTTATTTTTAACTAATGAATACTTTTTTTTGTTTTTATACTTTTATGATGAGATATAATATAAGTGCATATAGTCATTGTTTATATGCATTGTTTGAATGAATGATGCAGGAGCATCAAGCAAAAATATGTTAACTTAGGTTCTTATTTTGGTTTGTGTTTGTGGTTTTTTTTCTTCATTTTGTTAACCTTTGTGAATGATGTTGCAAAAGTATTTCTTGCAGTGGACAAAGTGCAAAGATATTTTACCTATGTCTATCAGTTTACATAGATTTTAAATACATGTGTATTTGATGGTAATAGTTATTCAACTATAGTAAGAATCAGAAGTTGTAATTTTTAAGGTCATAACATATGATACTTACAACATTTGTACCAAGTTTTAAGTCATTTGGAGTCACCGTGGAGGTAGACCAACTGTTACACTAGAAGGAGGTTTCATTGTAGTGATGTTATAGAAGGAATTAGATGACGAAACTTTATGGGATCACAAAACCTAACACTTTTATCCTCTGTAAAAAAATTGAAGTTATTTTAAGTCATTGTAGAGGCATACTAACTATTCCACTAGTAAAAGGTTTCCTCACCTGCAGTAATCTTGTATAAGGAATTGGATGCCAAAACTTAGTGGGAGCATAAAATGATAGTTACAATGTTTTCACAAAATTTTATATCATATGGAGTTACCATAAAGGCATACCAACTCTTTCATTATCATGTGATTTTCTTTACTTACGATAATGTTATGGAAGGAATTAGATCATGAAATTTTGTGGGTTAGAATAGTATAGACATAAAATGTTTATATGAATTTTTTATCATTTGGAGTTACCACCAAAAAAATTATTTGTTTTTTTTGGATTTGCCTACATCGCTTGGCAGAGGGTTCATGATCTTGAGCAATATCTATGATAAGAGTTAAATCACTAAATTTGGATTATTTATATAAAATTTAATCTAATTTTTTTTCTAAATTTCATCTCGATCAGATATATGGAGCTAAAAAAATGATGGTTTTAATAATTGTTATTCAACTAGAAAATGCATCTCCCTAGTCTAAAAAAAGGTTCATGGATTTTTAGAATATATGTAGTAGCAGTTAGATCACCAAATTTATAATGATGATATAAAATTTATTCTATAAGGCATGTTTCAAATTTTAGATCAATTAGATAATTGGAGGAAAAGTTATGATAGATTTTGTGATTATCATTCAACCAGAAACATGCATCTATCTATCCTGATGGTTGACTACCTTGAGGAAGAGTTGTGGTTATAATTAGGTTGCAAAATTTATTATATTTATATAAAACCATTTATATTCATATGTTTCAAAATTTACTTCATTCGAATGAATTGATTTAAAATTTTATAATTTTTAGTAACTACCATTCAATTTGGAAATGTCATATATGTATTACGTGACACTTAACAGGTTATTATTCACCTATAGTGACCTATGATAACCTGTGCAAGATTTATCCAGTGAAATTTATATGGGTGATGTAAAATGTAATCTTCAATATTTAGTTTCAATTTCATATTAATTAGATCAATGATGCTTAAGTTATGGAATTTTTCATAACTATTGATCAATGTAAAATGTTAGTTGATAGTTTTTGATAGTTACTAATAATTAGGTGTTGATATTAAAAATTTAAGGTCACCCAAATATTGAACATTTTTAAAATGTCATGGAATTTGAAGAGTCACCCAATGAAGTTGTGGATTGCATAAGAATAATCTAATTTAGTTAGATAAGCTTGTTTATGAAAACAGGCAAGTTGTGTAGACCAGGGGTAGAGTAGAGTAGAGTAGAATAGAGTGTGTTTAGTTTTTCACATTTTTATCTTAGAAAATGAACATGTATTGTAGTGTGATGTATTGTAGATGGTCCAACCATTGTAATGCTTGAATAAATGAGGATCCAAATATTTGAAGTATTGTTATTGTCTACATGTTTGGTTTGAGTTTAGGTCTTAGTCTAAGTGAAGATATAAGAATCATAGAATTAAGGGTGCCCTTAGGTGTATATCATGTCTTTGATTGCATCATTTGGTATTAGAACCACATTTTTTATTTTGGGGAGAAGTGTGAATGAAAAAGACTCTGGTTGAGTCTATTATCAAGTTGTGAAAGAGAAGTTTGCATTGTGGGATAGATGGCTCATAGAAAAAATATTTTTTGAATAGGAAGAAGACCAAGAGGATCTTGAGTATAAATTTAGATAAGATGATGAGAAGAATGCAAGTAAGGTCGGATTAAATCGAAAGAGTATAAATGAGAGAAGATGATGGTGGATACATGAGTAAGGATGAATAATAATAAGTTCAAGATCTTGGCATGGAGGACATGGATAATAAAGCTAAAACTAGATTTCTCATAGCTATGGTAAACTTTCTAGTAAACCAAGGATGGAAACACCTTGTTATAATGGGAGTTTGATTCTAGAGGATCTTGTGCACTAGATAACAAATATTGATATGTATTTTGATTAAGTATATGGAGGAACACAATAAGGTGAAATTTTATTGCACAAAGCTATAGAGCCACATTTCTTTATGGCAATATCATGTACAGGCTCAGACATAAATGAAATGTAAGGAAAAGATAAAATCTTGGGTTAATATGGTGATAAATTTGAAGGCCAAAATTATGCCTTATGACTATCAGATGAGTCTATTTAGAAAATTGTAGAATTTGAGATAAAAGGAGATCAAAATTAAATAATACACTGATGAATTTTATAGACTCACTATAAGGGTTAGACATATAGAGGATGGTCATGAGAAGGTAGAAAGATATGTAAAGGGACTTTATTTTTTATATAATATGAAATTAATGTGTTGAACCTGATAACTTTAGAGGAAACCTATTAATGTTCATTGAATGTAAAAGAAAAATTGATGAAGAAGCAACAAGTAAAATCTAGAAGTAGAGGAAGGTATTTAAGAGGATGTGGACAAAATAGTGGTGGAAGAAGTCAAAAAAATAATGGTGGAGAGGTGATTAGTTCAAAAACTCAGAACTCAGGCCAAAGAGGAGGATAATCTTCTATAGGAAGAGGCTTTTATGGATGAGGTAGAGGTGGAGGTTTTTGAGGTAAATATTTTAGATGTGTTAATTATGTTGGTCATAAAGAACAAGGTTGCCAAAAAAACCCTCAAAATAATAGTAGGAGATTTGAAGGGACAAATCATATAGCCTTGGGAAATGAGGAGAGTGTTGTATTTCCTCTACATAGTGAATAGATAGAACAAGGAGAGACTCTATTGATAAATAGAGTGTTTTTGAAACCAACTAAGGAGGAGAATGAACTAGCATAGGGAAAGAATTTATTTCAAACTATATGCAAATTTGGAGGTAAGTGTTGTGGAGTTGTTATTGATAATGGTAGCACAAATAATTTAGTTTCTCCAAAGATGGTGAAAAAACTTGGGTTGAATTAATTGACACAACCTACACCATATGAGGTTTCTTGTTTGCTTAAATGGCATCAGGTGCTAGTGAATGAGCAATGTGTGGTGAATTTTTAGATTGATTCATATAAGGATGATGTATTACGTAAAATAATGTCCATGGATGTATAACATGTGCTATTGAGTAAGCTATGGAAATTTCATTAGATGTTCATGCATGATGGAATAGAAAACACCTAGTCCATTATGAAATATGGTAAGAGATTCACATTGATCCCATTGAAGGATAAAAGAGATAAGGTGGAATTTAATTCCAAAGTGATGTTGGTATCTAATAAAAAGTTTTTGAAGGTAGAGAAGGAGGAAAAAACATGATTTTCACTAATTTTAAATCCTATGTAAGTTGTGACAGCCACTATGTTGAGTGACTTATTAAAATTTAAAATATGTTGAACTATTATGTTAATATTATGAAAAGTGAATTGCTAGATGGACTACCACCTATAAGGAGTATGAGTCATCATATAGATTTAGAACCAAAAAAATGTTCCTAAAAAAATAACATATAGGTTGAATCCAATGGAGAATGAGGAAATAAAAATCAAGTGCATGATTTTTTGAGAAAGGGGTTAATTTGAGAATGTTTAAGCCCATGTGAACTTCCAGCTATGTTGGCACCAAATAAAAGTGTAGAGTGGAGAATGTGTATGAATTCACTTGTAATAAACAAGATATCCATTAATTATAGGTTTCCATCACAAAGAATGGATGAATTAGTGGAATATTTGAGTGGAATAAGGTACTTCAATAAGATGTATTTGAAAAGTGGATATCATCAAATCTATATAAAATAAGGTGATCAGTGGAAGACTGCATTCAAAATGAATGATAAGTTTTATGATTGGCTGGTCATGTTATTCAATTTATCAAATATTCTGAGTACATTCATGATACACATGAATGATGTGTTGAAGTTTTCCATAGGTAAGTTTTTGATAGTATATATGGATGACATTATGATTTTTTCACATTCTAAGGAGGAGCATTTAAATCATTTGGATTTGGTCTTCGATAAGCTAAAGGAAGAGAAAGTGTTATTAAACTTGAATAAGTGTAGCTTCATGAAAAAGGAACTAATATATTTTGGATTTATAACCTCTAAGGATAGGTTGAATATGGACCTCGAGAAGGTGAGGGAAAGTTTGGATTAGCCTTATCTAAAGAGTATGTTTGAATCAAGAATTCTTCATGGGTTTGAAATTTTATATAGAAAGATTATTAGAAACTTCAATGGCATATGTGTATCCATCATGAATACCATGAGGGGAGATAATAATAAGTTTTAGTAGACTTTTCTACAAGAGAATAACTTTCAATTTTTGAAGAGAAAGGTGATGAAACAACTAGTGTTAACCTTACTAGATTTTGGAAAAGTGTCTTAGGTTGATTACAATGCAAGTGGAACAGTTATATGAGTGGTGTTGATTCATGAAGGTAGGCCCATTTCCTATTTTAGTGAGAAGTTAAATGAAGCTAAGATCAAGTCTTTGATATATGACAATAATTATATGCAACGGTGCAAGCTCTCAATAAGTGGCAAGATTAATTGTTTCCAAAAGAGTTTATTTTATACACAAATAATAATGATTTGCAATTTATAAATATCTAAGTTAAGCTAAATCAATGAAACATGATATGCGTAGATTTTATTCAAATTTATTATATTGTTTTGAAATATAGAAGTTGAAAGTATAATAAGGAATTAGATGACTTGAGTAGGTGATCTCTTTTAGTGAATGAGATGAAGATGGAAGTCACTGGATTTGATTCAATGATATAATTGTATGAATAAGACTTAGATTTATGAGATGCATGGACAAGATGCTAGAATCCAAAAAACATAGACATAAATATATGGTTAGAGTATATGATTCAACATGGATTGTTTTTTAAGGGAAAGAAGTTGTGTATACCTCAAGGTTCCATGAGAGAGAACCTATTGAAATAGAAACATAGTGGAGGTCTAGCTGGTCATTTTGAGTATGATAAGACTTTAGCATAGCTAAGTGATAAATATTATTATCCTAAAATGATTATAAATGTGAAGAATTTTGTGCATAAGTTTAGAGTTTGCCAACATGTTAAGGTCAACAGCAAAAATCCCAGTTTGTATTAGTCATTGCCTATTATTGACAAAGCATGGGATGTATTGGGCATGGACTTTAGACTTTATTATTTTATTTCTAAGAGCACAATGAGATAAGATTACATATTTTTTATTGTTAATATATTTTCTAAGATGGCTCACTTTATATCATGTAAGAAGACTAGTGATGTCACACATATTGAAAATTTATTTTTCTAATAATTTGAGAGATTTGGGTTTCCAAGGAGTATCATATCGAATAGAGATATAAAGTTTGTTGGGCACTTTTGGAGGACACTATTGAATAATTTAGGAAAAAATTTAGACTTAAATTTAGCATATAACCCTCAAATGATGGGCAAATAGAGTTTTTGAATCAAATTCAAGGTAATTTATTAATATGCTTAGTTTGTGACAAGCCCAAATAGTGGTATTTGATGTTGGCAAAATATGAGTTTTGTTAAAATGACTCAATCAATCAAAGTATAGGTTGGATTTCTTTTCAATTAGTGTATGTGATCATCCCTATAGGTGTATGTGAGTTGAGGAGTACCATTGAGATGAATAGGAGAAGTGTAGAAGGTGAAGACTAGGCCTAAGTTATGCACAATGTGCATAAGGAAGTTAAGAAGAGAAATTAAAAGAGTGATGGAAAATATAAGCAATATACTGATATGTGATGAAGAGAATTAAATTTTTTATTTGGGTGATTATTTTTGCCACATTTGTGCAAGGAGAGGTTTATAAGAGGTTAGTAAAACAAACTTTATTAGAAGAAGATTAAACCTTACAATATTTTGAGGAAGTTCTCAAGTAATGATTATGAATTATAATTACTAGATGGAGTATGCGTATCACCTATCTTCAATGTAGTACATTTGTACCCATACATTGTAGAAAAAATTAGTGAGAACATGAATTTTTTAGTAATGGATTGAGAGAGTAGTTGTTTCCCATACCTAAAAAGGAAATAGAAGTCATTCTAGAAACTCGGATTGGAAATAAGAGAATAGGAAATGAGTACTATGACTACTTTGTCAAATGAAAGGATAGATAAATTTAAGATGCAACTTGGATGCCTGATGTAGGAGCATCTAAGGAATCTATCATGTGTATTTTTTTGAGTTCTTTGGCCTTGGAAATTTTTTTCATGCCTTTGATTTCACGTATTATAATTATCTATTATTAGCCTTAGCACATATCATGTCCTAAATATGCCTATGTATACCAAGTTATTCATATTCATTTACCAAGTATCACAAAGTATGCATCGAATGATGAATTAGTTGTCCATAATTAAATTTAAAGCCTTTGTTTACCATATCTATTATTTCAATTGGGATGAATTCTTTCACCTCGATAATTTAATCATCGTCAAGCTATTGTGACATCATCCACTTGTAAAAAAAATGGTTTATGTGAATGTTCATGTAGTTACATCACATATCTAGGAAAGATGAGGTCAAATCCCATGCTCAAGATACTATTTATACATACATAAAATTGTATTATATTTGATTCTATCATGCATAATATGAATTTGTAACTCCCTAGTGTTTCATAACCCATTATCTATTTTAGTTCTTCTTCACTATGTGTTTGTGGTGAACAAATTCAAGAGTAAGAAGACATGAAATCAGATTTTTTATCCACATACTGAAAAAAATAAAAACAATATGTGATGACATCAAATAGTGCACTTACATAATAAAATTTAGATTTTAGAATTAAGAATAGTATACATTCAGTAAAATAAAACATATATTATAACAACAATAGAGTGACATATTTAATGGTAGATTACCAAGTGTCAAGTCTATTCTTTTATAAAAAAGGGTTTCAAATTTCACACATTGCTAATATACCACTTCCAAGCCATTGTTTAACTAAATACCATTAGGCCAATTGTAAATAATAGAAACTCCCCCACTTATCCTCTTGTAAAACATTTAGAAAATAAACTATAGCATCTTACTAGTAACACTTCTTCATTAATAAAAAAATTTGAACATTTTATTTGGAAAATCAAAAATTGTATGATTCACAAAGAAGATATTTTGGTAAGTTTTTATGTTGTATCACTTTATACCAAGATTCCTTTTGATGAGTCTATGAAATTCATCTGAGAGGTCACTGAGTCCCAAACTGCTAACCTTGTGTAATTATGCTCACACTCTACATTTATCACTTTCAAAGTGAAATATATGAGCAAAAAATTAGAGTTGCCATGGGTTCACCATTATTCCTTATAGTGGTAAATTTGCTTATGGAACATTTTGAGAGATAGTGTTTAGAATCATATCCTTCAAAAAATGGATGGTGGGATAGATTCATGAATGACACTAACACCAAATGGTCACATGTAGAGGAAGACCTGGATAAGTTTCTAAAATATTTAAATGACTAAAATGTGGACATCCAATTCACCATGGAAAAATAAATTAATAGTAAACTTCCATTCTTAGATGTCATGATTGTAAAAAAATAGGATAGGTCCCTATCCCATGGGGTTTATATAAAAGTGACTCATATGGATTTATATCTTCAAGTTGATTATCATCATCACTCTCACCAAAAATCAATGTTTATTGACTCTTTAGCAACAAGGGCTATAAGAATTTTTGATCATGAAAGCCTTAAGCATGAGAAAGATCACCTTATTAAAGTCTTTACTTCCAATGGATATAACAAAGGTGAAATAGACAAGGATTTTTATAGAGTTTAAAATTAAAAAATTAAAGCCCATTATTGAGAAATAGGTTACACAAAGAATTACCATTCATTTTATTAAAGGGATCTTGGAAAAAATTGTTAGAATTGTAAGAAAAGTTGGGAGTCAAACTGCTTCTGAACTGGACATTACTCTCTTCGTACCTCCCTTGATTATGCCAAAGATCCCATTAATCCTTTAAATCAAAATGGTGTATATGTGTTTCTTTGTTCTTGTGGTAAACCCTATATTGGTGAAATTGGTCATTCCCTTAAGAAAACATTAAAAGAACATTCTAGTGACATCATAAGATCTCGTATTGACTTGGATTTAGATGAACACTCACTCAGTAATAAACACCAAGTTAACATTAATGAAGCCAAATTAATTATGAAAAAATATGACTATTATAGGTATAAAATAATAAAAATTATTAAAATTGAAAAAAGACCTCATAACCTCAATAGAGACACCAGACTTGGTATTGGATACTCTTGGTAACAAACCCTAAACCATATTAAAGAAATATGATTTTATTTATTTCCCTTTTTCTCGTATTATCATTGAGATGGCCAACCTATCTCTTTATTTATATTTTTTAATATCATTTATATGAGGTTGCTGGGATTTTATTTCCATGCTTTACCATTATTATCTTTCTCTCTTTTCCCTAATGATGAGCACACAATAGGTACTCAAAATGTCAATTTTTGTCTCTTTTCTCATGATGAATCCAAAAATATTTTTTTCAATTATTATATATATATATATATATATATATATATATATATATATATATATATATATATATATATATATATATATATATATATATTTCCTCCAAAAAAAATTTGTAACTTCATATTAATTAAAATATAAATTACACTCTATAGATTCAATAACATTACAAAGGAAAAAAAAACAAGAAAGAGGTATATCCACCCCAATAGAAATAATCCCCCAAAAGATCAAATAGAAGCTCCATATCAAGGGAGAGTCAACATACTTTAAAGAGATGACAACCATAATAAAATAACAATAAAAGAAAGACTAGCAGGAAATCGGATCAATAAAAATAAGTGGAAAATATATCACGACTAATCATCAATCATTCCTTTTTACCTTTTTTCTTTTTTACATCCTACTACAACCCATTAGAAGGTTCCACTGGGACAACTTGTAAGTCTGATATTTGGTATTCTAAAAGAGGTGTTGAATACAGGAGTTCCAAATTTGAGTGGAGTGCCAAATTTTTATCATAATCTAAACCATCTAATTCATGACCTCTCTTTACTCCCCTAGGTGGGTTACTCAAATTAATAGTTTGATCTTTTGGTATCTCCCCCTTATCATGGACCACCTCTTAAAAAGGATTATTTTGTGCTTGTTCTTGATTGTTTCATCTCTGATGAAGGCTTATTTTCCATCCCCTGTGTATCAAGATTATCTATTACCACTTACTCTATACAACTCCATATTTTTAAATTATATTTCATCCCTTTTTTTGGAGTAGGGGCTCATGCCTGGGTACAAAAATCTTGTAGGTGACTTAGTTACTAGTAAATACAACATCTAAAATTAGTATTCTCATAAATCAAAAACATGGATGTGTTTTGATTGACCAAATTTGAAAATTACTTTATCCTATAGTGCTTTGTTAAGGTCGATCTCCACACATTTGTGAGTATATGTGCAAAACCTTGTTATAATTATCTCCACATCATATTTGATATAGGTTCCTAGGGAATTACCAATATCTTTATAGCTATACCAAAAATATAAAGGTAGGTTTGTAATATTAACCCAAATTAGCATCTTGGTAACTAAGAGAGTATTTGGGTCAAATTCTGGGAGCCAGTGAGTGATGTGCATCCCCCATTTCCTCAAAACCATGGTCCTTATATTAAAATTCTCTGATATATTATTTGATCATAGATTTAGACAATAAAAAATCCTTTGGAGTAGAGGGATATCTCACAATTATTTTTCCATGTTGTATGGATCCATTGAAATAAATTCAATGTAGTAGGCCAAAGTCCATTAAATTTGTAGATAATTGATTCTTTAATAATCTTTTTTGGTACTCTAGCACATCCTCCTTAATGATTTACAAAATTGTAATCTCATCCACATTCTCTATAATTTAAACATGAGGGGTGGATTGTGTCTTTAAAGCACATGATTTGGAGGCAAAGTTTTTAACCATGTCTTTAAATGTCATCGATTTAGATGTTGATGGCTACCTAGACCCAACAACGCCTCCATGTAGCCTCAAAACCATGGAAAGGGTAGATTATTTTCCATGATTATAACTTGATAGTGGAAAATTATCCTATATTTGTTTACCCTCATGCAAGAGACATCGTAACTCCACTAGAATCCCAAGAGAAGAATCTAGTTTCCACTTTAAATCTGCCACTAGTTCTATTAGATGAATCCATTGGTAAATGAGTTTCCAAAAAATGGGACAAACCATTATTTTATGACCCAACTTCTTATATTCTATAATATTATTAGTATTTTTAGTAATAGAAGAGTTACATACAAACATTTTGTCAAACTATTGACATACTACTCCCATTCTCATACTCTAAGGTTTTGAATCAATGTCTGAGAGATCGTTGATCATGCCTATGCCCTTTCTTATAAATATCTCCCCTCTTCGCATTGAATTTTCTAAGATGAAAACATATTCCTTTGAGACCACCCCATTATGCAATTCTTTTTTTCCTCTACAATAAAGTGAGATCTCTTCAATAGGTTCAAAATCCATTCTAATATTTTGTCAAGCATGTTGCATGCATCCTCCTCTTTCATTTTTTTGATTTTTTATCCACAATAAAAACTATGATTTCTATCATTAGAAAGGAAAGTAATATACTTGTGGGAAACCCAACCCCCTTCTTTATATTCCTAGCTACCATAGAGAGTTTGGTCTGTATATTTGCCTATTGACTCATTACCAATCAGAAAGTCATTTAGGTAGTGTGGAAAATATATATGTTCCTCTATTGACACCCTCTCATCTATCTATACATGGCCTAGAGTGGAATGTAACCCACTAGACCACCTCATAACCTTATCCCCTATGCCCTGGTTGGAAAAACCAATAATTGTTTCTAGGTGGGCCCATCCTTTGTCATGCTTCAATTTTCTGCTTATGTCTATATTTTTATATATATACATATATATAGATCCACACACACACACTCAAATGTGTGTGTGTGTGTGTGTGTGTGTGTGTGTGTGTGTGTGTGTGTGTGTGTGTGTGTGTGTGTGTGTGTGTGTGTGAAAATTTGAACATTAGGTTATTGAAAATTGAGAAAGCTTGTTGAAGATAATTCAAAGTATATAAATGATCAATTTTCACATAGTGTTTTGTCTTCTTTGAACATTTTGCTAAAATGTTTGAGGAACTTTTGTTCAAAATGAGTATTTAAATATTTGGCATGGTCAAAATTAAAAATATTAGTTTCATATTTTCAAAGATACAGTTTCATATTAGAAGGCCAAGAATTTGTATGGATTTGAGTTTCATGTATTTAATTATGGCCTATTTACCATTTTTTTAAAGTTAAATGAGGATTGTGAAATAAAATATGGGAAAAGATCTCAACCTCAATCCCCATAGCTTTAATTCCACCTACAATGCATTCACTGCCAAAAATAAAATAAACATTAGGTTTAAAAATTATTTATTATTAAGTTTTTTAGTTATTAAAACTATATAGAAGGAAGAACATGTTTGTTTTACTCAGTTTTACAAATGGAGACAAAGAATATTCAAAACATTTTCATAGTTTTAAAATTACAAACTATATAATAAGGTTTGACAAAAAATTTGAAGTGTGAGTTGTGGTCTGTACTCAATTTCTAATCAGTATCACACAAGATCTTACTATATGTATTGAAAAAAAATGAATCCTAGAGCCTCATGATCATACTATATTTTATTTTTAAAATTTAAAGGTATTAATTACATTCTGGTTGACAAGGATTGTTAATTGAAATTAAAAAAAATTGAAAAGACTAATCTATATTTGTGTGTGTGTGTGTGTGTGTTAAAATTAAACACTATGGGTTTCATGTATTTGATTATGACCTATTTACTATTTTCTTGAAATTGGCATGAGGATTGTGATAGAATAACGCATAGTTTTCTTAGGTTGACAGCTATTGTTTCAATATGACCGTAAATAGGATATAATTATTAATTTTTATGCATAATGATAGTTATATAAGTATTATTTGAATTTTGTTTCTAATTGAATAGTTTAACGTATTGTATTTTTGAGCTCATGAAAATCATGAAGTATTTTAGATCTATTATATAAAATGCTTATTTTAGCATACTTTATAAGATGTGATGTTGGAATACAATTTCAAATTATTTAGGTAGATATGTTTGGGGTCATGATGAAGATAAACGTAGTGAGGCTACTCCTTCATGGGGTAGCTCTTGAGGCGGTCAATTTTTTCATGGTTTCAAGGATGCTAACACATTTACTAGGCCATTTAACTAGGGAACCCATATTTCCTTGCATTTTGATGCCAATTACCCTAGTTTTTGGAATTTTCTCAACTCTTTGCTTGCTAACTCTTTGAATTTTCATAGAAATAGAGGATGGAGGGAATCACATTGGAAGAATCATCCTCATAGATAAGGCATTCCAAATGAGCCCCCTCAACACATGCACACTACCATTCAACTTAATGATCATAATGTTCCATTTATCGAGCCACCTCAACCTTAAAATATTCTTGAATTAACTATAAAAATGCATCTTAATGAAACTATTCTACTTAACACTAATATTTCACCACTTGAGCCTTAAGAAACCTACATCTTCTAGTAGTAAACATACTAAGATCCCTATAACACAACCTATAGAGGTAAAAATATTAAGAAAGGTTAATCTAGAGTTAGATGATTCTAAGGGGCCTTGACCTACTTGACAGAACTTCCAACTTTTTCCATGGAGTATACTGAGTACTTGACTGATAAGGGTATCCTTTTGATGTATTTAGTTTCTGATATAGACTCTGATTAAAGCTTAAATTTTTGTCTTGAAATTTATGTTGATATTTGGTACTTATGAAATACAATTATAGAAAAACACACGTGGATTTTAATGTTTTATTAATTAATCTTATTTATATACAATAATTTTTTTAAGTTGTTCCTACATATTGATCATGTTTTAACCTTGCCAAAATTAGTAAATAAATGTATGTAACATGATCAAGATTCAAGATGAGTTTGAGGGAGAGGTTGAAATCAATATTTTTTGTTATCCTTCATATCCCAAAATTACGGTTATCTAGGGCTCTTTTTGTGTAATAAATATGGTAAGATCATTTGCAATAATTAATATATATTGAGTACATACTTGTATAAGTATTTTAAAACACTAATCTAAGATATAAAATGGATATCAAGAGATTGATATATAAGAGACTAATCTATAAGTATACAATGAGTACATTGAGTATTTTTCTCTCTTCCTTGCTTTCATTTCATTTATTTTTTCCCCTTTTCAATTGTATAGATATAAAAGGGATATTAAGATATTGATAAAACACTTTGATAGAATAAAAAATATTTCCTTCAAGAGATTACCTCATATATAGTCTTTACTCTATTGGATAGGTTAGATTATATTAATTGCAATCTGATCATATATACATATATTTGATAACGAAGATATAAACTATAAATAAGTTCTTTCAAAATTTCTTAACTATATCCATAATCAATCATGGCCTTTAAAATATGTTTTTATTTCAATTAACAAACCATGCCAAATGAAATATTATTATTACCTTAAACTAGTTATGGGGCCATATGGAAAGACAACTATGAAAAGTAAGGGTGGCAAGCCAATATCTTTAAATAAATGATTTTTAGGGAATATACCATTATATTTATTCTTTTAAATATAAATAAATGTGCATGCAAACAACTACTCTCAGTCTTCCTTTCCATTAAGATAACATATATATAATAGTTGTAAACTCTATTATAGATATTCATATGTATTTGAGCATAAGTAAGTTTCTCAAATACATATGTGATGGTTTATATATTTTTTTAGTCATTGATGCAAGACATTAGCATAAGCAAACATCTGGTAGTCAAAAAATTGGGATGAGAGGTTTGAAATGAAGGTGCAAATAATTTCTAAGTCATTTTCCTTATAATTGCAAGGTATGGATCTGTGTTTCTTTTATTCTAAGGACTAAGATGAGTTTTTTACATGTACAATCATATATCTTGGAATGAATTATAATGATAATGTCTTAACCATATCCATAATCAATAATTATAAGGCCTGCCAAAATATCTTAACCATATCCATAATCAATAATAGCCTTTCAAATAGTTTTTTATTTCAATTAACAAACCATGGTAACTAAAATATAATTATTACCTTAAGATTATTATGGATTAAGTCATAAGTGGTCCTTAACACATTTATAAAACCAATTAAAATAAGCAATCTCTTCCTTTTATATGGTTTTAATGACTAAACAATTAAAATTAAATAATTTTCAAACCTTTTATTTTATTTTTAAAATTGAATGTGGTGTAGGTTGAATTAATGCTACAAGGATCGATGATTGGATTTTGTCCCATTTATTAGTGAATTGGCATCGACATATTGAGGGTGTCCAAGGCAAAATTTAATGTTTGTCCAACATGTCACCTGTGTGATTAATAGAAGTTGATAGAATACATATTGATAGTTTTCTCAAAAAATTTAGTCATTTATGCAAGCTATTGGTGAAAGTGAAGCTATTGGTCTAATATATATACGTATGGTTCATTACACTATAGATACCTAAAATAAGTTTGGTATAAAATGATAAGTGAACACCACAATATAATTATGATATCTATAATAGAGTTTACAAATGTTATAGACATGTTCTCTTAATCAAATAAAAACAAAAATACATAAATTACCTCTTAATAATTTATGTACTCTACATTATCTTCAACAAGCTTTATCAAAACCCTGATAAAATAAATCTCAAAATCAATCACAAAATTTATTGTCCTTCCTTGATAAGCCTTGATTTCAGATGCCTAAATTTCAAATTTTAGCATGCCAATTTTCTTCATTTTGTTCTTGATAATTATTATTTTCATTCTCTTCAAAATTTATTGGAATTGCATCTAGTATTATAGAGCTACAGTGTCTTTGAATAAAAATTAATCAATCCTCTTCTTTTAGATATTGACTACTAAATCATTAGAGATATATCAAATAAAAAATAAGGATATTATATCTAGTTGTATATATCCTCGAGCAAATCTCCAATTTTTGTCTTGATTATTTCGTGACTTTGTCTTTAAAATTTAACAATGTACTAAAAAATTTCTCATCTTTCATTGAGCTCAAAATCATTATTTAACATAAATTAGAAATATTAAAATATTTTGAAATACCATCCCATTGTATTTCACTCAAACTTAAGGTAGTCCATAGTCTAGTGATTGAGCCATCTTTGAAAGCATGTTCCAAAACATGTTATGGAAAATTGAATAGATCACTCCCTTAGATTTAGAAAATAAAAAATGCCTTCAATTTTTTCACCATTCCATTATAAAATTTTATATAAGTGTTTGGCCAAGTCTAATATTATGATGAGCTAACATTTTTCCAATATTGAGGGTACATCACAACCATGGATTCTAGTAGTTCATTCTAGGGAAAACAATGTCTAATATCTGAAGAGAAACATTTTAAAATTTTCCTTCAAGGTGTAACTTATGAAAGATATAAACTCAAGTAATCAATCCCTTGTAAAATGAACTTCTTTGAGTCTATTAGATTGACCAACTATGTCAAAAGCATGAATTATGGTATGTACTTAATTTATACTATGAATCGTACATGATCTTACCATATGTACTTCATAAAAAGAGTCATTGAGACTAATGATCATAATATATTTTATTTTTAAATGTTTAAGGTAATAATTATGTTTTAGTTGGCATGGTTTGTTAATTTAAATAAAAAAAAATTAACGGCCAATATGGATGTGGTTAAAACAAATGGGCAAACCTGGTAGGCTCACTTAAGGAACTTAGGCATGGTGGATCGGTCAATGGAAAGATAAAAATTGATGATAATAAGTAAATAAAAGAAAGGATCAAAGTTTCTAAAGATATTATAGATGGGATAAATTCATCATCAAAGTCTTTACTGTATGAGTTAGAGATGTTATTGGTGGAAAAAATTTAGTCCCTTACCAACTCTTTAGACGAGCAGAGGAGAAAGCCAAGGTTAGGGGGTTCTCCAATTTTTGGGTTAAATAGTAACCCAACTTTGAACTTACTGATGTATCACCAACAAGTTTTGATAGACCCAATGATGACAAAAGCCACATTGGAGTAGAGCAAATCTTTTACAAGAGTTATTTCGAAAGAGGTAAAAAATCTATTGATTTCTTTTGTAACTTTTAAATAAATTTATTTTAATGAAGATATTCTTGATAATATTATATTGGTAGAAGAATTTGTTTCCAAAAATTGGATTATTTACATATTTAAACAATTTTGGCTAAGTCTTCTATCCCTTCATATGTAGATGTCAGAGGTTTGGAAACCTGGTTTGAAAGGAGATTTAGAGATTTACCCCTATGTCAAGGATTTTTTCATAACCATTTTTGACCCTATAGAATATAAGAATAGGATTTTATAAGGATACATATGGTCCATGAATTAACATTTTCTTTTAATGAATCCATGATTCATGGAGTTTAATCTGATGACTGAAACATTTAACTCTAGACCTGTATGGATCTAGCTCCCTCACCTTCCTCTTTAATTATTATCCAAACCATACTTAGCTATTATAAGGGAGACTTTAGGTGAAATTTTGACTATTGATGAATCAAAAAAATCATATCTGCACACTTATTATGCAATAATTCTTATAAATCTAGATGTGACCCCTTAACTCCTTACAAATATAGAACTAAAAGTTTAGGATAATTCCTGGTCTCATATCTTTGATTATGAAATACTATCCTTCAAATGTAGATTTTTTTTCCCATAGGTAGTTTATTAGAATCATGTCAAGTTGTTTATAAAAAAATAGGGGATTTCTTGGTGAAAAAATAAAGATTGTGATCTCTTGACAATGGAAGTTGTTGATCTTGAATAGTCTGAAAATGGAAAGATTTCAATAAATGAGGGAAGTTTGGCAGATCCACAAGATAGAATTAACTCAACAAAGTATATTTTAGGATATATGTGTTAGTGTAGCATATTATATTTTTTAATCTTAGTATTTATCATTGGTTAAGTGATTCAGTTAGTTGCTTACCGATCTGGTAAGTTATGATTGATAGTTACTGCAAGTTGGTAAATTATATATCTACATTTAATATGTATTTATATTTACCTAATACTAATTGATAACATCATCAAAGTATTTTCAGTTCACGTATTAGTATCAAAGTATGATACAATGATCTACAATAAAAGACTAGCCCACAAAGGAGAAAGTCTAACATAGCTTAAGCATTGAGAAAGAGTGAAAGAGTGATGATGGATGCACAAGTGGCATTTAATTTGCATGATCATGTAATTTAAGCAATGTAGGAGAGCATGAAAACATAAATATTGGTGAGCAACACAAGTTCATCGATGCATAGTAGAAGTCCATCAATGGTAGAAGAGTGTAGTACTAAAGAACATGGATCAGAATAAAAGCCTAATCGATGCATCTAAAATTTTATTGAGAAAGTATGTGGAACAATAAATCTAAGAACATTAAATTCTAAAATAAAGTGCAAAATCCTAAAGAGTGTATGAATCTGGTTAAATTCATGACACTATGGTTTAAATTTCCTAGTAGTTGAAAGGATTTAATAAGCCATGAGAAGGAGAAAGCATGAAGGTATAGCATGGAACACAACCAAGGTGTCGAAGAGATATGTGTGAAGCTAACCAAATAATAAAATTAGGAAATATGAAGTGATAATGAAAAAACAGTGTATTTAAATGAATTTCATTAATTGCCCTTATTTTTACTATGTTCTACAAGATGCCCTCCAAAATATTAGAAATATTCAACTGGATAAATTAATTCACCAAGGCTTCCACAACTATTTTATTTTCAATGTGAAGTGATGGGTGTAGAAAATCAATGCAAAGCTTGATGAATGCTTTCATGTAGATGATGAATACGAAGATAAATGCCCACCCAAGCATCTATATCTAACTACATAATCATATCGAGGCCATTTTTGTGTAATTTACCATCCTTAAAAAATAGGTACACTTATTTATATATAAAATAATTTTGAATCAATAAATACTATTTTGATTTTGAAATCTTGTATAAGTAAATTAAAAAAATTATAAAATGTTTTCACCCAAACTACTCTTGTCTGAGACCCAATCCTCAAAGAGATGAATTTTTCCACATGAAAGATAAATATTAAAATAATTATTTAGTTCAAATAATTATGGAGCATCATCATTGACATGGTGACCCATCCTACCATATTTGAAAACGTTCATGTAGTTTATTCACACATCTAAAGAAGATGAGGTCAAATCCATCACTCAGGATACTATCTATACACTTCTAAAATTATATTGGAATTGATTTTAGTATGCACAAGATGAAGCTACAACTCCCGTAATTTTTTCTAACCCATAACCTATTTTAGATGTTCTTCATGTTATGTGTTTATCATAAACAAAGTTAAGAGAGGAAAAAGACATCAAATCAGAGTTTTTGTCCACACATTAAGGAAAACAAACATAAGATGTTATGACATCAAATAGTGCACCTATATAATAAAATTTAGACTATATAATTAAGTAAATATAGATTTGGTTTAATAAAAGATATTTTGAAGCAATAATAGAGGGACATATTTGATGGTATATTGACAAGTGCCAAATATATTCTTTGAGAATTAGGGTTTCAAATTTCATATGGTACTAATAGATCACTTCCATACCACTACTATTATCTTAGAATCCCAAGATTTTACCCATGTATTTTTTTTTTCATTAAAATTTATATTTAATTTAATTTATTGCTTGTCAAATAAATTCATTTACATTTTTTACTATTTTTAACCACTAAAAAAAATCTAATTTACTGGTTTAGACTATTATCGCTAGATATCTCTTATGGGAATATTTTATCATACTATTTTAGATTTATTTATCCTAGTGAACAAAAAAAATAAAACAAAGTCAAAATGAAAATATGATGAATAATACGGTGGCTCCTCTTAAAACATGTTTGTCCTTTGCTTTCGAGCTTGTTTGTTATTACCCATAAAAAGATATGAAAATCTATAGATATGGATATTTATACCTATAAAAAAATATCTTAGTTAAGGTATGTCCAACCTGATGATCTAAAAATTAATAGAATCATTATTGTCTCCAATTTTTTAAATGAAAAGAATGATATGAGAGATTCATAAAGATGAAAAGACATGAATTATCATATAATTAAATCGGTTTATAATATCCATAAAACAAAATTTTATTTTATAAAAAAATAATATAATATAAATTTTTATATTTTTTCAAAATCAAATGTGTCATCTAATGTAATGGTCTAAATTCCAATAAAAGCAAAGAAGATAGACTTGGAGGTGCAGTAATTCAACACTCATTATGTCATCAAAAAAGTGCCTCTAGACTCTCCTCCCCATAGTAATTGTTAAGGGTTTAAATGTGGGCTTGTTCCCATAGTAATTGTTAAGGGTCTAAATGTGGGTTTGTTCGGTTTTGTTTTAAAATCTACTTTATCTTTCCTCTACCTAGTCGATGCCCTTCCCATTTCCAAGTAAAAATTATGGTGACAACCCCGTAACAAGTTTCCACAGCTTTAGCCATCTCTCTGTACTGCACTTATAAATCACAAAACGCACAAAATGAAGAGAAAATTCAGATTAGAGAAACAATTTTTAAATTTAACCATCTCATCTTTGGTACTCTCTTTTATTGCATATATTGTTTGTAAATTGAATGCTTATAGTTATGGGTTAGGTAAGAAACAAATGTCTATCACGTAAATTTTTATGGAGAGAAATGTGTCTTTCTTCCAAAGGTTAAGCAAACAAGGTCACACAACAACACACAATTTAAGAAAGAAACGATTTTCTTGTGAACTTTGTATTTACAAAGCATATGATACAGAGAAGGACGTTCTGCATTTGGTGTTTCATTCTGTCTTATATGGGTTAATGAAAGAGGCCTATGAATAATTCCCATTCTTGCTGGAATTTATAATGTCTTTTGACATTTTTACTCATTTAAAATGTTAAAATACAATTACTTTTAAAATATGATAGGTATGATTGTAGATTAAAAATATAAATTAAACTTGATGACTTTTATATATAAAATTGAAAAAAATATATATTTTTAAAATAAAAATTTATAAGAGAAAATATAAAATATAAGAATTAAGTTGTGTAGATCTTTCTCCTAAAAATTAGGGATTAATAAATAGAATACTATTAATTTGCATTTTCAGAATTGAAATTGAAGAAAGAATTTTTAATTTGAACCTTGACTTGAACATTGGGTGTGTTTATGAACTCTTTAAAATTAAAATTAAACACTATGTGTGTGTGTGTGTGTGTTGAACTTTATATTAAGTCATCTTTAATGAATAAAGATTAACTTATATATAGAAATTAATAAATAAATTAGAAACAATTAATAAAATAGAAACAACTTTTAAACTAAGTAAACATAAAATAAGTTCTAAATTTATAATATTTATGTTACAATTTGTTTTGATTTTTTATATATTTTTTTTAATTTTTTTTACAAATATAATTTACAGATTTTTTAAATCTAATTTTTAATAATAAATTATTGTTAAATTGTTAAATAATATTTTCCACTACATTTTTTAATTACTTTTAATTTTATTTCCTTTTCTATTTTTTCATTTGATCAACCAAACTACTTTTGGAATGGAGATTTCAAGTGTATATATTTTACCATATTTCTTCAAATTATGATATATTGTATATAGATATAATTATTATTAGTGACTAATAAATCTTGAAATGTCATTTATTACACTTTTTTGTTTCTCTTATGCATCAATATGACTGAATTGTTACAAGAGAAAAATAGATTGAGTAATTACAAAACTTTGAAAATAATATACCTATAAACAAATCTTAAATATATATATTAAAGGAATCATGAATATTGCTTTGCCTCATAAATCATTCTTTAAATAAATTCAATTACAACTATTAGAAAAATTAAGCAAAATCGTTCAATATCTTAAAAAAAATTTAAACATATAATTAAAAATTAATAATATTTAGAGAAAAGAAAATTAGTGGATAGGTATTTTATTATTTTAACCTTTTCTTTCTTTCTTTATCTACATGAAAAGTCCATTCTAATTTTTCTATTTTCTTATAATTAACCAAAACAAAAAATATTCCATAAAAAATATTATATAACATGCAAAACATGTATTCAAATTAGAAATTTAAATGATAAATGCATAATAAATACAAATCCATTCGATTCCATATATATATATATATATATATATATATATATATATATATATATATATATATATATATATTCTTCATAATGTGTAAAACCTTTATTTATTATAAATCTATTAAATTTATAAAATTTATGTTATATTAGTTTATGAATTAAAATAATTAATTTTTAAAATATTATTTTGATATGCACATTAATTTTTGAAGGCCAAATGATAGCTATATATTTTTCTAGACCATTGTCTTTTGTTTGTTATGTGCAATATTGAATGTCAAATTCCAACATTAATCTTCTTAGCTAATATACTATTTATATTTTATATAAATATAGTTTTTGAATAGCCTTTCGACATTAGTTAAATTTGATGATCGATCAAAAAAGATAATAATATTTATTCATTTAATATTACCTTTCAAAAATTAAAAAATATCATCTTTAAAGAAAGAAATATCAAAAATAAATATATATTTACTATAATCATACATAAATATTATTATAATCCTTCATACATATACATGTATATATCTTCTTTCATCTTATATAATCTTTAAACAAATTTTATAACCATACATAAACATATATTCTTTCAATCATATATAATCTTTAAACAAATTTTATTCTATTTTAAAATGAAAAAGATTACATATATTTATAATATAAATTTTTTAATAAAAATAATTATTAATTATTAATTAAATTATATATATTTATTTACTTTAATCTTATGTAACCTTTCAACAAATTTTATTTTATTTTAATATTTAAAAAATTAAATATATTTATAATATAAAATTTTTAATAAAAATAATAATTAATTATTATTAAATAGTATATATTTTTAATTTAAAATATTAATAAATTTTTAAAACATTATATACATCATAACTAAATATAAGACCTTAAAAATATTCCATTCCCATCAAATAAAAAGTGAAAGCTATGCCAACTAATAAAACTTATTTTGACACTTGCAGACTTTAAATTTATTACAATTTTAATATTTGTATATCCAATAAGACTCCATGATGGTTTATCTTCACTGTACCTTGCGTTTGTGCGAATTTAAATTGTGAATGCTTAGCCATTATAAAACATTTACAATTCAATCAAAATTGGCCTAGAAGAAATTATTAGGGCAAGCCTTAAAAAAGGCCCTTTCCAGTATAGGATTAGACAAAAGACTAGTGACATTCCACTCACGTCACATTCGATGGAAGTACCGAATCAAATATGCATGCCGAAAGGATTTGCTTTCTCTTCCACTCAATTATCTATTTTTCACTGTTCTTCACATTCAACACACCACTATCCTCATTGCGGGGAACCGCTGGCTCAAAAGTTTTCATATTTTCAACCTTATTCTGATCATTATGTAAATGAGAAATGGGAAGAATTTCGGAGTGACTTGAAGTGGAAAACTTGGCGTCCTTCGCTTTCCCCCATAGAACACCATACAGCCCTGTTACTATCACCGCTCCACCCACCACACTGTATTTCATTCCATTGTATTAAATTACCAACTATCAATTTTATGCAGTTGAACTCACAAAAACCTTGCGCACTTTAACACTCTCAAGAAATTAATCTTAAAACCAAAAAAATAGTTGATCAGAAGCAAACCTGCCCATGAAGATGCTCTGGTGAAGAACAATGGAGTCCATGATTGCTGAAATTATCATCGTCAATGGAATGAATGCTGTGGCAAAAACAGGTCCCTTTATCCTCATGCACAATCCTTGAATATAATATGCAATCCCTGAACCCACCACTCCCTGCATACATTGCATTTTTCTAATTAACACCTGGATGTCCTAAGTTCCTAGTTATTTATTATGGTCAGACCTAAAAATCGAAACTTACAGAGTAAACAGCAGTAAAAAGATTCATGTCCAATCCAATTGCCCACGCAGATGGACTCCTTTCAACAGCCAACGTGATCGCAATTGACTGTAACGATCCCATTAAGCATATTAAGGTGGCCAGCGAAAGTTGTGCAGGGTACTTTTTAAGTAACGAAGCCTATATAAATTTACATCCATTAGATTACATTAAATTTGAATCAGAACAAGAGTGCATCTGTGATAGATACATCATACATATGCTAGAATTTCACCAGAGATTAAGATGTTTCTTACCTGAAGAACAAACAAACCGGCCCATGCAAGGGTTGCAATAATTAAACACAGGCAACCTTTAATCATATCACTGTTATTGTCATGAGAAGCAGCAGCATGTGAGGAATGGTGGTGATTTGAGGACCAAGGCATGGGAATCAGAGAACCTTTGTACAACGTCATCACCATCGCCCCACCTACACAGACTAATGTCCCAACTATCTTTGCTTGACTACGTATCTCTCGAATCTTTACTCTCTCCATTCTGTATGACAATACAACAAATATATATTCATAAGTTTTTAGGTAACAACATATTATGTTGTTTTCTTTTCTTATTACTATTTCAAAAGTAACAACCTTATTACCCTTACAAGGTTGAGCAATGACGGCTACTTAGTCAATAATCTATTCATAAATGCCGTAAAATTAGATAGTTAAATGTAAATAACTAATACCTTAACATTGAATATTGTATGATTTTGAACACTCACCAACATGTGAGTGTTAAACGAATACACCCCTATTTATGTCTATCCAAATTGGAGGTCATGTAGTGGGCAGATAATTACCTGAAGATGAGAGCAATTACAAAAGTGGTAGCAGGGAGCAAGTTATTCATCGCACCCCCAAAAGTAGGAGAAGTATATTTCAACCCCAGGTAATAGAAATTCTGATCCAGTACAGGCCTGCACATATTCCATGCTCAATAAGAACTGTGGTGATTATAAAAAAAAACTATAAATGAATAAAGGAGATGATATAATGTAGACAAAGTGCGTACCCCATCAATCCTAATGCGAAAATCTGCCAAAATATGCCGAAAGTGATTCTGGGTCGGATCTTCCTGCAAAGCATTGCGACAAAGTTGATGACCTAATTACACAAAAGTAGCAGACAAAAATAAGATGGGATATACTGCACTGTACAACCATGGCTATACTTTAAACAAATAAGTACCTTTCAAGGAAGAAGGCAAAAGGAGCAAGGATAACCGTAGCGACGATATGCCTGTACACTACCAGAACATAGTGACTCATTCCACTGTTAAGAGAAATCTTTGTAATAATTGCCATGCCTGCATACCCAAACTGCAAGCATGTCATTGCTATGTAAGGCTTTGCTTTCTCAAACTTCTCCATTGCCATTGATTTAAGTTATTTACAGTAGATTTATTTTATGACTACTGCAATTTATGTTCATGTTTAGCAATAAACTTATATTTATAGACGCAGCTAGACATGGACAAAACAGGGGGAAACATTAAAGTATTAGTATAAAATTATTGAATAAAAAAATCCCAACACCGCAGTTAACAGACGCCGATAGTATTTCTGGTGACTTGTTTTAATCATGGCAGCCAAAAGCCAATCCGCATTTGCTACATGTTGGATTTGGTAACTGTTATTGCAGCTCTTGGACCTAATTTACCCACATGAAAATGAGAACTGTATAATAATTAAATGTACAGTGTGAAAGCAACACAAATATGCGCAAATGACTCGGTTAGCATTTGCAGTATAGTGAGAAACGACGTAAGTTATACAATATTTTTGTGGATGCGGAGAATGGTGTGAGTATTGTATAAGATAATGACACCAGCAGCGATGCACGCCATGGAATTTTCTTCACTAGGTCTAGAAATTTCCGCTAGAATATCATTATCATTTCAAATACGCGGTGAGATCGACGGCAATATCACATATATACGTCCTATTGCTGACCAGGAGAATCGTGCTACGGTTTTATAACTGGCCGTAATATGATCATTTGAATATTCTTACAGGATGAAATAATTTCATATTGTAAAATGGCAGTCGTAATCAAAATTAATAAGTAAGAAGATAAGTTTTATGATTATCCCCCAACAACCACTGCGTGGGGAGCACCGATGAGATTTGACGGGCACTATAGCTTTCAACTTGAGTATGAGTGGATTTTTGTTTGGTCAATTACAATTTCTCAAGTGTCATTTCCCCATCTTTCGTATCATTTTTTGAGATTTGAGGAGCACCTTTACCTATTAGAATATTGGGATATTATAGCTTTCAAGTTGAGTACGAGTTGTTTTGATCAATTACAATTCGTACAATATCATTTTTCTAAATAATTATTTTAAAAAGGTGTTTAATTTTTCAATGATGTAGAAATTTTTAATTAATAAAAAATAATTATTTTATCGATTAATGAAAATTTGCTATGTGAAAAAAAATAGACACTCAATTTTAGTCATAACTTTTTTAAATTTATTATTATCTAAATTATCTTGTATGCATTTAAATATGCTTTGCTTTGTATTTAATAAGAAGCATGAGATTGAATGGGCTTTGTTGTTTAATTTACATCATTTATAAGTTTAGTTGTGCATAGAAAAATCTAGTCTTTTGACATAAGCAACATCATTACACAATGTTTTATATTTCATTGTGACCGACTTCGAACTAAAAATATGTACAATATGTTATATTTTATATTAATATTTAAATTAAATATATTCTTTGAATTTATATATATTGTTTATGAAGAAACTTATATAGATATAAAAAATATATATGAATTTATGTCTGGAGAATAAATACAAGGGAGGCTTGCTCCACCCCATCTTTTTGGAATAGTATGGAAAGAGAATAATTTTGGAATAGTATGGACAGAGAATAATTTTATATTTTTTTAGAACAAGAAAAAGAAATGTGGCCAAAATAAGAGTGATGAGGCTTTAAAAAGAATGCACTCCCCATTAAAAAGTGTGAAAAAATATATTGTTTCAAACGTAAAATGGATTATAATTCAAAACTGAAAATTAAACATTTCAAACAATTATAAGAAATCAAACAATTATAATATAAGTGTGTATAACCATTTTATATATACACTATTTGATTGAACAAGGTCATGTACAATTTTATCAATATACATATGTTTTTGTTTATAGGACATTTACATTAGAACTATTGTGTTTTTTCAGTTTATTTTATTTTACTAAAAAATACAAATAATCATTATGTATTGTAAGTAATAAAAGAGTGGGCATGTGTATGTATTTAATATCAATCTCGATTAATATTTAACAGGACATGAATGTTATTGAATATATTTACTTTTTCTTAATTTATATCATTTACAATTTATAATGTATACAATAAAACTTAGAGGGATTTGACATAGATGGCATTATTATTATAATGTTCTAGTTTTCCATTGTAGATTATTACGAGTTGTCAATAGGTACAAACAATCAATATTTTATTAAGAATGGACATTTATTTTCTATCACTATATTTTTAAATTGAAATTTTATATATATATATATATATAGCAAAGTCATATGAGTGGTGTAAAATACATAAAGTTTTATTTATAGAATAATTATAAGGAAATTTTTTGGTATTTCACAATTTATATGTTTTTTTGAAAAAAATTATTAGATAGATATATTGGTTAAATTTGTTGTAAACAAATTAGATGTGTAGATTGACAACTAATGTGTATATATATTTAAAATAAATTTAAAAATAAAAGTTTGTATTATTTTGATTTTGTAGTTTCTCTTGTTCAATTATTATGTGTTAGTAAATTTTTATTTTATTTTTATTTTTTATAAATTATTGAAAATCATACACACACATATATATTTAAATAATATTATATGTTTAAGATATAAATATTAGTTTTTTTACAAAATAACTACATGAAAACTATTTTATTTTTTTAGTTAGTTTAGTTTTCTTTTTCTTTCCTTCACAATTAATAAAGCAAAAAATATTTATATATTCACTACACCATATTTACTGTAAGTGATTTAGATGGCATTATTATTTGTATAATTTATTTCTTAATGATGGGTTGGTTTGGATGTAAATAATTTTTAATTTTGAGATTTTTTTGTTTATTTAGATCAATTTATAATTGTTTCAAATTATTAATTTTTAATAATTTATTAAATAAATATTGAATAAAAATTTTACTTTTCATTTGATTTTGTAAGATAAATTTGTAAAATCAATGTGAGTTGAAAGATTTTAGATTAACTAATTTATAATTGTATAAAAGAGATTTTCATTATCTTCATCAAAAATTAAATCTCTTTAAATATATAAAAAATATTTCATACTAATTTTATTTAAGTTAAATAAAAATATTAAAAAATAAAAAAAATATAAACTAATAATAAATATATTATTATGATTTTAAATTAAAAAATATAATATAAAATATAAATATATGAAAAAAAACACACACTTAAAAAAGTATCAAAATTCATCTTCAATTTTGACATTCATGATTATTTGAAAGTGCAACTATAGTCCTATTTTTATTTTTATTTTCATTTTTTTTGTTTTTTAAATTATTTTATTTATAAATTTTGATGTTTAATAATAAAATAGAAAGATTAATTTATTTTTTTAAATTATCTTTTTTTTATTATTGATATTTTGAATCACTTTATATTTTGTGACTTATTCTCATTGGAGCATTGTTAATATATCAGGTAACCAAGATAAGAAAATAATGTCAAAAGTAATAAATTACATAAAGGAAAGAGCCTTAGAATGTGCAAAAAAATGGTCCATAATAAAATTTTAAATATATGTAATTGATAGTCCTTAAAAATTTTAAATGGTTTGCAACACTATTATATTTATAAGTGACATTGAATTCAAATTTTAAAATATTGGTATATGTGCTAACTTTCAACAACTAAAATTAAAAAGAGAAAAAGGACTAAATTGAGTCCTCCAAAAAATGGAGAGAGATAAAGAGGTCGTCTTGACTATATAGTATGGTCTAGACATTTATTTAATGACCATACAACTTTATCTAGATTGTGAGATATTAGGTTTAAATTATTTCAATAGGGATTATATCAAGGAGATTGATATATGAATTCAAGATTTATAACTCAAAAAAGTACTAATGTCATTCAAATTAAATGAAATTAACTAAACATATAGAGACAAAAATTCTAAACTAATATATTATTTTTTAAAATAAAAGTCACATGACTATTTTATAATACTTTATTTTCTCCATCATTAAAGTGCATGCTTAGCCACAAAAGAGGTGGTGTAGGCATGCACTAAATTTAGAATATAAAATATTGTTAACCTAGGTACGTGAGATTGAAAATGAAAATCATAGAATTTAAAAAACTAATTCCCTACTTAGACATGGGTGAATATAAAATAATAATTTTTAGATATGAAAATTAACTAAAATAAGACACCTCCTTTGAATTTAATATGCAATAAAAATCTCATGAGTTGAAATACATAACTAGGTAAAATGGATTTGCAGTCTTATAAGTCATTTCATGATAGGACTCCACACCTTAGTGTATGAATCAAGGAGTCATTAGGTATCTTGAAATTAAAGTTGGAATCATAAATCCATTTAACACTCAAGCTTCAATAATATAATCTATATAAATATTAGATATACTAAAACATGAAATTGATAAGTAGAAAAATGTAGAATATGTTTTCTTCCATCAAAATATAAATAGAGTGCATAAAAAATATAATTAAAATGTATAAAATAATGATAATAAAATTATATAAGAACAAAAACACGTATGAAACACACACACACACACACACATATACTTCTTTTAAATTAAGTGACATAATTTTTTAAATTTTGTATTTCAATATATAAAGTGTAAATAAGACTAGAAATATACCTTATTCTTACTTTTTACTATTTTTAAAAAGAGAAAAAAGAAAGTACATACAATGGTAGGATGCAAAGAGTTTTTGGCACACCAATTTGAATATTTGAGAGATGTTGTATCGAGGTATTAATTTATTAATGAATTTTTAAATTTTTTTAAAGATTTTTTTTATATATAAAATAAATATTTTATTTTTTTTTAAAAAGGACTAATTTTATCTAACTGTAAGATCATAACAAGGTCTATTATTATTATTATTATTATTATTATTGATGATCTTAGAATTAAATAATTTAATTTGAAAGCATAGATTGTTAACAAAAACATTGGTTTTGCCTTATTTTAATGTGATACAAGATATTGTATATATGTATGAGATTTATCATAAATTTTTATTGAAAATAATTTAAAAACATAAATTTGTAGAGGAATATTAATTTAACCTAAATATAATTGATCTTAGTTATATAACATGTTTTTTTTAAAAAGTTATTCAATCATAATTAATTATAATATTATTTTTTATTTTTTAATCTTATAATCAAAAAAATTATTGTAAGAAGATATATTTCAAAAAAAAAAAAACATTGATCTTAATTTAATATGATACAAAACATTATACATGTACATAAACTTTATCATAAATTTTGTTGAAGATATTTTTAAAAACATGGATTTGAAGAGAGATATTAGTTAAACGTGGATGTGATTAGTCTTCCTTATATAACATGCCTTCCTGATTTGATTGACCTTTTCTCATCGCTTTGGATGAGAGGTAGAAGAATAATACTCTTGCATTTTGGTTATCGATAAAGGGAGATGGCTATCACTCTACAAGATGTAGACACGTCCTTAGAATTTTAATAAAGGGATATCAACATTTTAACTTGATTTATGTGCCTTTCTTTCATGGTAGTATGTCTTCTAATTTTATGAACATGAGGATAAGGCGTGGGACTTTCTCATTTGAATTATTCGCAAGTCTAGGAATCTTCCGTGGTTATATTTTAGTCCAATAATTTTTAGTCCAATAATTGTAATTATTAATTTTTTAAAGTTAGTTTGAAGTTTTTTAAATATATATTTGAAAAATAAAAATAAAAGATAAGATTTATTTTTTAAATAAAGTTGAGATGTCAAATTAAATACTAATTAATATGAAAAGTTATAAATAGTTTTTTTCCATTTGTTTATAAATGTAATTTATAATAACAATCATGATGAAAAGTGGATGTTTTTTATTTGATAGGGGAGGTGTCAAATTTGAGCACTAATTAATATGAAAGATTGTGAATAATTTTTTTCCATTTGTTCATAAGTATAATTTATAATAACAATTAAAATGAAGAGTGGATTTTTTTATTTGATAAAATAAAAGACTAGGTTTTAAAAGAGCCTTATACATTAGATAAAAAGATAGTAATTAAATTCACATACAACACCTCTTTCAGCAGTCCAAAGAATATAACACCGAACCACTAAACAACACAATGCTTAAATACCAACAAACATAGAAAAATAGGTAACAAAATAACAGCAAACAGTCAACGGAAATCTTCCTATTTTCTGTTAACTGTACATTAGAAGAAAGTATATATGTGATTTAAGATGAAGACTGATTTGACTATTATATAAGAATTTTTTCTTTTTAAGAAAAAGCAATCTAAAAATCTTGATATCTTGAACATACTATGAATTTTTTTTTTTCTTATTACTTAAAAAGAGACATTCAAAAGAATGTGATATCATATATATTTCACCCTATATTTTTTTAATTTAATAATAAATATAACTTATAATTTATTTTTAAAAAGAGTTTATATCCATAATATGATTAAATAAATATATTTATAAAAATACTAATTTTAAAATTAAAAAATATTAACAATTATTCAATTCATATTCGATAATAATTTATAAGAATCAATCAAAACTTCACATATAAACTACACAGAAATTGAAATACCAATATTATATCAATTCAAAGCCTATTTTTCTCTTTAATTAATATCCTAACATACACTTATTTCCAGAAACCTTCCAAATAACTCCAAAATATATTCAAAATTCAAGTAAAAGGCAACTCACGATAAAGAAGAACGAGCGTGCTGATACAGTAAAAGGCAACTTAAAATCAAGGATTCAGGAACATGCAGTTACAATACTTCCTCTTTATGGTCGATTATATAAAAACTACGCCCAGCACTGCACTCCACTCACCTTACATTCGATGGACATCGAATAATTGAGGCATGTGGATGGGATTCGATTCAACCTCCACTCTCAAGCCACCCCATTATGTATCTCAACCCGTCACTCATCGATTCTGCCACTACTTTTTCTCACCGTTCTGGAATGGATGGCTGCCTTTCACAGCAATATCTGTATTGCCTGCAGGCATGCCGAAGTTCCCATATTTTCAAGCTTGGTCTTGTCATAAGTAGTTGGAAGCATTTCAGAATTAGTGCAAGTGGAGAGCTTTCCGTCCGCGTTGCCCCATAGAGCTCCATACAAGCCTATTACTATCACCACCCCTCCGACCACACTGCATTTCAATGCATTACATCGAGAATAGGCGTTAAAGGAATACCTTGTTTATGGATATTGGGCACCGTCGATCCCAGGGGTCACCTCTTTATTGGGAATTAACTTCTTTCTATTAATATTCAAGAAGATTATTTTATAACTTTCATAAAGAATATGAAAAACAGGGTTATAGTCAAGGCCCCTCTAACTACCACTTGTTAAGGTGGTCTTCCATTTCGAAGTCATTATTTTTATGTTTTAAAATAACAGTTACATTCTCCTTATTAGCTTTTAGAATCACAATGTTTTTTTTACTATTTAAAGTCTCAAAATCCCTTCATTCATATATATATATATAATAAATATTTTTGGTGGGTATTCTTAGATGGAGGTTTGGCATGGTTGAGCATAATTAGCATGTACAAATTTCATATGTGTTGGTGTAGCACCTCTTAGCCCCATCATAGCCAACGATTTTGAAAAGTCATTAATGTTGAGATTCTTATTATTTATTGTCTGCCAAATCAGAATGTCTAAATGGGCACTGCAAAAATTAGCATATGCGATAGGATCCACGTGGAATTGCAAGCCATGCATAGAGTTTTATGATTTCACATTTTATTCAATGATTTGAATTTTGAAATAATAATTTGGGGCAGTATGATTATGCATGGTGAGCGATGGGCATCCCATGAACCCATACCAGGTGCCAAGATAAGACCCTGTGAACCCATGCATTCGAACCCATTTTGTAGTGCAGGTGAGGTGGAAGTGGAGCCATTTCACATTTGATCTATGGTGGAGCCCTGGTGTAAGGAGGAAGATATAGCTTGAGCCCAATCAGAAGGAGAAAGCATTGCGTTTGCAAGTAGAGAATATCCCAGGTTAGTATTCTTCATGATTTTCATAGATAATAGTTCAATGAACTATACAGATCTACATAATGTGGCTTGCCCAGTCTGAATAACATTCTCTTACCCCATTCCTAGACTGTATAAAACTCGTCATGTTTTATTTGAAATAGAAATGTGAATGTTTAAAGAGACACCTAATAAAATATAAATGTTTTAAAATTGACATTTTTATGTTTTATTATGTGCCCTTATATCTGACAAAAGAATGTGAATGTTTAATTGGAATTTATATACTTTATTTATACCAAATTTAGAGGCATGTGAATTTTTTGATAAAATGCCTCAATGACTGTATACATTATTTATGTTATGATCGTGGAGAAGCTCTTTGTATTATTTACTATATGTGACCCAAATATTTAAAAAATAATTTGAATTAGTAAAATGTTATGGAATTAAGTTATTATTGACCTCCTAACTCTCACATGTCCCTAGTGGGAAATTCACATCTATGAGCTAATTAATTACACACAACCCAAATAAGGTAAAAAAAATAAGATTGTACCATTTACATATGTTATGAACAGGTGATTTGATTTATTCAACATTAGAAGATAAGAGTGATGACAATGAATAATCAGTTTTTTTAAAGAAGATTTTCCTTTCCATGATAGTGGTTATGGTAGAGAAGGAGATAAATTGTAGTAAAAGAGGTGGGCATCATACAAATTGTGGCAAAGGAGGTGCTAATGAAGTGCAAAGTACTTATAACCCAATACAAGGTACATGGTTTCACTTCCTTGCATTGAAATTACTAAAGAGAGATCATTCACATAGAAAATGAATAATTTTGAAGGCCAAGATCATTAAAATAGGAAGAATCCTAAAAGAGGATAGAGGCAGGGTTCAACAAAGACATAATCTATTAACAGAATTTGGTTATGGTGTTGTTATGTAGCATCATATCATATGATAATAACATAAATGAAAGTTACAATGTGGTTCTAAAGACATGTTTTTATTTATGTGAAGTTATCTCTCAAATTACATACATTATGCAGGTTGAACTCTTAGTTGCATTAGATACACTATATACACTATTTATGTTACCATCATTCCTAGTCCTCACTTTGATTTCTTCTCCATTGTATATTCAACCATAGAAAAAATATGAAGTAACAATCAAAGACACTACTAAATTACTAATATAATTAGTTATTAGTATAAAACTCCCTCTTTAAATCATGAAATTATAATTAGGAAGATACACTTATAGAAGTGAAAATACCATCTTTCACTTGTTCATTTCTAGTTTCACCAATCTTATCCAACTACCTAAGAGTAGAGACTAGTGCATTGGCCCCGATAGTTCAATTATTTTATTTTCCATATCTTGAGTCGAGGTTACATTAAATAAAACAAGGAATATAGGTTTGAAAATTTTGGGTGTTTATTTTACCTAACATGGCTCTAATAAATTGAAAAATCCCTCATCTCTACTAAATATTTAGTCAATTTTTAAAAATGGCTCTGTAGCTCCTTAAAGGATTACATGGCTATTAATCCATTGATTACAAAACAAGAGATTGCCAAAATAATTTATGATAGGTCACAAATGGTATTAAAAATGGTGCCCATACATTGTGAAATTATGGAGAGTATTATGACACTCAAGGTCCTTCTTCACATCAAAATCCTATAAAAAAAATCTAAAATATTATAGTAAAAACATCTATAGCTTAACTATGTATTCACCATGCTTAGAATTTATGACTCAAAATAATCCACTTTCAAAATTACCTCTATTTATTACATGACCACTCTAGATGGTAAAATGAAAATTATTTTGAGCTTTCCGTTATAAATTGGAGTTCATAAAATCCATCTACTACATGGTATAATACATGAGAATTAGGGGTCCATGGAAAATAACTCATAGGGAGCTGAGAAAAAGGGAGAAGAAATTAGTGTGTAGAAACCAAGAAAATAATTTGTAATGATTATGTGTGTTGATTAATAGTGTTTTATTGCTTTTTGAGCTTTGTATCCTATACTAATGTAGGAAGATCAGTCATTATTGTAGGTCCTAAGAATTTATAATTTTTTAGAATGTGTTGTATTTTACATCTATATTCAAGTATCATTTTATGTATATACATTAGGATTGATTAGTTTTCCATCTAATCACAATGGATAAAAATTCATTTTATTTATGTGAGAGTCTTTCATGGTTTCTCTTTTTTACCTAGTAATTTTTTTTATTATTTTGGAAAGTTTACAGTGATGTAAGATTTGATTGAGAGTCCAAATAATTAATGTTTCCTATTGCATAAAATAATATACACTATTATTTCTAACCAACAAAGTTTTATTCTTATATTTGGAACACATTGATCCATGCAAATAAGAATCTATATCCTTAAAGATCCATAGCATATATGATAAAATCTATGACTTTTATATTTAACATTATTTTTGAGATGAGGGAGATTTTACTTAGACCTTTCCAATAGAAATATGCATATATTAATATGTATTGTCTACAAAACTTCAAGAGCTAAGAGCATACACCATTAAATTTGAAACATATATTTCTTCTTAACCTAACCAAGATTATTAATTCACTTCCCAATGCACCTTCTTTGATGAGAAATTCTAATCTCTTTTCTATTTATTTTTTCATGTGATATCCCCATAATTTACATGTTTATTCAGTCCATTGCAGGTCCAACAAAAACCATCCCTATATTTTATCTATATTATATTCTATGGATACATTTTTTTAATAAATATTTAGACCCTTTTTGGCATTTTAGAGTTCAATGCCACCCATGGAACCTTCCTTAGATAAAATATTTATAATAAATAATTTTTTTTCAATAAAAATTTTAGTATTTTTATTCTTGTTCCTATTACAATACTTCATGATGAAAAAATCCATTAAAAGAATTATGATTCCCCATGTTGGGTATGTTTTAAGTGATCTAACTATATATTAGATAATACAACATATGTTTTAACAAAGCGTAACAATAAATGTATGTGGTGTTGGATTTTAAGAAAGGTCAACCTATAACAAGTATGAAATTACATATATTTTCTTTAGATGTGTATGGTCATAAACCCTTTTTTTTTTACTTATACACCTCATATACCAAAGTTTTGGAGATTGCATCAATAGTGAGGTTTGATTTTTTTAGTTTGTAGGTTATTTCTCAAATACTAAGCATATTATTTGTTATTTTAAGTTCTTGTTCCTCAAATACTAAGAATATTACATGTGAACAAACTATAACATCTAAATCTACAAACCTTGCCCTAATGATTATTTAAAGCTATATTAAAACACTTTTCCTTGTCATTTAAACACTTTGATAAGGTTATCAAATCCTTTTTTCCTCACCGTTTAAACACTTATATGACCTTGTCAGTACTTTGAGATCTTGAAATTACTCAAAGAATTGCAAACATATTTGATCCTTTTGTCACCTTCAGCATGAAGCATGATCATGATTTTTTAGCCTATTAGGCACCCAAGGAACCTGAGGGAGTTCCTCCACTCCCTTTCATATCCAATGGATGTGAATTATTAGTTAAATTATATTTATTTATTTTAAAATTCTATATTTTTTCCTTCATTGTTTTTACTCAATTATTTAATAAGAATAATTTTTCCTCTAGATAGATATTAAACTTTGGATAGTGACTCTCTTTCCAATTTCAGATTTTCATTTTGGACTTGATTCATCTCCTCTTGCAACTCTAATACCCTTTTAATAAGGGCTCCTTTCTTTATAAATAGTATTGACAATTTTTTAGGTGGTAGTCCCTCCATTATTAAAAAAATTTAACATTTTTTCTTAGCATAGTGTTCAAATACCTTATGAGTAAACATAAGGCATATCTCTATCTAGTCCTTGTTCAAAAATGTTCACCTAAATATTTCGTGTTTGGATTATATTTTCTAGATCTAATGCACATGTGGACCCATAAACATGTGTATATGAACATTATAAGTAAGCTCCCATTGGTTTTACATATTTAAAAGTGTGGAGGGTATGTCCATGCTTGGTTTTTTTTTATTTTGGTATGAATTGAGATGTGAATAACCTTGCACTCAAAAAAGTTCACAATTGCAAGATTCTAGTCAAGAAAATTTGGGAACAAAAAAAATTGGGGTAAAGTATAGAATAGTTGTACCATTACTTTAAAAAATGAGGAAATAAACTATTAGTTCTTACTGACTTTGGAGAAATGTTAGATCATGTATCCCAAAAGCATGTTTCTTCCCAATGTCTCAAATTCATGTTTATGTGTATATGCATAAATATCCCAAATACATCTTTAGGGTTGGTCAATCCCTCTTGCATATACTTTCCACCTCAAATGTGAAGATTAAATCTTAAAAAGCACGATCTCCTATATTCTTATAGTGATCAACTATCCCATTGTTATGAAGTTGTGGTGTTGAAAAATGTTCACTATGAGTGAAGTTGTAGTGTGGATTATGTAGATAGCCAATTTAAAAATAGAAAAGAAGGAATTCCACTTTGAATAATAGAGAATGAAATAAATATATATACCTATACCTTTAATTGTTTTGTCCTTCCCTTTGACACACCATTTTAGTGTGTTGGAAACCAATACTTTGAAATTTTTGCATAGTTCATAGATAACATTCAATGTTGTAAACCATAATCCAAACTATCTCGTGTGTAAATTGTTGAATGTTGGAAATAAATACTTTTAATGTTGAATTTTCTATATTTGTGAGGGATGATCAACAAGAAAATAATTTCCTGCAATAAATTTATGTTGAGGTAGAGTAGATTATATGTAATTTTATCTATTGCCATTGATGGTGAATTTTTTAGTTTGATTCTTGTTTATTGATAAAAATCAGTTGTTATAGTGATTATTTTAGGATAACAAAAATAGCAGAGAATACTCATTATGTTCATGCCCTAAGTTTAGATGTTCCTATCAAATTGTCAAAAATCCTAAGAGGGTTTCAAATGATGCATCCATAAGTGGGGGTGAGATTCCCAATGGGTTAGGATAGTCATTATGTGGACACTAATATACCATAGTGGAATGTTGGTGGGCATTTGATTATTTTATAAATATAGATATAGACAAGGGGACATCAAAAGTATAATTTTAATGATGTTACATCTATTGCCATGTCAAATTGAGTATTCATTTTGCATTTATATAATACTAAATATTTGATAACTTTACATCCACATTACGTTTTGATATGTTATGTTTAATATTGAAGTAGGAAGAGGCAGAGTGGAGCGAAGGTGACAAGGTTGTTAATCACCCACAGAATGATTTTGTTTCCTAAGATGTACAAAAACCATTGGTTGTCTTTCATCTTTGTTTGTTCCTAATGTTCATAGATGCTTCTTTTTGAATTCTTATAATATCCAATAATAGGCCACTTTTGACACACCTTGTGATTTTATATGTGGTTGTTTTATATTTTAGCTTGAGGGGGTGAATTAAAGCCATGATGACGAGGGTTATAATGACCCATCTAATGACTTTATCCACATAAATGTGTGAATTAGTTGTACTTATTCTTATTTCTTTCAGAGCCAGGGTGACAAGGTTGTTAATCACCCATAAAATGATTTTGTTTCTTAAGATGTACAAAAACCATTAGTTGTATTTCATATTTGTTTGTTCCTAATGTTCATAGATGCTTATTTTTGAATTCTTATAATAACCAATAATAGGCCACTTTTGACACACCTTGTGATTTTATGTGGTTGTTTTGTATTTTAGCTTGAGGGGGTGAAGTAAAGCCATGATGATGAGGGTTATAATGACCCATCTAATGACTTTATCCACATAAATGTGTGAATTGGTTGTACTTATTATTATTTCTTTCATCATGCTCATACATGTTTTTTGTTCCATAAATATTTAAATTGATGTGTATATGTTGACTATTGTGATAGGATGAGGTGGAATTAGAAAAGATTGACAAAGATGTCAATGATGATGATGATGATGATGATGATGATGATGATGATGATGATTATTATTATTATTATTATTATTATTATTATTATTATTATTATTATTATTATTATTATTATTATTATTATTATTATAATATTTATTGTCTTCTAAACACATTTGAACCTGATCCAGAGGAGGAGTAATTGAAAATTGTAAGAAAAATTTATTGATTTCGAGGACATTTTCTTTAGTTTGATGATTTAATCATTTTTTATTATTTTAACTTAAAATTGTTTTTTAGTTAAAGTATAGCTTACAAGTGAGTATAATATTGGGGATATGGGTATCATGAAGTGGGATTTTCACTATTTTTTCTACACCCATGCAATATATTTTATGATGATGGTGGTTATCCATTTTGGTCACTAGCCAAATTGAACACTTGTTGTCTTTAGAATAATGGTCAGTAGCCCATTTGAAGGAGGCCCTCATGGCATGCCTATAGTGGGAAAATAAAGTTTATGATAATATCATAAACTAAAAGACAAACAAAATACAAACCAATAAATCATTTCTTAAAAAAAAAAGCATCAAAAATAAAGATAGGTTGGAATAATCATGGATGGTGAGAGAGAATGTCTCCCAAGTATGTAATCTAAATGAGATAATCTTGAACACTATCAATGACCCAATGATTTCATATGATTCAAGTGAAAACTTGGAATAGAGAAGGCAAGCCTGCATAATGTGAAGAAAATATTATTGAGAAATAGATAAAGAAATAAAAAGGGTGGAGCAAGGGAAAAGTGCAAGCAATAATGGACATCAAGTTAGATGCAATTTTTTAAATGGTTTGCATGAATTAAATGTTAAGTTAATTTTACATTTTTTAATATTAACATTTATATTTCTACAGGAATCACTATCAAAACTTGAGAGAGATGACCCTTAGACCCATTCTAATGATGATGATGACATTACTTTTATGGAGTACATTTCATGGAAAGGTAAAATATTTTGCGAGGGGACCTTAAAATAAATTAGTGAGGTTACCCCAAAAAATAAATTGGTGAGGGGACACCAAAAAACACTAGTGATTATGAGATGCCTCATGTAAGTAAAGTCAATGACTATGTCCAAATGAATTGTTATTATAGTTTTATTTTTCACTAATGTTGATCTATTATTCTTTATTGATCCTTTGTAGAGGAATGTTATGATGCAAGCACAATACCCCAAGCTTACTATTTTGTTGAGTGACAATGTTGGAAATGATGAAGATAATATCAACATTATCACCTCTTACATGAATTCTTGTTCATCTACACATGATTATATGTTTCACACTAGTGCCAACGTGTAGTTATCCACCTTAGGTTATATGCAAGTAAAAGGTGTCATAATATCTCTTGAGCAGGGCCTGATTTGTAATGGTGTGCTTACCTTAAATAATTATTGTATTGTTAATCTTTGGAGTGTTTTACATGACCAACTAGAACCACTACCTTTGGTAGGACTGACGAGGACACATTGAAAAAAAATGTACACTCAGATGAAATTTTTCATTGTAGTGATGTCAATTTTTACATATCCATTGGTGATGTGAAGCAATCATCAATGGTATCCATGGTAGACATCATTTTTTATTCCCTTTGGTTTGATTTAACCCTACCATTTTATATTTTGATTGTGTTGTATCTTTTAATTTTATATAGTATTTAAATGGAGATGAGGTGACATTGTACTAAGCATTATGAGACATTTCTTAGTGGTATGACATTCAATTTTTATTAATTAAACCAATAAGTTTTCTATTCATGTTGGTGTCTTATTAAGCATTCTAACCTTGAAAATTTTAAATTTAGGTGTCTTCATGATAGAGTGACATATATAAATATTTGCATGCATTTCTCATCTACTTCCACTTAATTATCCTTGACAAGAGGTTTCATGCCCATGCCAGGGACATGGATATTACTTAGAAGCTACTCCTTGGATATGATTGTGTGTGTGTGTGTGTGTGTGTGTGTGTGTGTGTGTGTGAGTGAGTGAGTGAGTGTGTGTGTGTGTGTGTGTGTGTGTGTGTGTGTGTGTGTGTGTGTGTGTGTGTGTGTGTGTGTGTGTGTGTGTGTGTGTGTGTGTGTGTGTGTGTGTGTGTGTGTGTGTGTGTGTGTGTGTGTGTGTGTGCGCGCGCGTGTGCGCATGCATGTATATGTCTATGTCTATGTATATGTGTGTGTGTGTGTGTGTGTGTGTGTGTGTGTGTGTGTGTGTGTGTGTGTGTGTGTGTGTGTGTGTGTGTGTGTGTGTGTGTCTATATGTGTGTGTGTGTGTGTGTGTGTGTGTGTGTGTGTGTGTGTGTGTGTGTGTGTGTGTGTGTGTGTGTGTGTGTGTGTGTGTGTGTGTGTGTGTGTGTGTGTGTGTGTGTGTGTGTGTGTGTGATGTGTAATGATACATATTATTTGGATGTGATATTTCAATACAAGTGTTTCATTTATGAATTGTGTTAGTTAATAAGTGTTTAATTTATCTATGATTTAAGTAATGCCTTGGTGGTTAACATTTCATTTATTGATGTATTACATGATGGTACATGGTTAAATGATGCAGTGATGGTCACATGTACTCATGAAATAATGTTTATATTTATGATATGTAATGATGTTGATAAGTAATGTATTGTGTTCACATGTTTACCTTATTCTACTTTTAATGTTACAAATGTTAGTAATCATGTGCACATGTTTGCATGTCACTATGTATGTTGACAAGTAACCACGGTAGGATAGAGTGCAATATAATATTTTTTGCATGACTTGTCTATTTTCCCTCCACTTTCTCATTTCCTATCTTTACTTATTTAGGAAACTCACACAACACTTATGTGAAAGTTTAGAGACTATGGTTTAAAGAAGAGGAAGATGGAGGGTGTGGACTGCAACACTTCGATAGATCATAATGAGCATGTTGGATGTACATATTCATGGTTGACTGTGTTGTATTTTTTTTTTTTTGTAAATATTTTGGGCATCTTAGAGATTGTGTCTTTTGGTTTATTATCACACCTGTAAAATATTGATTTTATAGTTTGATGCCTGAAGTTTTAACTACTATCTAATTTCCTATTTATATGGAAAATGGAAAAATGCCATGGTTGATATTAACTACATAGCCTAATATAAGCCTGATAATACAATGACACTTTACTTGAGCCTAAGATAATAACATAACATCACAATGTAACCATCAATAATAGTGAACTTTACCTATTATTTGGGACAAACCCCTTTTCTCTATCTATCAATGCAAAGTCTAATGCAATGGATGGAGATAGGTTAACTTTGATTGCCTAATAATAAATAAATTGTTATTATAGTTTTATTTTTCACTAATGATGATATATTATTCCTTATTGATCCTTTGTAGAGGAATGTTATGATGCAAGCACAAGACCCCAAGGTTACTATTTTGTTGAGTGACGATGCTGGAAATGATGAAGATAATATCAACATTATCACCTCTTACATGAATTCTTGTTCGTCTACACATGATTATATGTTTCACACTGGTGCCAATGTGTAGTTATACACCTTAGGTTATATGCAAGTAAAAGGTGCCATAATATCTCTTGAGCAAGGCCAGATTTATAATGGTGTGCTTACCTTAAATAATTATTGTATTGTTAATCTTTGGAGTGTTTTATATGACCAACTAGAACCACTACCTTTGGTAGGACTGAGGAGGACACATTGAAAAAAATGTAAACTCAGATGCAATTTTTCCTTCTAGTGATGTCAATTTTGACATATCCATTGGTGATGTGAAGCAATCATCAATGATATCCATGGTAGACATCATTTTTTATTCCCTTTGGTTTGATTGAACCCTACCATTTTATATTTTGATTATGTTTTATCTTTTAATTTTATATAGTATTTGGATGGAGATGAGGTGACATTGTCCTAAGCATTATGAGACATTTCGTAGTGGTATGACAATCAATTTTTATTTATTAAACCAATAAGTTTTTTATTCATGTTGATGTCTTATTCTTGATTTCAATCAAGCTTTCTAACCTTGAAAATTTTAAATTTAGGTGTATTCATGTTAGGGTGACATATATAAATACTCTCATTCATTACTCATCTACTTCCACTTTATTTTCCTTGACAAGAGGTTTCATGCCCATGCCAGGGACATGGATATTACTTAGAAGCTACTCCTTAGACAAGTAACCATAGTGGGATAGAGTGAAATATAATATTTTGTGCATGACTTGTCTATTTTCCCTCCACTTTCTCATTTCCTATCTTTACTTATTTAGGAAAATCACACAACACTTATGTGAAAGTTTAAAAACCATGGTTCAAGGAAGAGGAAGATGGAGGGTGTGGACTGCAACACTTTGATAGATCATAATGAGCATGTTGGATGTACATATTCATGGTTGACTATTTTGTATTTTGTTGTTTGTAAATATTTTTAGCATCTTAGATATTGTGTCTTTTGGTTTATTATCACACCTATAAAATATTGATTTTATTGTTTGAAGCCTAAAGTAATAACTACTATCTAATTTCCTATTTATATGGAACATGGAAAAATGCCATGGTTGATATTAACTACATAACCTAATATAATCTTGATAATATAATGAAAATTTACTTGAGCCTAAGTTAATAACATAACATCACAATGTAACCATCAATAATAGTGAACTTTACCTATTATTTGGGACTAACCCCTTTTCTCTATCTATCAATGCAAATTCTAATGCAATGGATGGAGATAGGTTAATTTTGATTTCCTAATTATGTATGTCAAGATTTTAAATACTATTTTCCAACTTAGCATGTGAGATATAGGATTAAAGAAAGCTTGGTTGAAAGCATTCATATTTATCCATCTATTGTCTAATTTTTACCATTTAATTAAATAAATTTTATTGTATCTTTCTTTACCTAAGATACATACCACATATTGTGATAATAGGATATGCCACCAATAAGATAAACCACACTAACCCTACAAGATAATCCATATGAGTATGGAGGAATTAAGGATATTGGTACGATTATTTTTTTTAGTTCCATGTCATTCACCCTATATTGTGATTATTTTGTTATCTTGTATTAATATTTTTTCCCTCTTTTGAGGGATGATAAATCTTATACTTGAGACACTTTGGGGACCATTGTGGCCTATATTATTGATTACTTCCTTATTCCATCTTCTCTTCATATAGGTGGTACAAAATGTAAATAAAATTATTATATTGATAGTTGAGATACTAGTAGGACATTAAGTAAACATATTGTACTAGGAAAAAATTAATTAACACTCTTTGAGCCAATCATGAGTGTAGATAGGTAACTAGTAATTATCACACATGTTGTCTTTTGGTTATGTGGTTTGAGTTTTGATTAAATGTCCTTATTAAATTAGTCATGTATTTTTGTAAGGGTCCTTACAAATGAAGATGACAATATAGTTGCTCAAATTCCAAACAACATGGAATAATTTCTTGTGTGGATGAGATGCAAGGGTGATTTATCAGTGGGGGATCATCTTGGCCTTAAGATATCACTATTGTTACTAAAAAAAATACATATCTCACCAAGGATAACTAATTTTTGTTGAGAATGTTCAAATTGTAAGTGCAACCATTAAGATGTTGGAAAATTCACTAGATGAGAAAAACATAATGGTTCTTGAGTTACATTATGTTATTTTCACACTCAAGGGTAGTAAGATGGAAATTTAAATAAAGTGTGTTAAACATGAAGCTAAAAATTCCTACACAAAAAGCATTGTGTGACTGCAAGGTAGAGACAATCAAGGCACTTTAAATATAACATGCTAGAATGGTTGGCATATATGAACAAAAGCCATAATGTTTGAAGGCAGAGTGTGGTATCATGATTGGGCAAGTATACGAGATGAGTCAAAGCACCAGTGGAATTATATAAATGAAAAATGATAATTATTTGTGTGCATTTACTCATGTGATCAATATGTTGTGTATGCTTATGAATTTAGTTGGAAAGTTATCAAAATATTACCTGGTACTTGATAATCTTGTATATTGTGAACATTTACAAAATGCATTGGTCCTTGTTCCTAGAATGTAAATGTAAATGAAAATAAAAGTGAACTTGTCCATCTCTGCAATATAAATTATTTTACATTAGATGAAGAAAATTTGTGTATTGTTGCTTAGCATTTCAGAGATGAAAAATGTTTTTTAGTTTCTAATAGTTTTTTATGTTGGTAATTTTTGTAGCCTATTTTCTTAATTATTATATAAATGTTTTTAATTTATCATAGTCTTTGATGTATGTATTATCCATTTATTGAAACTATTGTTCAAGGTTATTATGGTTATTTATTGTTTCTTCCCCTTCATCTTGTGATTAATCACACATTTATTGGATTTAACTATCTAACTAGTCATGCATATCATGTGTCATACCTATTAATGGATTAATTTTGGTAATGACATGTTGGAAGTGTGTTTTATTCTCTACTGCATGTGCACTTATCATGATATCTTAATTCATGTCTTCTTTTATTTCCATTCTATTCTTGATGTTTTATTTCCATGTGCACTTATCATTATATGATGTATCTTTGACAACTCTCTAACTTGCTGGATTATAAAATTTATCTATCTTGGTCTATGGTAGATCTAAAAAGGAGGGTAATATTTTTTGGGTTAGTAAGGAAAATATTTTTTTTTGTAATTTATTAGTAGACATTGAGGTTGTCATAGATTATGTTTCATAAAACACAAAATCAACTCATCTGAATGTAATGAATCTATTTTTTATTTTTTTTTGTAATATGTATACATGAGACTTGGTTTGGTTTTGGTCATATTTGGCCATAATGGGCCTCTTTTGGTTTTATGTAATCATTGGTTTCTTTTTTAATAAAATAGGTGAGGGGCTCCTTTAACCCTCTTAACTAAGAAAAAAATAATGAAATAGAAACAAATTTAAAATTAAGTAAAATAGAAAGTAAATTCTAAAATACTTATATATTTTTTAATTATGGGTAAAAAAGGTTTTTTGAATCAAGGACCTAACCCTAAAAATGAAAAAAATATAATGGCCTCAAAATATTGATATAATAATAGACAACTACATCCAACAAAATACCCAACTAGAAAATAAAATAAAAAGTAACATGAATAATAGTTACCTTGACAAACTACAACACAAAGAAAAAAAATGTTATGACTAACATCTTCCATACAAAATTACTTAATAGTATTTCTTATATCTCTAAACCCATTGTTTTACCAAAACTACAAAAGAAGGTTAAGCATCAATATCTAAAGTAGTTTAGTGGTAAAGGTTTCAGTATGAGGGTTAAAATCCAAATTCTAGGGTTTAAACATAAAAACATGTTCATCCCAACTCCAAAAAATCACATTAAAAATATCTTATTTATCTTTAATAGAATAAAAAAATAGGATAAAAATCCCTCTTACACAGCAATTAATATCAATATTACCTTTGACTAATTCTTGCTAATTATTTGAAATCTAGCCATGGAACATCGGAAGAGTAGGCTAGATGCCATTAAAATGATAGATCAAACCCATCAATGAAAACCTTTCTTCCCTTTCTAAAATAACTTCAAGTTCATCCTCTTCAAATTGTATAATAGGAATATTAATAGTAGGAGCTAAGGTCAAAGATTATCTTCTCCCTATGGCCTGAGTAAAGGAGGGTCACCTAGAATCTACCCTCCCCTTTATTTTATCTCCTTTCAAATCCCCTATTCAGAAAAGAGCCCTAGCTTCCATTAACATCAAATCATCAAAGTTCCCTCCTTCAGTCCCATTGGAGAATCTAACTAGTTTACCTCTATCTATTTTATTTACTCTCTTAGTCACTCCAATAAATGAGTTTGTCATAATGTAATGTTGACTAAGTTTGCATCCACCTCTAAAATTTTCAAATATTGCTTTGAGTGGATTTGTAAACCATATCCTATTGATAACAACCCATACAATGTGAGCATCTACAATCCCATCACTGACTTGGCCCTTACAGTCTCTTTTTCCACAATCTTTCCCTTTTTATGAATGCTACCCACCATAGCAGGTATGTTTCATCAATGTATCTAGTAATTATTCCTGCAGCTGCAAACCATTTCCTAATCACTCGTGAGTTGGATCTCCAAGTTGCTTTCAAGCAAAACTTGCAGTAATCGCCACACTTAGGCCATCTATAATGGTTTCCATCTCTCAAGCTATCATTTTTTAGAGTTAATATTTATATTTCTTTAACTTTTTATATTAAAATTTGTTTTGATGTTTTAGCTTTGATTTTTTTTACTTTTACAAATATAACTTACAAGTCTTTCTAATAATGAATTATTAATAAACTTCTAAATAGTGTTTATCCTACAAAAAATTATAACTTTAAAATAAAGTTGGAAGTTATAACTAATTTTCCATTGGACCATACATAATGGTATTGTATCCTCAAAAATCAAATGTGTTCATTGATTGTATAGTTACTAGAAACCATGAGTCAATAGATATTTTGTTATATTTATTTCTTACTACATTTTTCAATTACTTCTAACTTTATTTCCTTCTCTATTTTCTCATTTGGTCAACCAAACTACTTCTAGAATGGAAATTTGAAGTGTTTTTAATGAACCATATTTTTTCAAATCACGTAGATATCCTATATAGATGTAGTTGTAGTTAGTAGTTGATGAGTATATAAAGAATATCTATTGCACTCTCATATTGTTCTTATGCATCAATATGATTGAATTATTACAAGGGAAAATAGAATAATTAATTAGAAAACTTTGAACATGATATATCTATAAATAAATTTTAAATATATGTAATAAAGGAATCTTGAATCTTATTTTACCTCATAAAACACTCCTTAAATAAATTCAAGCATAACTATTAAAAGTATTAAGCAACCCAAGATGAATATCTTAAATTTTATTAATCAAATAAATAATATCTAGAACAAAGGAAATTAGTGGATCCGTATTTTATTACTTATACCTTTTTATTTTTATTTTTTCTACATAAAAAGTCCAATCTAACTTTTTTTATTCTTTATAATTATCCAAATCAAAAATTATTCCATGAAAAAGATTATATAACATGCAAAACTTGTATTCAAATTTGAAATTTAGATGACAAGCACATAATAAATTCAAATCCATTCCATTCCATTTCAAGTGCTAAACTATATTTTTTCTTTATAACTTTTTTCAAAAAAAAAACTTTCTTCATAATGTATAAAACCTTTATTTATTATAAATTTATTAAATCTAAAATTTTAGATTATTTTATTTTACATAATTTAAAATAATTTTTTGACATACACATTAACTTTTGAATGGCAAATGATATCCATATACTTTTCTAGACCATTGTCTTTTGTTTACAATGTGCAATGTTGAATGTTAAATTTTAATATTAATAGTCTTAACTAATATAATATTTATATTTTATATAAACAGAACTTTAAAATAGCCTCTCAACATTGTGTTGATTAAATTTGATAATAGTAAAAAAAAAGGTTAATAATATACATGTGTTCAACATTACCTTTCAAAAACTAGAAATATCATAAAACTACCGAAGTCAACGTACGGACCCCATTAATCCTAAAGCGAAAATCTGACAAAATATGCCAAACGTGATTCTGGGTCGGATCTTCCTGCAAAGCATTTCGACAAAGTTGATGACCTAATTACTTAAAACTAGCAGACAAAACTAAGTTGGGGGTGTACTGCACTGTACAACCATGGCGATAGTTAAAACGATAAGTAACCGTCAATGAAGAAGGCAAAAGGAGCAAGGACAACCGTAGCGACGATAAGCCTGTACACTACGAGAACATAGTGACTCATTCCACCGTTAAGAGAAATCTTTGTAATAATTGTCATGCGTGCACACCCAAACTGCAAGCATGTCATTGCTATGTAAAGCTTTGCTTTCTCAAACTTCTCCATTGCCATTGATTTAAGTTATTTACAGTAGATCTATTTTATGACTACTGCAATTTATGTTCGTGTTTAGCAATAAACTTATATTTATAGATGCAGCTAGACCTGGACAAAACAGGAGGAAGCATTAAAGTATTAGTATAATTAATGAATAAGAAAATCCCAACACGGGAGGTAACAGATGCCAATAGTATTTCTGGTGACTTGATTTAATCATGGCAGCCAAAAGCCAATCCGCATTTGCTACTTGTTGGATTTGGTATCTGTTATTGCAGCTCTTGGACTTAATTTACCCACAAGAAAATGAGAATTGTATAATAATTTAAAGATGAAAGCAACACAAAGGCAAGATATGCGCAAATGACTCGGTTAGCATTTGCAGTATAGATAGAGAAACAACGTAAGTTATACAATTTTTTCTCGACGCGGAAAATGGTGTGAAGAGTGTTGTATAAGATAATGACAGCAGCAGCGATGCACGCCAAGTAAATTTATCCCTCCATTGCCACAAAACATGATTTTCTTCACTAGGTATAAAAGTTTCCGCTAGAGTATCATTATCTTTTCAATATGTAGTAGGATCGACGACAATATCATTCTACAGCGACATGGAATCCTATTACTGACCAGGAGGATCGTGCTACGGCTTTTTATCTGACTGGAATATCGTCATTTCAATATCCCTACAGGATGATATATTTTCATATTGTAAAATAGAACTCTCAAATCGCAATCAATAAGAAAGAAAAGTTTTGTGGCTATCCAAAGACCACAGGTGGGGTAAGCTTATTCAGCATTCATTTGATATGAATTTTATGATTTGTAGAGAGTATGAATCCTATCCGTTTTTTAGTTTTGGTAGAAAGTGCATAGAGAGCGCAGATGAGATGGGCACTTTTACCTTTCTATAAGAGTATTGAGGTATTATAGCTTTCAATCTCAAATGAATTTTTTTAAGTGTTATTTCTTTATATTTTGTATAATTATTTTGAAAAATAAATAATTATTTTTTATTTTAAAAAGATATATTTTTTTATTTCATTGGTTGGTTTAATTTTTTTAGCGAATTAGTTAAAAATAATTATTTTCACTAGCCAATAAGAATGTGCCACATGGAAAAATAGATATTAAACTATAATCATGGATTTGTTTTAAATATGTTGTTTTCTATACTACCTTGCATAGGTGTTTAATATATGCTTTGCTTTACATTAAATATGGGGAGCACCAAATTGAATAGGCTTGTTTTTTTACATCATTTGTGGGTTTTGACGTGCATACAAAAGACTAGAGGGCTCACACATGATTGGCATAGTGTTGTTGACTTCATGGTAACCGACTTCAAGCTATGAACGGATTTAACATATTATATTTTGATATTAAGATTTAATATAAGGAATTTATATTTATTGTATATATGCATTTTTTGTGAACAAGGTTATGTGTATTGTACAAAGTAGACATGAACTATTATTTGTAAAATCCCTGCAAGGGAGGTTTAAGGGTATTTTTATAGTTTAATTTTTTTGTTATAAAAAATTTATGGGATGGTTATATCGTATGTGTATTTTATAAATAATTTGTGTTCATTGTCACGTAATATGTATACATGTATATTCAGAAAAAAAAAATAAAAATAAAAAAATAGAAAGAAAGTTTTGTATTATTTTGATTTTGTATTTTTTCTTGTTTATTTTGAGTGCCTTTGACCTTTAGGTATATGTATTATGTAGTTATTTTTAACTAATGAATACTTTTTTTTGTTTTTATACTTTTATGATGAGATATAATATAAGTGCATATAGTCATTGTTTATATGCATTGTTTGAATGAATGATGCAGGAGCATCAAGCAAAAATATGTTAACTTAGGTTCTTATTTTGGTTTGTGTTTGTGGTTTTTTTTCTTCATTTTGTTAACCTTTGTGAATGATGTTGCAAAAGTATTTCTTGCAGTGGACAAAGTGCAAAGATATTTTACCTATGTCTATCAGTTTACATAGATTTTAAATACATGTGTATTTGATGGTAATAGTTATTCAACTATAGTAAGAATCAGAAGTTGTAATTTTTAAGGTCATAACATATGATACTTACAACATTTGTACCAAGTTTTAAGTCATTTGGAGTCACCGTGGAGGTAGACCAACTGTTACACTAGAAGGAGGTTTCATTGTAGTGATGTTATAGAAGGAATTAGATGACGAAACTTTATGGGATCACAAAACCTAACACTTTTATCCTCCGTAAAAAAATTGAAGTTATTTTAAGTCATTGTAGAGGCATACTAACTATTCCACTAGTAAAAGGTTTCCTCACCTGCAGTAATCTTGTATAAGGAATTGGATGCCAAAACTTAGTGGGAGCATAAAATGATAGTTACAATGTTTTCACAAAATTTTATATCATATGGAGTTACCATAAAGGCATACCAACTCTTTCATTATCATGTGATTTTCTTTACTTACGATAATGTTATGGAAGGAATTAGATCATGAAATTTTGTGGGTTAGAATAGTATAGACATAAAATGTTTATATGAATTTTTTATCATTTGGAGTTACCACCAAAAAAATTATTTGTTTTTTTTGGATTTGCCTACATCGCTTGGCAGAGGGTTCATGATCTTGAGCAATATCTATGATAAGAGTTAAATCACTAAATTTGGATTATTTATATAAAATTTAATCTAATTTTTTTTCTAAATTTCATCTCGATCAGATATATGGAGCTAAAAAAATGATGGTTTTAATAATTGTTATTCAACTAGAAAATGCATCTCCCTAGTCTAAAAAAAGGTTCATGGCTTTTTAGAATATATGTAGTAGCAGTTAGATCACCAAATTTATAATGATGATATAAAATTTATTCTATAAGGCATGTTTCAAATTTTAGATCAATTAGATAATTGGAGGAAAAGTTATGATAGATTTTGTGATTATCATTCAACCAGAAACATGCATCTATCTATCCTGATGGTTGACTACCTTGAGGAAGAGTTGTGGTTATAATTAGGTTGCAAAATTTATTATATTTATATAAAACCATTTATATTCATATGTTTCAAAATTTACTTCATTCGAATGAATTGATTTAAAATTTTATAATTTTTAGTAACTACCATTCAATTTGGAAATGTCATATATGTATTACGTGACACTTAACAGGTTATTATTCACCTATAGTGACCTATGATAACCTGTGCAAGATTTATCCAGTGAAATTTATATGGGTGATGTAAAATGTAATCTTCAATATTTAGTTTCAATTTCATATTAATTAGATCAATGATGCTTAAGTTATGGAATTTTTCATAACTATTGATCAATGTAAAATGTTAGTTGATAGTTTTTGATAGTTACTAATAATTAGGTGTTGATATTAAAAATTTAAGGTCACCCAAATATTGAACGTTTTTAAAATGTCATGGAATTTGAAGAGTCACCCAATGAAGTTGTGGATTGCATAAGAATAATCTAATTTAGTTAGATAAGCTTGTTTATGAAAACAGGCAAGTTGTGTAGACCAGGGGTAGAGTAGAGTAGAGTAGAATAGAGTGTGTTTAGTTTTTCACATTTTTATCTTAGAAAATGAACATGTATTGTAGTGTGATGTATTGTAGATGGTCCAACCATTGTAATGCTTGAATAAATGAGGATCCAAATATTTGAAGTATTGTTATTGTCTACATGTTTGGTTTGAGTTTAGGTCTTAGTCTAAGTGAAGATATAAGAATCATAGAATTAAGGGTGCCCTTAGGTGTATATCATGTCTTTGATTGCATCATTTGGTATTAGAACCACATTTTTTATTTTGGGGAGAAGTGTGAATGAAGAAGACTCTGGTTGAGTCTATTATCAAGTTGTGAAAGAGAAGTTTGCATTGTGGGATAGATGGCTCATAGAAAAAATATTTTTTGAATAGGAAGAAGACCAAGAGGATCTTGAGTATAAATTTAGATAAGATGATGAGAAGAATGCAAGTAAGGTCGGATTAAATCGAAAGAGTATAAATGAGAGAAGATGATGGTGGATACATGAGTAAGGATGAATAATAATAAGTTCAAGATCTTGGCATGGAGGACATGGATAATAAAGCTAAAACTAGATTTCTCATAGCTATGGTAAACTTTCTAGTAAACCAAGGATGGAAACACCTTGTTATAATGGGAGTTTGATTCTAGAGGATCTTGTGCACTAGATAACAAATATTGATATGTATTTTGATTAAGTATATGGAGGAACACAATAAGGTGAAATTTTATTGCACAAAGCTATAGAGCCACATTTCTTTATGGCAATATCATGTACAGGCTCAGACATAAATGAAATGTAAGGAAAAGATAAAATCTTGGGTTAATATGGTGATAAATTTGAAGGCCAAAATTATGCCTTATGACTATCAGATGAGTCTATTTAGAAAATTGTAGAATTTGAGATAAAAGGAGATCAAAATTAAATAATACACTGATGACTTTTATAGACTCACTATAAGGGTTAGACATATAGAGGATGGTCATGAGAAGGTAGAAAGATATGTAAAGGGACTTTATTTTTTATATAATATGAAATTAATGTGTTGAACCTGATAACTTTAGAGGAAACCTATTAATGTTCATTGAATGTAAAAGAAAAATTGATGAAGAAGCAACAAGTAAAATCTAGAAGTAGAGGAAGGTATTTAAGAGGATGTGGACAAAATAGTGGTGGAAGAAGTCAAAAAAATAATGGTGGAGAGGTGATTAGTTCAAAAACTCAGAACTCAGGCCAAAGAGGAGGATAATCTTCTATAGGAAGAGGCTTTTATGGATGAGGTAGAGGTGGAGGTTTTTGAGGTAAATATTTTAGATGTGTTAATTATGTTGGTCATAAAGAACAAGGTTGCCAAAAAAACCCTCAAAATAATAGTAGGAGATTTGAAGGGACAAATCATATAGCCTTGGGAAATGAGGAGAGTGTTGTATTTCCTCTACATAGTGAATAGATAGAACAAGGAGAGACTCTATTGATAAATAGAGTGTTTTTGAAACCAACTAAGGAGGAGAATGAACTAGCATAGGGAAAGAATTTATTTCAAACTATATGCAAATTTGGAGGTAAGTGTTGTGGAGTTGTTATTGATAATGGTAGCACAAATAATTTAGTTTCTCCAAAGATGGTGAAAAAACTTGGGTTGAATTAATTGACACAACCTACACCATATGAGGTTTCTTGTTTGCTTAAATGGCATCAGGTGCTAGTGAATGAGCAATGTGTGGTGAATTTTTAGATTGATTCATATAAGGATGATGTATTACGTAAAATAATGTCCATGGATGTATAACATGTGCTATTGAGTAAGCTATGGAAATTTCATTAGATGTTCATGCATGATGGAATAGAAAACACCTAGTCCATTATGAAATATGGTAAGAGATTCACATTGATCCCATTGAAGGATAAAAGAGATAAGGTGGAATTTAATTCCAAAGTGATGTTGGTATCTAATAAAAAGTTTTTGAAGGTAGAGAAGGAGGAAAAAACATGATTTTCACTAATTTTAAATCCTATGTAAGTTGTGACAGCCACTATGTTGAGTGACTTATTAAAATTTAAAATATGTTGAACTATTATGTTAATATTATGAAAAGTGAATTGCTAGATGGACTACCACCTATAAGGAGTATGAGTCATCATATAGATTTAGAACCAAAAAAATGTTCCTAAAAAAATAACATATAGGTTGAATCCAATGGAGAATGAGGAAATAAAAATCAAGTGCATGATTTTTTGAGAAAGGGGTTAATTTGAGAATGTTTAAGCCCATGTGAACTTCCAGCTATGTTGGCACCAAATAAAAGTGTAGAGTGGAGAATGTGTATGAATTCACTTGTAATAAACAAGATATCCATTAATTATAGGTTTCCATCACAAAGAATGGATGAATTAGTGGAATATTTGAGTGGAATAAGGTACTTCAATAAGATGTATTTGAAAAGTGGATATCATCAAATCTATATAAAATAAGGTGATCAGTGGAAGACTGCATTCAAAATGAATGATAAGTTTTATGATTGGCTGGTCATGTTATTCAATTTATCAAATATTCTGAGTACATTCATGATACACATGAATGATGTGTTGAAGTTTTCCATAGGTAAGTTTTTGATAGTATATATGGATGACATTATGATTTTTTCACATTCTAAGGAGGAGCATTTAAATCATTTGGATTTGGTCTTCGATAAGCTAAAGGAAGAGAAAGTGTTATTAAACTTGAATAAGTGTAGCTTCATGAAAAAGGAACTAATATATTTTGGATTTATAACCTCTAAGGATAGGTTGAATATGGACCTCGAGAAGGTGAGGGAAAGTTTGGATTAGCCTTATCTAAAGAGTATGTTTGAATCAAGAATTCTTCATGGGTTTGAAATTTTATATAGAAAGATTATTAGAAACTTCAATGGCATATGTGTATCCATCATGAATACCATGAGGGGAGATAATAATAAGTTTTAGTAGACTTTTCTACAAGAGAATAACTTTCAATTTTTGAAGAGAAAGGTGATGAAACAACTAGTGTTAACCTTACTAGATTTTGGAAAAGTGTCTTAGGTTGATTACAATGCAAGTGGAACAGTTATATGAGTGGTGTTGATTCATGAAGGTAGGCCCATTTCCTATTTTAGTGAGAAGTTAAATGAAGCTAAGATCAAGTCTTTGATATATGACAATAATTATATGCAACGGTGCAAGCTCTCAATAAGTGGCAAGATTAATTGTTTCCAAAAGAGTTTATTTTATACACAAATAATAATGATTTGCAATTTATAAATATCTAAGTTAAGCTAAATCAATGAAACATGATATGCGTAGATTTTATTCAAATTTATTATATTGTTTTGAAATATAGAAGTTGAAAGTATAATAAGGAATTAGATGACTTGAGTAGGTGATCTCTTTTAGTGAATGAGATGAAGATGGAAGTCACTGGATTTGATTCAATGATATAATTGTATGAATAAGACTTAGATTTATGAGATGCATGGACAAGATGCTAGAATCCAAAAAACATAGACATAAATATATGGTTAGAGTATATGATTCAACATGGATTGTTTTTTAAGGGAAAGAAGTTGTGTATACCTCAAGGTTCCATGAGAGAGAACCTATTGAAATAGAAACATAGTGGAGGTCTAGCTGGTCATTTTGAGTATGATAAGACTTTAGCATAGCTAAGTGATAAATATTATTATCCTAAAATGATTATAAATGTGAAGAATTTTGTGCATAAGTTTAGAGTTTGCCAACATGTTAAGGTCAACAGCAAAAATCCCAGTTTGTATTAGTCATTGCCTATTATTGACAAAGCATGGGATGTATTGGGCATGGACTTTAGACTTTATTATTTTATTTCTAAGAGCACAATGAGATAAGATTACATATTTTTTATTGTTAATATATTTTCTAAGATGGCTCACTTTATATCATGTAAGAAGACTAGTGATGTCACACATATTGAAAATTTATTTTTCTAATAATTTGAGAGATTTGGGTTTCCAAGGAGTATCATATCGAATAGAGATATAAAGTTTGTTGGGCACTTTTGGAGGACACTATTGAATAATTTAGGAAAAAATTTAGACTTAAATTTAGCATATAACCCTCAAATGATGGGCAAATAGAGTTTTTGAATCAAATTCAAGGTAATTTATTAATATGCTTAGTTTGTGACAAGCCCAAATAGTGGTATTTGATGTTGGCAAAATATGAGTTTTGTTAAAATGACTCAATCAATCAAAGTATAGGTTGGATTTCTTTTCAATTAGTGTATGTGATCATCCCTATAGGTGTATGTGAGTTGAGGAGTACCATTGAGATGAATAGGAGAAGTGTAGAAGGTGAAGACTAGGCCTAAGTTATGCACAATGTGCATAAGGAAGTTAAGAAGAGAAATTAAAAGAGTGATGGAAAATATAAGCAATATACTGATATGTGATGAAGAGAATTAAATTTTTTATTTGGGTGATTATTTTTGCCACATTTGTGCAAGGAGAGGTTTATAAGAGGTTAGTAAAACAAACTTTATTAGAAGAAGATTAAACCTTACAATATTTTGAGGAAGTTCTCAAGTAATGATTATGAATTATAATTACTAGATGGAGTATGCGTATCACCTATCTTCAATGTAGTACATTTGTACCCATACATTGTAGAAAAAATTAGTGAGAACATGAATTTTTTAGTAATGGATTGAGAGAGTAGTTGTTTCCCATACCTAAAAAGGAAATAGAAGTCATTCTAGAAACTCGGATTGGAAATAAGAGAATAGGAAATGAGTACTACGACTACTTTGTCAAATGAAAGGATAGATAAATTTAAGATGCAACTTGGATGCCTGATGTAGGAGCATCTAAGGAATCTATCATGTGTATTTTTTTGAGTTCTTTGGCCTTGGAAATTTTTTTCATGCCTTTGATTTCACGTATTATAATTATCTATTATTAGCCTTAGCACATATCATGTCCTAAATATGCCTATGTATACCAAGTTATTCATATTCATTTACCAAGTATCACAAAGTATGCATCGAATGATGAATTAGTTATCCATGATTAAATTTAAAGCCTTTGTTTACCATATCTATTATTTCAATTGGGATGAATTCTTTCACCTCGATAATTTAATCATCGTCAAGCTATTGTGACATCATCCACTTGTAAAAAAAATGGTTTATGTGAATGTTCATGTAGTTACATCACATATCTAGGAAAGATGAGGTCAAATCCCATGCTCAAGATACTATTTATACATACATAAAATTGTATTATATTTGATTCTATCATGCATAATATGAATTTGTAACTCCCTAGTGTTTCATAACCCATTATCTATTTTAGTTCTTCTTCACTATGTGTTTGTGGTGAACAAATTCAAGAGTAAGAAGACATGAAATCAGATTTTTTATCCACATACTGAAAAAAATAAAAACAATATGTGATGACATCAAATAGTGCACTTACATAATAAAATTTAGATTTTAGAATTAAGAATAGTATACATTCAGTAAAATAAAACATATATTATAACAACAATAGAGTGACATATTTAATGGTAGATTACCAAGTGTCAAGTCTATTCTTTTATAAAAAAGGGTTTCAAATTTCACACATTGCTAATATACCACTTCCAAGCCATTGTTTAACTAAATACCATTAGGCCAATTGTAAATAATAGAAACTCCCCCACTTATCCTCTTGTAAAACATTTAGAAAATAAACTATAGCATCTTACTAGTAACACTTCTTCATTAATAAAAAAATTTGAACATTTTATTTGGAAAATCAAAAATTGTATGATTCACAAAGAAGATATTTTGGTAAGTTTTTATGTTGTATCACTTTATACCAAGATTCCTTTTGATGAGTCTATGAAATTCATCTGAGAGGTCACTGAGTCCCAAACTGCTAACCTTGTGTAATTATGCTCACACTCTACATTTATCACTTTCAAAGTGAAATATATGAGCAAAAAATTAGAGTTGCCATGGGTTCACCATTATTCCTTATAGTGGTAAATTTGCTTATGGAACATTTTGAGAGATAGTGTTTAGAATCATATCCTTCAAAAAATGGATGGTGGGATAGATTCATGAATGACACTAACACCAAATGGTCACATGTAGAGGAAGACCTGGATAAGTTTCTAAAATATTTAAATGACTAAAATGTGGACATCCAATTCACCATGGAAAAATAAATTAATAGTAAACTTCCATTCTTAGATGTCATGATTGTAAAAAAATAGGATAGGTCCCTATCCCATGGGGTTTATATAAAAGTGACTCATATGGATTTATATCTTCAAGTTGATTATCATCATCACTCTCACCAAAAATCAATGTTTATTGACTCTTTAGCAACAAGGGCTATAAGAATTTTTGATCATGAAAGCCTTAAGCATGAGAAAGATCACCTTATTAAAGTCTTTACTTCCAATGGATATAACAAAGGTGAAATAGACAAGGATTTTTATAGAGTTTAAAATTAAAAAATTAAAGCCCATTATTGAGAAATAGGTTACACAAAGAATTACCATTCATTTTATTAAAGGGATCTTGGAAAAAATTGTTAGAATTGTAAGAAAAGTTGGGAGTCAAACTGCTTCTGAACTGGACATTACTCTCTTCGTACCTCCCTTGATTATGCCAAAGATCCCATTAATCCTTTAAATCAAAATGGTGTATATGTGTTTCTTTGTTCTTGTGGTAAACCCTATATTGGTGAAATTGGTCATTCCCTTAAGAAAACATTAAAAGAACATTCTAGTGACATCATAAGATCTCGTATTGACTTGGATTTAGATGAACACTCACTCAGTAATAAACACCAAGTTAACATTAATGAAGCCAAATTAATTATGAAAAAATATGACTATTATAGGTATAAAATAATAAAAATTATTAAAATTGAAAAAAGACCTCATAACCTCAATAGAGACACCAGACTTGGTATTGGATACTCTTGGTAACAAACCCTAAACCATATTAAAGAAATATGATTTTATTTATTTCCCTTTTTCTCGTATTATCATTGAGATGGCCAACCTATCTCTTTATTTATATTTTTTAATATCATTTATATGAGGTTGTTGGGATTTTATTTCCATGCTTTACCATTATTATCTTTCTCTCTTTTCCCTAATGATGAGCACACAATAGGTACTCAAAATGTCAATTTTTGTCTCTTTTCTCATGATGAATCCAAAAATATTTTTTTCAATTATTTATATATATATATATATATATATATATATATATATATATATATATATATATATATATATATATATATATATATATATATATATATATATATATATATATTTCCTCCAAAAAAAATTTGTAACTTCATATTAATTAAAATATAAATTACACTCTATAGATTCAATAACATTACAAAGGAAAAAAAAACAAGAAAGAGGTATATCCACCCCAATAGAAATAATCCCCCAAAAGATCAAATAGAAGCTCCATATCAAGGGAGAGTCAACATACTTTAAAGAGATGACAACCATAATAAAATAACAATAAAAGAAAGACTAGCAGGAAATCGGATCAATAAAAATAAGTGGAAAATATATCACGACTAATCATCAATCATTCCTTTTTACCTTTTTTCTTTTTTACATCCTACTACAACCCATTAGAAGGTTCCACTGGGACAACTTGTAAGTCTGATATTTGGTATTCTAAAAGAGGTGTTGAATACAGGAGTTCCAAATTTGAGTGGAGTGCCAAATTTTTATCATAATCTAAACCATCTAATTCATGACCTCTCTTTACTCCCCTAGGTGGGTTACTCAAATTAATAGTTTGATCTTTTGGTATCTCCCCCTTAGCATGGACCACCTCTTAAAAAGGATTATTTTGTGCTTGTTCTTGATTGTTTCATCTCTGATGAAGGCTTATTTTCCATCCCCTGTGTATCAAGATTATCTATTACCACTTACTCTATACAACTCCATATTTTTAAATTATATTTCATCCCTTTTTTTGGAGTAGGGGCTCATGCCTGGGTACAAAAATCTTGTAGGTGACTTAGTTACTAGTAAATACAACATCTAAAATTAGTATTCTCATAAATCAAAAACATGGATGTGTTTTGATTGACCAAATTTGAAAATTACTTTATCCTATAGTGCTTTGTTAAGGTCGATCTCCACACATTTGTGAGTATATGTGCAAAACCTTGTTATAATTATCTCCACATCATATTTGATATAGGTTCCTAGGGAATTACCAATATCTTTATAGCTATACCAAAAATATAAAGGTAGGTTTGTAATATTAACCCAAATTAGCATCTTGGTAACTAAGAGAGTATTTGGGTCAAATTCTGGGAGCCAGTGAGTGATGTGCATCCCCCATTTCCTCAAAACCATGGTCCTTATATTAAAATTCTCTGATATATTATTTGATCATAGATTTAGACAATAAAAAATCCTTTGGAGTAGAGGGATATCTCACAATTATTTTTCCATGTTGTATGGATCCATTGAAATAAATTCAATGTAGTAGGCCAAAGTCCATTAAATTTTTAGATAATTGATTCTTTAATAATCTTTTTTGGTACTCTAGCACATCCTCCTTAATGATTTACAAAATTGTAATCTCATCCACATTCTCTATAATTTAAACATGAGGGGTGGATTGTGTCTTTAAAGCACATGATTTGGAGGCAAAGTTTTTAACCATGTCTTTAAATGTCATCGATTTAGATGTTGATGGCTGCCTAGACCCAACAACGCCTCCATGTAGCCTCAAAACCATGGAAAGGGTAGATTATTTTCCATGATTATAACTTGATAGTGGAAAATTATCCTATATTTGTTTACCCTCATGCAAGAGACATCGTAACTCCACTAGAATCCCAAGAGAAGAATCTAGTTTCCACTTTAAATCTGCCACTAGTTCTATTAGATGAATCCATTGGTAAATGAGTTTCCAAAAAATGGTACAAACCATTATTTTATGACCCAACTTCTTATATTCTATAATATTATTAGTATTTTTAGTAATAGAAGAGTTACATACAAACATTTTGTCAAACTATTGACATACTACTCCCATTCTCATACTCTAAGGTTTTGAATCAATGTCTGAGAGATCGTTGATCATGCCTATGCCCTTTCTTATAAATATCTCCCCTCTTCGCATTGAATTTTCTAAGATGAAAACATATTCCTTTGAGACCACCCCATTATGCAATTCTTTTTTTCCTCTACAATAAAGTGAGATCTCTTCAATAGGTTCAAAATCCATTCTAATATTTTGTCAAGCATGTTGCATGCATCCTCCTCTTTCATTTTTTTGATTTTTTATCCACAATAAAAACTATGATTTCTATCATTAGAAAGGAAAGTAATATACTTGTGGGAAACCCAACCCCCTTCTTTATATTCCTAGCTACCATAGAGAGTTTGGTCTGTATATTTGCCTATTGACTCATTACCAATCAGAAAGTCATTTAGGTAGTGTGGAAAATATATATGTTCCTCTATTGACACCCTCTCATCTATCTATACATGGCCTAGAGTGGAATGTAACCCACTAGACCACCTCATAACCTTATCCCCTATGCCCTGGTTGGAAAAACCAATAATTGTTTCTAGGTGGGCCCATCCTTTGTCATGCTTCAATTTTCTGCTTATGTCTATATTTTTATATATATACATATATATAGATCCACACACACACACTCAAATGTGTGTGTGTGTGTGTGTGTGTGTGTGTGTGTGTGTGAAAATTTGAACATTAGGTTATTGAAAATTGAGAAAGCTTGTTGAAGATAATTCAAAGTATATAAATGATCAATTTTCACATAGTGTTTTGTCTTCTTTGAACATTTTGCTGAAATGTTTGAGGAACTTTTGTTCAAAATGAGTATTTAAATATTTGGCATGGTCAAAATTAAAAATATTAGTTTCATATTTTCAAAGATACAGTTTCATATTAGAAGGCCAAGAATTTGTATGGATTTGAGTTTCATGTATTTAATTATGGCCTATTTACCATTTTTTTAAAGTTAAATGAGGATTGTGAAATAAAATATGGGAAAAGATCTCAACCTCAATCCCCATAGCTTTAATTCCACCTACAATGCATTCACTGCCAAAAATAAAATAAACATTAGGTTTAAAAATTATTTATTATTAAGTTTTTTAGTTATTAAAACTATATAGAAGGAAGAACATGTTTGTTTTACTCAGTTTTACAAATGGAGACAAAGAATATTCAAAACATTTTCATAGTTTTAAAATTACAAACTATATAATAAGGTTTGACAAAAAATTTGAAGTGTGAGTTGTGGTCTGTACTCAATTTCTAATCAGTATCACACAAGATCTTACTATATGTATTGAAAAAAAATGAATCCTAGAGCCTCATGATCATACTATATTTTATTTTTAAAATTTAAAGGTATTAATTACATTCTGGTTGACAAGGATTGTTAATTGAAATTAAAAAAAATTGAAAAGACTAATCTATATTTGTGTGTGTGTGTGTGTGTGTTAAAATTAAACACTATGGGTTTCATGTATTTGATTATGACCTATTTACTATTTTCTTGAAATTGGCATGAGGATTGTGATAGAATAACGCATAGTTTTCTTAGGTTGACAGCTATTGTTTCAATATGACCGTAAATAGGATATAATTATTAATTTTTATGCATAATGATAGTTATATAAGTATTATTTGAATTTTGTTTCTAATTGAATAGTTTAACGTATTGTATTTTTGAGCTCATGAAAATCATGAAGTATTTTAGATCTATTATATAAAATGCTTATTTTAGCATACTTTATAAGATGTGATGTTGGAATACAATTTCAAATTATTTAGGTAGAGATGTTTGGGGTCATGATGAAGATAAACGTAGTGAGGCTACTCCTTCATGGGGTAGCTCTTGAGGCGGTCAATTTTTTCATGGTTTCAAGGATGCTAACACATTTACTAGGCCATTTAACTAGGGAACCCATATTTCCTTGCATTTTGATGCCAATTACCCTAGTTTTTGGAATTTTCTCAACTCTTTGCTTGCTAACTCTTTGAATATTCATAGAAATAGAGGATGGAGGGAATCACATTGGAAGAATCATCCTCATAGATAAGGCATTCCAAATGAGCCCCCTCAACACATGCACACTACCATTCAACTTAATGATCATAATGTTCCATTTATCGAGCCACCTCAACCTTAAAATATTCTTGAATTAACTATAAAAATGCATCTTAATGAAACTATTCTACTTAACACTAATATTTCACCACTTGAGCCTTAAGAAACCTACATCTTCTAGTAGTAAACATACTAAGATCCCTATAACACAACCTATAGAGGTAAAAATATTAAGAAAGGTTAATCTAGAGTTAGATGATTCTAAGGGGCCTTGACCTACTTGACAGAACTTCCAACTTTTTCCATGGAGTATACTGAGTACTTGACTGATAAGGGTATCCTTTTGATGTATTTAGTTTCTGATATAGACTCTGATTAAAGCTTAAATTTTTGTCTTGAAATTTATGTTGATATTTGGTACTTATGAAATACAATTATAGAAAAACACACGTGGATTTTAATGTTTTATTAATTAATCTTATTTATATACAATAATTTTTTTAAGTTGTTCCTACATATTGATCATGTTTTAACCTTGCCAAAATTAGTAAATAAATGTATGTAACATGATCAAGATTCAAGATGAGTTTGAGGGAGAGGTTGAAATCAATATTTTTTGTTATCCTTCATATCCCAAAATTACGGTTATCTAGGGCTCTTTTTGTGTAATAAATATGGTAAGATCATTTGCAATAATTAATATATATTGAGTACATACTTGTATAAGTATTTTAAAACACTAATCTAAGATATAAAATGGATATCAAGAGATTGATATATAAGAGACTAATCTATAAGTATACAATGAGTACATTGAGTATTTTTCTCTCTTCCTTGCTTTCATTTCATTTATTTTTTCCCCTTTTCAATTGTATAGATATAAAAGGGATATTAAGATATTGATAAAACACTTTGATAGAATAAAAAATATTTCCTTCAAGAGATTACCTCATATATAGTCTTTACTCTATTGGATAGGTTAGATTATATTAATTGCAATCTGATCATATATACATATATTTGATAACGAAGATATAAACTATAAATAAGTTCTTTCAAAATTTCTTAACTATATCCATAATCAATCATGGCCTTTAAAATATGTTTTTATTTCAATTAACAAACCATGCCAAATGAAATATTATTATTACCTTAAACTAGTTATGGGGCCATATGGAAAGACAACTATGAAAAGTAAGGGTGGCAAGCCAATATCTTTAAATAAATGATTTTTAGGGAATATACCATTATATTTATTCTTTTAAATATAAATAAATGTGCATGCAAACAACTACTCCCAGTCTTCCTTTCCATTAAGATAACATATATATAATAGTTGTAAACTCTATTATAGATATTCATATGTATTTGAGCATAAGTAAGTTTCTCAAATACATATGTGATGGTTTATATATTTTTTTAGTCATTGATGCAAGACATTAGCATAAGCAAACATCTGGTAGTCAAAAAATTGGGATGAGAGGTTTGAAATGAAGGTGCAAATAATTTCTAAGTCATTTTCCTTATAATTGCAAGGTATGGATCTGTGTTTCTTTTATTCTAAGGACTAAGATGAGTTTTTTACATGTACAATCATATATCTTGGAATGAATTATAATGATAATGTCTTAACCATATCCATAATCAATAATTATAAGGCCTGCCAAAATATCTTAACCATATCCATAATCAATAATAGCCTTTCAAATAGTTTTTTATTTCAATTAACAAACCATGGTAACTAAAATATAATTATTACCTTAAGATTATTATGGATTAAGTCATAAGTGGTCCTTAACACATTTATAAAACCAATTAAAATAAGCAATCTCTTCCTTTTATATGGTTTTAATGACTAAACAATTAAAATTAAATAATTTTCAAACCTTTTATTTTATTTTTAAAATTGAATGTGGTGTAGGTTGAATTAATGCTACAAGGATCGATGATTGGATTTTGTCCCATTTATTAGTGAATTGGCATCGACATATTGAGGGTGTCCAAGGCAAAATTTAATGTTTGTCCAACATGTCACCTGTGTGATTAATAGAAGTTGATAGAATACATATTGATAGTTTTCTCAAAAAATTTAGTCATTTATGCAAGCTATTGGTGAAAGTGAAGCTATTGGTCTAATATATATACGTATGGTTCATTACACTATAGATACCTAAAATAAGTTTGGTATAAAATGATAAGTGAACACCACAATATAATTATGATATCTATAATAGAGTTTACAAATGTTATAGACATGTTCTCTTAATCAAATAAAAACAAAAATACATAAATTACCTCTTAATAATTTATGTACTCTACATTATCTTCAACAAGCTTTATCAAAACCCTGATAAAATAAATCTCAAAATCAATCACAAAATTTATTGTCCTTCCTTGATAAGCCTTGATTTCAGATGCCTAAATTTCAAATTTTAGCATGCCAATTTTCTTCATTTTGTTCTTGATAATTATTATTTTCATTCTCTTCAAAATTTATTGGAATTGCATCTAGTATTATAGAGCTACAGTGTCTTTGAATAAAAATTAATCAATCCTCTTCTTTTAGATATTGACTACTAAATCATTAGAGATATATCAAATAAAAAATAAGGATATTATATCTAGTTGTATATATCCTCGAGCAAATCTCCAATTTTTGTCTTGATTATTTCGTGACTTTGTCTTTAAAATTTAACAATGTACTAAAAAATTTCTCATCTTTCATTGAGCTCAAAATCATTATTTAACATAAATTAGAAATATTAAAATATTTTGAAATACCATCCCATTGTATTTCACTCAAACTTAAGGTAGTCCATAGTCTAGTGATTGAGCCATCTTTGAAAGCATGTTCCAAAACATGTTATGGAAAATTGAATAGATCACTCCCTTAGATTTAGAAAATAAAAAATGCCTTCAATTTTTTCACCATTCCATTATAAAATTTTATATAAGTGTTTGGCCAAGTCTAATATTATGATGAGCTAACATTTTTCCAATATTGAGGGTACATCACAACCATGGATTCTAGTAGTTCATTCTAGGGAAAACAATGTCTAATATCTGAAGAGAAACATTTTAAAATTTTCCTTCAAGGTGTAACTTATGAAAGATATAAACTCAAGTAATCAATCCCTTGTAAAATGAACTTCTTTGAGTCTATTAGATTGACCAACTATGTCAAAAGCATGAATTATGGTATGTACTTAATTTATACTATGAATCGTACATGATCTTACCATATGTACTTCATAAAAAGAGTCATTGAGACTAATGATCATAATATATTTTATTTTTAAATGTTTAAGGTAATAATTATGTTTTAGTTGGCATGGTTTGTTAATTTAAATAAAAAAAAATTAATGGCCAATATGGATGTGGTTAAAACAAATGGGCAAACCTGGTAGGCTCACTTAAGGAACTTAGGCATGGTGGATCGGTCAATGGAAAGATAAAAATTGATGATAATAAGTAAATAAAAGAAAGGATCAAAGTTTCTAAAGATATTATAGATGGGATAAATTCATCATCAAAGTCTTTACTGTATGAGTTAGAGATGTTATTGGTGGAAAAAATTTAGTCCCTTACCAACTCTTTAGACGAGCAGAGGAGAAAGCCAAGGTTAGGGGGTTCTCCAATTTTTGGGTTAAATAGTAACCCAACTTTGAACTTACTGATGTATCACCAACAAGTTTTGATAGACCCAATGATGACAAAAGCCACATTGGAGTAGAGCAAATCTTTTACAAGAGTTATTTCGAAAGAGGTAAAAAATCTATTGATTTCTTTTGTAACTTTTAAATAAATTTATTTTAATGAAGATATTCTTGATAATATTATATTGGTAGAAGAATTTGTTTCCAAAAATTGGATTATTTACATATTTAAACAATTTTGGCTAAGTCTTCTATCCCTTCATATGTAGATGTCAGAGGTTTGGAAACCTGGTTTGAAAGGAGATTTAGAGATTTACCCCTATGTCAAGGATTTTTTCATAACCATTTTTGACCCTATAGAATATAAGAATAGGATTTTATAAGGATACATATGGTCCATGAATTAACATTTTCTTTTAATGAATCCATGATTCATGGAGTTTAATCTGATGACTGAAACATTTAACTCTAGACCTGTATGGATCTAGCTCCCTCACCTTCCTCTTTAATTATTATCCAAACCATACTTAGCTATTATAAGGGAGACTTTAGGTGAAATTTTGACTATTGATGAATCAAAAAAATCATATCTGCACACTTATTATGCAATAATTCTTATAAATCTAGATGTGACCCCTTAACTCCTTACAAATATAGAACTAAAAGTTTAGGATAATTCCTGGTCTCATATCTTTGATTATGAAATACTATCCTTCAAATGTAGATTTTTTTTCACATAGGTAGTTTATTAGAATCATGTCAAGTTGTTTATAAAAAAATAGGGGATTTCTTGGTGAAAAAATAAAGATTGTGATCTCTTGACAATGGAAGTTGTTGATCTTGAATAGTCTGAAAATGGAAAGATTTCAATAAATGAGGGAAGTTTGGCAGATCCACAAGATAGAATTAACTCAACAAAGTATATTTTAGGATATATGTGTTAGTGTAGCATATTATATTTTTTAATCTTAGTATTTATCATTGGTTAAGTGATTCGGTTAGTTGCTTACCGATCTGGTAAGTTATGATTGATAGTTACTGCAAGTTGGTAAATTATATATCTACATTTAATATGTATTTATATTTACCTAATACTAATTGATAACATCATCAAAGTATTTTCAGTTCACGTATTAGTATCAAAGTATGATACAATGATCTACAATAAAAGACTAGCCCACAAAGGAGAAAGTCTAACATAGCTTAAGCATTGAGAAAGAGTGAAAGAGTGATGATGGATGCACAAGTGGCATTTAATTTGCATGATCATGTAATTTAAGCAATGTAGGAGAGCATGAAAACATAAATATTGGTGAGCAACACAAGTTCATCGATGCATAGTAGAAGTCCATCAATGGTAGAAGAGTGTAGTACTAAAGAACATGGATCAGAATAAAAGCCTAATCGATGCATCTAAAATTTTATTGAGAAAGTATGTGGAACAATAAATCTAAGAACATTAAATTCTAAAATAAAGTGCAAAATCCTAAAGAGTGTATGAATCTGGTTAAATTCATGACACTATGGTTTAAATTTCCTAGTAGTTGAAAGGATTTAATAAGCCATGAGAAGGAGAAAGCATGAAGGTATAGCATGGAACACAACCAAGGTGTCGAAGAGATATGTGTGAAGCTAACCAAATAATAAAATTAGGAAATATGAAGTGATAATGAAAAAACAGTGTATTTAAATGAATTTCATTAATTGCCCTTATTTTTACTATGTTCTACAAGATGCCCTCCAAAATATTAGAAATATTCAACTGGATAAATTAATTCACCAAGGCTTCCACAACTATTTTATTTTCAATGTGAAGTGATGGGTGTAGAAAATCAATGCAAAGCTTGATGAATGCTTTCATGTAGATGATGAATACGAAGATAAATGCCCACCCAAGCATCTATATCTAACTACATAATCATATCGAGGCCATTTTTGTGTAATTTACCATCCTTAAAAAATAGGTACACTTATTTATATATAAAATAATTTTGAATCAATAAATACTATTTTGATTTTGAAATCTTGTATAAGTAAATTAAAAAAATTATAAAATGTTTTCACCCAAACTACTCTTGTCTGAGACCCAATCCTCAAAGAGATGAATTTTTCCACATGAAAGATAAATATTAAAATAATTATTTAGTTCAAATAATTATGGAGCATCATCATTGACATGGTGACCCATCCTACCATATTTGATGAGTGCAGAAAATATGATAAATCATATGCAAAAGTCCAAATGTTGATAACACTTAGTGTCGCTGACGAGGCTCAACCTCACATTCAAGATGCATTGACATTGAAAGAGGCTTGGGAAATTTTATCCATCATATATGAGGCAAAGAATTAGATTAATATATTCCATATCCATTAAAAAATTCATACTTTTAGTATGAAAAAAGGTGAGAGAGTTGAAGAATTCTTACACCGAGTGCCAGAACTATGAGCTGAATTGATTGTGCTTGGAAAAAATATCAAAGACAAGTTATTGGTTTCAATCATGTTGAGATATCTTCAATATCAATTTTTTACATTCATCATGGCATTGAACATCATAAATCAAATTATTTATTTCAAATAATTGGTGAATTTGCTTCAACAAGAAGAAGCCATTCAGTCTATGCAATAAGATTTTGAGGATAAATCCCTAATTTTCAAGCATTGTGGTTCAAAATTCTTAAAAGGACCACCAAATAAATCACAACATAATCAAAAATATAAAAATTAAAAAATATGGTGTAACATTTATCACACCATTATGCATCATATTGATAGTTGCTAGTATAATGCCTTGACATAAGGCTCATCTAGTCAAGAGAGAACATCAGGAAGAGATGAGTCACATAAATACAAGAGACATCCTCGACAATATAAGAAATGAAAACATGTATCATCACAATAGGATTATTAATTTTAAGAGGAATTACTTTAAAAATTAAAATGTAGTGGCACATATAATGACATTTTTCTCATCTTCCAAACCTCATCACACATGAGAAAAGTTTGGTTGATCAACTCTTGTACTAGCAATCATATGATAGGATAAAAGGATCTATTTGAGTCACTAATAACTCAACCCATTGGAGATTGAGTTTGAATTATAGATGACAAAGAGTTTGTTTCAAAAAGAATTGATACTATCACCATTCCTCTCAGGAAACAAACCTGTACTCTTACCAAGGTACTATATCTCCCTAGCTTGACAAAAAATCTTTTGTTTGTAAGTGTGATCTTAAATCATAAATTTAAGGTAGAGTTCATGATAAAGAATGGCATAAATCCTTGTCTCTTCTCATGATATGGTCAAGTCGTTACTAGAGATTCTTTGAAGGACCTATTATTTTCCCTAGATGTAATTTCATTTGATGTTGTTTCTCTCTCTATCTCTACGATTGAATCCACAAAATTGTGGCATTATTGATATAGTCACCTTTTTGTTGGTTATTTATAGCAACATAGCTTTAAGGCCATGGTATATGGATTTACTTAGCTATCTCATTCATTATATGTATTTCTTAGATTCCTAACTTGCAAACAACATTGGGTTCCATTCAAGCCAATTTCCTCATAAGCCAAGGATCTTCTTGATGTGGTATATATCAATTTATGTAGACCTTTGCCTTATTGTTTCCAAGGATTCCAGTACTTTCAATTATTCATTGATGATTTCTCTTGGAATACATGGGTGTTCTTTATAAATAAAAATAATGAAGCCTTAACTCATTTTAAGGTATTCTACCAATTTGTTGTCAACCAATCAAGGAGGCCTCTTCGACTCCTCTACTTAAATCAAGGGGGAAATTCACATCAAGATAATTCTTAGCATTCTTTAAGTAAAATGACATCATATGACACCAAAATTCTCCCCATGCACCATAGCAAAATGGAATAGTATAGCAACACAATCATTTAGTCATCGAGATGGCTCATTGCATGCTTTCCACTATGAAGTTGGACACACCATTTTGGTTAGAAGTAGTTTAGATGGTTATATATCTTCTTAACAAGGCACCTAAAAATATATTTCATGAAAAGACACTAAAAGAGGTATGAATTGGTCATAAACCTTTGATCTCTCATCTTAGATTTTTTGGTTGTACATCTTATATGCATGTCCTTACTAAAAAGAGGAATAAGATTGAACCAAAGACACTTTAATGCCTTCTATGGGGTATAGTACGACCTTAAAAACATATCATCTCATGTATCTTTAGATAAAGAATATATATGAAAGTTGATATGTGGTTTTTGATGAGTCATTATTCGACTCATTACCATAGAAAGAGCCAAATTATACCACCTCACATAGACTATTCCCACAATTAGATGATGAGAATGAAGAATCTTCTCACAAATGAGGTGAGATACAAGGAGATTTGTTCATTGACCTTGGAAATATAGAAGATAATTATTGATCAAATCAGTAGCAACATCGATGTCCAAAATGGGTAGACAACACAATCAGGTAGTCCCACTTGAAATCTAATCTAGATACATCATCAGGAGTTCAGAATAGAACATAGGTGAGATAGGAAGTTAATCTCACACTAATGAGTTCAATAGTTAACAACTCAAAAACAGAGATATTTTGAGAGGCTTTATGTCAATCTTATTTTAATAAGGGCATGGTTGCTAAATATGATGTTCTCATCAAAAATGGGATGTGGGAACTTTTTCATATGCCTATAGCAAAGAAATATATTGACTACAAGTAGATTTTCAAGACAAAATATAAGGTGGATGGATCTATTGACAAATATAAAGCTATAGTGAAGCATGTTTTGAGATATGTCCAAGGTAAAATTGATTATAGTTTGGAATACAAGAACTCAATTTTTTTCTTATAGGGTTACATAGACTCAGACTAGGTTGGATCTGTTGATGACAAGAAATCAACCTTAGGGTATATTTTTCATCTCAGATTTGGACCAATTTTGTGGATAAATAATAAGCAATTTGTAGTTATTTTGTCATTCATAGAGGTATAATACCATTGTTCATGAAGATCTTTGTACTAGCCAATTTGGTTATGTCACATTCTATCTGAAATAAACATTCCTAAAGAACAAAAACTTAATCTTTTTTGTGATAATTAGGGTCTGTTAAATCTTGTCAAGAATCTAATATTTCATGAAAAGACAAAACATATTGAGGTCTAGTGCCACTATATTCTATAAAAATTCTTGAACCACCACATTCATCTTCAATACTACCCAACATATTCAAAAGTAACAGAAATACTCACCAAGTCTCTTGGCAAGGTAGAATTTGATTTGTTTCGGGGGTACATTTATGAAAATATTGTAATAAAGGGGGGAATGTTAGTGTACCATATTCCATTATTTCAAATTAGTATTTAACATCATTTAAGTGAGTTGGTTAATTATTTACCGATCTTTTAAGTTATAGTTCATAGCTATTACAGGTAAATAAATTGTATAACTACTTTTACTATGTATTTATATGTACCTGTTATTGATCAATAACATCACTGAAGTATTCTCAACTCACAAGATGGTGGATAAGAGTCCTAATTTAAAAGGTACTATTTTTAAGATAAATCTAAATATGAAATGAAATGAAACCATTATAGATTCCAATGAGCAGATGGTAGCAAGAATTTCTCAGAAAAACATATTTCCATTCATGCATTAGAAGTCTCCATTCCTATATATGTATACTCAAGATAAGGAAGAGATTGGATAGTTTTCAATAATATAAAGAAAGGGAGAGGCAAGAATGAATCATAACTTCTCAATATGATCCTAAGATCATATAGTGGTACATATAGGTCATTGATGCTAGCTTAGTGTTATTTTTACCTCAAGGCATTTCCATGTTATTCATTGCATTTATCTAGGATTTTAGGCCCCTTTATTTTATTTTTTGTTTCATTTTTAGGATGTTTTAGTGAAGATATTTTTATTTTAAATATAGGCTTGTTGAGGCCTTTCCTAATTGTTTCTCTTCTAGGGTATGGGTCCCTAGTTCAAAAAAACCTGCCCTTTACCAATAATAGAAAATCATTTGGGAGACCTTATTATATAGTTTATAATTTTAAAACTATGAAAATATTTTAAATATTTTTTCTATTCATGTCATCCGCACTTTTCATTGGTGTCTTGCCCTATGGTCCCATCATTGGTATATACTCTATACTCTAATTTTTTGTCACTATTTCTACTATACTCAGTTTACTATATTATCTGGTTGGTCTTTACCACATAATTATTTTAAGTAAACAATAAATTGATTTATTTTTAGAAATAATGATATGTAAGATACTTATTTTAAATAATACACAAAGAAAAAAATGAATAAATGAAACAGATCCTCATTATCACACTATATTTTAGTTTTAAATGTTTAAGGTAACAATTATGTTCTGGTTGGCATAGTTTGTTAATCAAAATAAATAAATATTTTAAAGGCCAACATGGATGTGGTTAAGACATTTTGGTACACCTTATTATATAGTTTATAATTTTAAAACTATGAAAATGTTTTGAATATTTTTTTTAGTTGTCATCCTCACTTTTCATAATTATCTTTCCCTATGGCCCTATAGTTGGTTTATACTCTATAATCTAATTTTTTGTCATAATTTTTGCTACACTCAATTTATTACATTATCTAGTTTTCCTTTTGAGAGAATTAAAGATGTATGTACTCAATTTATACTTAGTCATATGGCCAACAAATTTAGCACTTAAAAATTTAAAATTTAATCTTTAAAAAGAATGTCAAATTGAATATTTAAAAATAAGGAACCATAAATAAGATCTCAAATTTAGATTTATCATCCTCTAACCTCTTTATCCATCAATTTTTTGATTAATACAAATAGCCTCCTATAAAATAAATATATGAAAGTACTTCAAATTACTTAAAACCCTAAAACCTAAATTCATATAACTTCATTTCTATTAAATTTTTATTCTCTTATGGTAATGGGAATTTTAAAGTGAGAAAAAATTACAAGAGGATGCCAAAGATGAGTCTAAGTATCCAAAAAAGATGTAAAATCCAAGTAATAAATACAAGGCCTACATGTCATAGGAATCATGAAGTGAGTGAAAATTGTAAGTTGAGGCCAAGTAGGAGTATAACCAACCAACATTCAAGTATAATCCAAGTAATAAATATAATCCCTATATGTTGTGGGAATCATGAAGCAAGAAAAAATTACAATAGGAAGCCAAGGAGGACTCTAAGAAAACAAAAATGAAGTACAATCCAAGTAAGAAATGGAAGCCATACATATCTACAAATTTTTTCACACTTTTAATGAATTCTTCCTATTTTTAATGGAATAAAACTATTTTCATGTTTTTTATTTCATCAGACCTTTTCTCACAATGTGAAAACCTTTTTTTATCTTATATCAAAACCCTTAATATTAGACATAATTTGGTTATCACATGGGATTGTTTGTTTAGTAATGAGATCAACAAGATATTTGCAATTTTTTAGGATTATTTACTTAGTAATGAGATAACCAAGACCTCAAAAATATTATGAATGTGTTTTTGGGAAATGATGTGGTGATGACTATTTTCCAGAGTTGTACACACTCACTTAGGGTTTAGGTTTGGGATGGGTCTATAGTAATTCTTATTTGTGTTGTCTCTCATGTCTTCATTGCTTGGATTTAATCATTTGGTCAAGATTTTGAAATGGTTGGACTACACCCAATCTCAAAGGGCAAAGTAAAATAGCCAATCTAAAAAACTTAAATTATCCATTGTTCATAATCGTTATTCCACCTCAAGCATATTTGCTCCATGAATGTGTTTAGAGAAAGGGGTTTAACTTAGATTTTTTTCCATTCTATTTTTATTTGAATATGATGCTTTATTTGCTAGCTATTTATAAGTTTTTTGAAATAACTAATAAAAATACCTAGTCAATTTATACTGGCATGGTGATTTTGCCAAAGATTTGCCAATGAATTTATACTTGAACTCTAAGATTTTCCAAGATTTTATAATGATATTTTAGGGTTCCATTCTTAAAATTATCCCTACTTAGGGTAAATATTCATTTATAACTTTATGGCTTGGCCTTGTTTTTCTAAATTATGGTTGTTCAATGGATTTTATGGGTCTCTTGGGTGGAGAAAGTGGTTCAATGATGTTTTTAGAGGTTTGTTTGGTACAAATATTTTTTCCCTGATAGAATGGGTAAGAGACATGTTTTTATTTTCAACACTCTACCCTATTTAAGAAGGGAAGAGTATTTCTTGACTCTATATTTTAACTACTATATTTCAGATCTCACGAGAGAGGGCCTCCCTTTGTGCCCAAGATGGTTCCATATCTAGGAAAATACCTAGTTGTTTTGATTTGGGGGCCTATTTCAAAGATTTATAGTTATCATGGTTACCTCACTTTACCTTTAGAAGTGTTTTGTTAGATTTAGGTTCCCCAGGGGACCTAGAAAGGCTTCCCTCTTCATTGATTTTGGAGACCTAGACCTCCATCTATGTCTAAGCTGGGTCTCGATCTAGTTAAAATGGATTGTTGGTCCCCTAGGACCTTGATGGTTATTTTGATACTTGGACCTCTTACTCCATTAGTCCCCATTAGTTTTTAGTCCATCTAAAACCAACTAGTTGATGCATGAATAAAAACTACTAGTTTCTCTTTCCTCTATTTTCACTCTTTTAGTTCCTACACTAGTCAAAACCAATTCTTACTCTTATTTTTATGTTTATTATTTTGGTTGGGTCTGATTTGATGTGATGGATACATGGGCATCCTTATTTTCCCAATATGTTTCTAGATCTATTAAAATTATAGAATGTAGGGTTCCCTAGGGGATCTGATGGTTATTTTAGATACCTGAGCCTCTTACTCCACTAGTCCATGATGGTTTCTAGTCCATCTAAGACTAGCTAGTTCTCTCACCAAGAAAATATTATTGTTTCTCTTTCCACTATTGTTCCTCTTTTGTCTAGGTTCTTTCTACTCTTTTCACTATTCTTTCTTTTTTTGGCAAGGTGCTTTTTATCTTCCTGGTGAGCTACATCTTCTTCTATATTATGTATACCAGGTTATGACTCAGAACTCCTAAAGTGTATGGGATGGGATTTACACCAGTCAAAAGTGTGTTTACCTCAATCTAAATAATTCTTTCTAATATTCCTGGAACATATATTGGAATAATAAAAATAAAATCTTGAACATTGAAAAAATTAACTTGAATAATTAAATCATCATTTGTTTCTTCTCAAATAGAATAATAGACATTTAAAATAATAGAATATGAGACAAAGAAGAATGTTTTACATTTGGTGTTTCATTATATGTACTTTATGAGTCAACAAAAGAGGCCTATGAACAATTCCCATCCCTAGTGTAAATTATAGTGTCTTTTGACTTTTTTAGTCATTTAAAAATGCTAAAAGATAACTAATTTTTAAATATGATAGATATGATTGAATATTGAAGATATAAATTAAACTCGATAACCATTACATATAAAACTACAAAAAAAAATCTTTCAAATAAGAATTTATAAGAGAAAATTAAGAAAGCATAAAACACAAAATATAAGAGTTAAGTTATGGAGATGTTTCTCCTTAAAACTAGGGACTAATGAGAAGAACAATGTTGATTTGCATCTTATGAATTTAAATTTAAAAATTATTTTCAAATTAAACCTTGAATTGAATATTGGGTGTGTTTATGAGCTCTTTGAAATTAAAATTGAAAACCATAAAAGAAATAATTATGTTGAAGACTCTTAAGGAGGTGAACCTTGTGTTGGGTCATCTCTAATGAGTATATATTGACTTTTAAATATAATTCTAAGTTAATTTTATGATTTGATATATATATATATATATATATATATATATATATATATATATATATATATATATATATATATATTACCAATAAAATAGAAACATTTTTCATAAATAAAATACAAAAAATAATGAAATAGAAACTAATCTGATAAGACTATTCCATTTGTTAACTTGTTTAATAAGTTAGAATATAGATCCCATGTAAAAAAGACATGATCTAGAGAGAATTAGAGGGATTGTGGTCATTATGTGATTTTTTCAACCTCACACTCAAAGGTGGCAAGTAAATGGGTAGTGCATCTTGATAATCAAGAGGTATGATATGCATGGGAGATAGGTGACTAGTCTGAGGGAAGCCTAGAGGGTTGTCAAGTTAAAAGGCATGGTATATCTCCTAACAAGTTAAGGAGCCTCAAAAGATTCAAGATTACTGATCAGGAGAAATATCAGCCATAAATACCTATTTTTCCTCTTAAATAGTTTCCTTAAAACCAAATAGATGAATCCTTGCATTCTCATCATGATTCAGACCAGGTGGTGAAATTGGTAACCTTTGAAAATGAGATATTTTTAGCAAGTATTCAGAATAGCATGGAGATCAATATTATAGGCATGTTTATTACGAAATGGACAACCATTGGGATTGTGAAAAGATGGATCATAAATGACTAATTTTTGGACATTAGTCTCAATTTTATTCCTAAAGTGTTTTTTGTATCCATGTGCCCTTTTCAGAGAAAGAAACAAGCTATCTTAGAAGGAGGGCCATAGATATTAGATGGAATCAAGCTCTGGCTCCAATAATGTAACCCCAACTTTGACCTATTATCTATGAGGAAAGGAAGATTCCCATTATGGATCTACCTTTATGGCCTCCTAATTGAATACTATAAGGATGAATGCCTCAAGAAAATAGGATCATTATTGGGCAATTTTATTAAAATTGATCTTATGACTAGCAAAAGGGTTTTGGCATCCTATGCTCAGATGTACCTTTTTATTGATTTGGAGGTCATTCTAGATGCCACTTGTATTAACTCACTAGTCAAATCTTGGGAATAAAAGATTGATGTAGAACAAATGGATTTCCCATGTTAAAAGTTTCATAAGGTCAATCATATAAGGAAGTAGTGTCCCTAGGGGAGGCTATTATCCTTAGAGAATCTTATAGCCTCCACTATGAGGGCTAAGGCATATCTACCTCCTGAATACATTTTATAACTACATAATGATATGGGCCCTTATGATACGGTCATATTTTCATTAATCATGAATTTAAAAGCCACTGAGGTTCTCAAGGATATTTTGGAAGGAGGGTCGGTTCTCTCTCTATCGATGATGATAAATTCATGTAAGTTTATCTCATCAAAATCTAATGAGATCACCACCATTCTAAATTTTGGCATGGAGGCCAACCCTTATTTAGGTATTTTTATGTCTGAAGACACGGGTGAACCCTTAGATCTAGGGTTGCATCTCCAACTCTCACCTCTTGCTAATGATTTTTAAGAGGATGTGAAAGATGAATAAGAGACAAGGGAGGAAGAGTAAAAATGAGGTGTCTAAGGAAATCATAGAGGAATAATTGATAATAGGCACTCAAACAACCATAGATATCTTTTTATCTCGAGACAAGTGAGGGAAGAAGTAATCCTTATTATCCCAACAAAAATTATTTATTATAATGTTAGGGGCTTAAGTGCCCCTAACAAACATCATCTGGTTTGGTGACAACTGATGAATCTATGGTTGGATGTGTTTATCTTGTAGGAAACTAAGGTGAGTAGGAAGGAAGTGGTAAGATTGATGTCCAAAAGATGGCATTATTGGCATGGTATCTTTATTGAACTGATAGGTGCATCAAGGGTTAGGCAATTATTTGGTCCCCCTTCAAGGTTGGCATGAAAGAGTGTGGGTCCAAAAACCACTGGTAGTTGTGTAAGAATTTTGAATTTGCATATGATATTGTTATTTTTATTTTCAATGTCTATGGTCTTAATTTAGTTCAACTCAAGGCTCGTTGTTGGTAATAAATCCAAAAAAAATTGGTTGGCCTAAGTGGGCATAAATGAGTGATTGGGGGATATTTCAATGATATTCTGTCTAGTTATGATAAAATAGGTGGTGTTAGTAAACAATGTCAATCCCATATCTATTTCTCTAACTTTTTTCTACTTTATTTCTATTGTATTGGTTCCCAAGAATGGTTCTTTTTCTTGGACAAATAGGACGGATAGGTTTTTTAATATTTATAAATAGTTAGATTGATTCATTTTCTATCATAATTATTGTTATTTAAATTAGGTTATGGAAAGTAATATTTTACTAGTTTCTACATTGGATCATGCTCTTATTAATTTAAGGATTGTCGAAGATGGGGACACCCAAAAACATCCATTCGATTTTGAGTTAATGTGGCTCAGGGATCCATACATCGATGATTTATTCAAGGTTTTATGGAGAAAAACCCCTCACAAGTCTATTTTAAAAATTCTTAGATTTAGGAAGAAGATGGATTTTCTAAAATCCTACCTTAGATTTTGGAATAAGGAGTCTCTCAAAAATGTATTCTAGGAGATTTCGAGTGTAGAAGTTGAATCAGCTGACATTAATCAAATGGTACTTATTTTAGGAATAGACTTAATCACCTATTATTTGGATAATATATTTTTTGTTTAACTTGAGGAATGGTTAACCAGGGAGGAAAATTTCTAGTGCCAAAAATCCATATAAATATGTGTTAAAGAGAGTGATAGAAACACTCATTTTCTTCATACTTATCTGAGGATTAACAGATTTTAAAATCACATCCCATCTATTAAAATAAGAATAGGGACGTTCTTGATTTAAACTCTCAATTTAGATATGAATTTGTTTATTCATTATAAGAACTACTTGCTTATGAGGAGGCATCTAATTTGGGGTCATAGTCTAGATGTCTAGAAATCATTTCTCATAATTTCTCAAACCAACAAAATGCATTATTAATGGCCCTTTTTTTCCAAGATGAAGTGAGATATTTTTTAAATCTATGGGTAAGGATAAAATCACCTAGCATGGATAGATTCCCAGTGACTTTCTTTCAAACTTTTTTTAATATTGTAGAGGGTTATATCATGGAAATGGTGGAGGAATCTCATTGTAAATAGAAAGTGGACCTATATATTAACTATAAGATATTTATCACCCTCATCCCTAAGGATGATATGTAATATGCATTTGGATACTTTAGACTAATTTACCTATGTAATAGGGTAAGTACACAAAATTGGGGGATAATTACGTGGACATTTACCATAACATGTATGTGTAATAGACATAATGCATACGTGTAATATCAATATCATGTAATAATTATTTTAAACTAGGATTTTGATTACCAAACATAAACATGTACATTTTATAACACGTACGTGTTTTATTTATTGAATGCAATGCATACATGTTATACTACATATGTGTTTATTTCACATTACATAAAACAGAATAAAATATCTATTGGAAGGTGATGATGGTTTACTAAAACAAATATTAAGTATAGGAAATTAGGGTCATTAACCTATAATTTAAATTTATTTTAGTAAATATAATAAATTAGGGTCACTCTACATCTAATATATTTGGTTTCATAGGTTCACACCTTATAATGTGGGAAATAGTTTTCAAAATCTAATCTGGTCAATACTTAGGCATTTACAGGGGGTTGGTGTTGAACCTAGGAATTTTAGGGCATAACTTTTGTAATTGATGTCCACTTTTTATAAATGTAGAGTATTTTTTTGGTTTTTGTGCCTTTTGGATTGCTTGATGACATTTTTAGAAGCCCCAAGTTTGTTAAATTGAGGTTTACAAACCAATCATTTTGAAATCAATCCAAAGTGGTGTGATTTGGATAACACAGGTCCGACTAATGACTTTCACTCATCAAACAACCACTTTATGTTAATTCCACTTGCTCATTGTCTCTCCCTCGCCCCTAATGACTTTTTCCTCATACCTTATCATATCTAGTCACTCCTTCCTTGTCCCTCATCATCCCTAACCACTCCCTCATTGACCTTCATTATCCCTCATCATATTTAATCACTCCCCCATCATCTCTAATCACTCCCTCATTGAACCTCACCATCCCTAATAATTTATTTATATATGTTTAATATATGCCTTAATTTACATTAAAAATGGGCGACATAATATTGAATGGGCTTATTTTTTATGTCATTTATGGGTTTCGATGTGCATACAAAAAACTAGAGGGCTCAGATATGATTGGAATAGTCTTACAAACTTTCATTGTATCCAAATTTAAGATATGAATGGCTTTAACATATTATATTTTTATATTGATATTTAATATAAGTAATTTATATTTATTATATATATATATATATATATATATATATATATATATATATATATATATATATATATGTACTTTTTTTGAAGAAAGTCATGTGTATTGTACAAAATAAACATGAATTATTATTTTTAAATTACCTACAAGGGAGGTTGTGTATTTTTTGCAGTTTATTTTTTTTATAAAAATATTTATAAGATGGTTATATTGAATTTGTAGATTATAAATGAATCATGTATATCATCATACAACATGTATGCATATATATTTTTAAAAAAAACACACAAAAAGAAAGTTTTGTATTGTTCTGAATTTGTACTTTTTCTTGTTTATTTTGGGTGTCTTTGACCTATGGGAGGATGCATTACATAGTTAATTATAACTTATGAACACATTTTATTTAAATATTTTCATGATGAGATATAATATAAGTGTGTATTGTCATTGTGTATATGCATTGATTTAAAGAATAATCTTAAGGATGTTTTACCCAATATAAATAAGTTTTTGTTTATAAGACACCCATAAGAGAATTATTATGTTTTTTCATTTTATTTTTTATTTAAAAAATTAAGATAATCACTATGTAATGTAAGTTATAATTGGGTGGGCATGTGAATGAATTTAATATCAATTCTAATTAGTATTTAATGTAGTGGGAATGCCATTGAATAGGTTATTTTTCCCTATTTTATGTCATTTACAGTTTTTAATGTGAAAATTAAAACCTATAAGGTTTCAATATAGATGACATCATTAACATAGTGTTGTAGTCTTCCATTGTGGTTGACTTCAATTTGTGAATAAGTGCAATGTTTAGATTTTTGTTAGTCATGAACATTTCTTTTCTATCTTTATAGTTTTAAATTGATATTTAATAAAATCAAAATACATTTAGTGTATATATGTATTTCCTATGAGAAAATCCATGTGGGTTGTGTGAAATAGACACATAATTTTGTTTCCATAATACCCACAAAATAGGTATTGGGTTTTTCATAGCTTAGATTTTTTTTTTTAAATAGATTATGTATGCGGCATGAAAAATCATATGCATATGTACTTGAAAAAAAAAAGAATTCAATATATATATATATATATATATATATATATATATATATATATATATATATATATATATATATATATTTTCATTTCTCTTGTTCAATTGAGGTGTCTTTGTCTTAGTACTAAATGCAATTTTTAGTTCGTTGTAGTAATGAACATTATTTTTTTCCTATATTTAATTTTTTAAATTCATATAAATACATATATTCATTGTTTATATAAAATTTTTTTAACAAAGCCACGTGTTTTCCATATAAACATTGGTTTTTGTTTACAAGATGCCAATATGAAAACTTTAGTGTTTTCTCAATTTTTTTTAAGTTACTAAAAAAATAGTGTATAAATTCATTGTGTGTATTGTAAGAAATTTAGATAATAGAATTGATATTTGTATCTTTTATTATTTAATGATGGGTTGGATGTAGAGACATGTAATTTTGGACTAGATGTAAATACATGCAATTTTGAGATCTTTAGTTTCTAGACCGGTTTATTATTATTTCATATTATTAATATTTAGTGAATCTTATCAAATATGAGTCATGTTATGTCTTCAGTACCTATTGTAGGCTTAGGGGAGTGTTTGTAGTAGAGGTTAGTATCTCTCTAATAGAGGTCTTCAATGTTGATTCAATGGAATAATTTGTTGAGTGTAATACAAATTATGTATAGGGCGAGGTGATGAAAAGCCTCAATGATTAGTTTAATATTGGCATTCCAATAAAAATCTTACTTCTAAGGGTTAATGTTAGTAGGTTCCCATGGTTTTTTTGTTACAATAAATTTTAAAAATGTAAATTTCATAATAGAGCACAAGAAAATAGAAGAGAAATAGTCTTTTACATTTGATATATACATTGTCATACTAAATTTTTAATTTTTTTGGTGCAGGGTTTTTGGTAAATAGCAAATAATTTTTTTGATCATATAGAAAGAGTTAGAGTATCCATGAAGAACTGGGAATGATTGTCTTTATGTGACTTATAAATCTTAACTTCCTTCAATAATGAATTGGGTAAGCCTTGTCAAGGCTAAGAACCTTTTCAGAAATAATCCAAATTTAAGTCAAGCAAATAGAGAACAAGATCAAAATAAATAAATTTTATTGTTTTCTTAGTTAGGGGTACCCAATAGACTTTAATGATGGAATTTTATCTAACATGAACTAGAAATGGATAATTACTCTCAACTCTCCAAAGTCCATTTGAGTATCTTGCATCACTGATTAAATTCAAAAGCTCAGATAATTCTTCAACTAGGTGTTATCATAGACAAATGCATCAATCAAGAGACTAATATACACAAAAATCATCATCTAGAGAGTTAATCAGGACAATCATTTCCTACAAAAAAATTATAAAACCAATGTCAACACATAACTAGAAAATCACATTTTCTACTAAATAGTTTGCCACATGAATTTAAACAACATCATGGCAATTCATATATATACATTTTTTTAAGTATAGTACAATAAAATATATTTAATATGGTAAATTTATTTTGCAATAATAAAGTAATTTTTGGTAGCTAAAAACATGCTTATATAATTTAGCTATATAACGAAATACAATGCCATGAGCCACTTATTCACTTAAAAGGATGCAGTTGTTAGTAAACATTTTTAGAATAAGTATTCACATAAAAAACATACAATTCAACTCATATATAAGCAATTAACATACTAATCATTGTGGTGTCATGCAGTACTTTAATTCTTCAATTATAATTCTCATGCTACAAGGACCCATATAATGAAATGTACTTTCAATATTCCATTCTTATCAAACAAATTATAACAATAATAAAATAACAAAATCACCATAAACTTGATTAGTTACATCAAGACAATTATGAGTCACTTTACACACAATAGGTCAAACAAGGAGGAGTTATGGGGGAGAAGCCTCATGGAAGGGTGTGATCTTTAGGTAACTTTTACATTTTATTTTAATAGTGCATTTGTAGAAGGTATACCACCTCATTTATGGGCATACTTGTAAGTGATAAATAATAATAGAGATCTTGACTCATTATGTTGATGTCAAGTATCTATTTATTACTAAGTTGAATGTCCTTATTTCTGCCTAGTGTTATTAAGTTGTGTTGATTACCTTTGACTGCCAATAGGAATCTATTGGTGGATATAAATGAAAACCATTTCAAAATGTTTAGTGAAATATTCCAATATTTTATTATTTTCCTTCATTTCGGTTAACGAGTGATTAATTTTCTATCTGATAGTGAATCAGAGGATGCAATATAAACTTTTTAGGAGAGCATTGACAATGTCAAATGAATACATTTCCCAAAGATTGTAGAAGTGTGATTACGTCTATCATTTTTCTTCAAACTACAAAGAAACTTATTTCCTACTGCCACCTCCAATGCCTACTCATAAATGCTAAGATAGGATCATCCATCAGTCATTGGGATTGTATTATGAATGACACAATGAAGATTTCATTGTTATGTTTGTTAATGAATTTAGAATATATGGTTTATTTTAAATGGTCTTACATATTTGGATATTGGCTTATATTAGGATAGAAATTTACCAGCATCCATGAATTTACACTACAAGATGAGATACTCCTACCTATAGCATTCCATGATAATATAAATCAATATAAAAACCCAAGGAAATTAAACCTTCTCCTGATAACAATGCAATTTGCTTTTTCATATAACTATGATCTTGAAGACCCCTATAGATTTTTATTTATCTATTCAAAAGTTTTTATTTAGTATTGTCTTGTTTTTCATTTGAATACACATTGCTCTCTAGCTTTCTTCTACACTTCAAATTGAATATATGTACAAACCTAAGAAATGGTTTTTTTTATAGATTTATGTCAATGTAAGAGCATAGATAAATAAATATGTTGAGATTAGGGCACAGTTTATCTTTTAAAGTTCAATAAATTCCACAATATGTGCTTTGATTTAGCACATATTTGATCTCTAATAAAAAAAACTGATCATTTGATATTGATTTAGATTTTTAGACCTTGGATTTCACTTGCAAAGAGTTTCTATCACTTCACCCTCGAACAAATGAGAAGATTAAGGGCTTTGCATGTACCAAATAAAAATATGAATTACTAATTTTTGGCAAGGTATTGATGGCAAAAAGTTCAATTTTTAATAAATGTATCTTATTGTATTTCTCAAAATAAAATATTTAAATGAGCTCAACAATATGATTACAAGGATAAATCTCTCCCTACAAAAAATAGGAAACAAACAACTTAGCCTGCACATTATCATGCAAATAATTCACATCCTTTTGAAACTACTTAAAGTAGAACTAAAATTACTTTGTCTTGTAGTTATTTAGTTTAAAATTTTACTTCTAATTAATTTTTGTACAAGATGCAAGATAACACATTTTCATATGAAAAATAATTCAATTGCTTCAGTTTACATTAGATATAAGCATTATATGCTTTATTGTAAATTATAGTATAAATATTCATAGTCATTTGTAAACTCATTTGACTATTCAATCTTGGTATGCTTTCTTCTCTTTCTTGTCCATATATGTTCTTCCTAGTGATCTTTTGTTCAAAGTTTCTAAGTTGCCATTTTAAGGCTCATAGGCTATCAAAATATTGCCTATTGGTGTTACAATGGCAAGGAGAGGTGCAATAGCTAATGAAGTCACATTTTTTAGGTAAGATTGTTCATAATTTTTTATTTCATGTAGGATGGCTACTTCATTATCCTAGAGCTTTACTCATGAATAGAGACTTTGGTCTAGGTAACAGATGGGAAATTATAGTAACTCGACAACAACTAGATCAGATATCATATTTCTAACATGTAAATAGTCACTGGTGTGTAAATACACATAATCATCTCTTGCATCAATATTTTAGAGAGTGTACAAGAATCTCGAGTGAAGTAAATACTTTAGGAATATAGATAGACAATTAGAAGTAGCAACATGAGTCATTTTCCAATTCAATATAGATAAACTATATCATCCCATGCATATTATTTTTGAAGCATGCATGGGAATGGATAACCAAAATTCAACATACTTTAGAATCTATAGAGTTTTTTTTAAATCAATTTCATGGTCTCAATAGGATAGCATTGGTTCAAATTCATCTGAAAAGGCACTGGCTAAAAGTTATAATGCAAATTTTTCTAAAGGGATGTGACATTTTTTAATTGTTTTTCAACAAGTGGGTCCTTTATGTTTTGAGGAAGTCTGTATAACCTTATTTCTTTTTAATTTGAAACTATTATGTTGTTATGGCTTAATTCATGTAGCACCCATTAGTACAGTTGTAACTATTGTCTTGTTCAACCGCTACAAAGAACACATTCAATTCTAAAATTTTGTGAAGGTGTTGTAAATCAATTTTGTTGGTTTCTTGAAGGCATTTTTTGGTATAGTGTATATGGAAACACATTGTCTTCAATAGGGTCAAGGGACAATTGTACCATCTAAAAGCAATTTACAAGGCCTAAATGCTTGAGATAAATATTTGAACACTTATCATTTCTTTATTTGCATAAATGTTTGCTCAAACATGATTTAAATATGTAGATCTATACCATTTTTTAGTCATTTTGTCAAACAATATGTAGACAACTACCTATAAACTAGGCTTTATCCATCACAAGTATGCCCAAGAATGAGGTGATATACCTGTTGCAAATGGGTTGGTAAAAGGAAAATTATAGGTTTCCCAAAGATCACACCCACAGGTTTATCTATTATAAAATTTATTTATTTATGCTTAGAACAACATAATTTCAACTTATTAATATTATTTAAGAGGGAAATCAATTCAAAAAAATTACACAGCCAAAATGGTAGCATTAAGAACAAATGCAATAACCAAATCCATGAGTAACTATTGCTTATTCATTCCATCCATAACCCAACAAAATATATAGAATACCATTTTCTACCCTAAAATAAATTTACCCTTATTGAGGTATAGGTTTAGATATTCCTGTATGTACATGCATACCCAGGCTTATATCTGAGTAAAGACAATAAATGATTACCCTAATGTTATGTAAATTAAAATGCAAAAATCTTTAATAAAAGAAGGGAGAATTTCCTAAAAATTATTTCCTTGGTTGCAAAACAAAGCCATTCTCCCCAAACTTATCCTCATGGCACCATGAATATGGGACATTTGATGAACTGCCTAAAAGGTTAGCAGAGCAAGGTATGGCACAGTGGATACTATAGGGATTGGAGGGAATGGGATAGGGGAGTGAAACCAGAGAGGCTAAGCTAGTCATAGAGCCTTTAATAAAGCGCAGGATATATGCCATGAAATAATGAGGAATCCATAGTCCCTACAACTTATTTAAGCCAGTATCAAAATATGCAAGACCATTCACACTGATCAAAAGATGATCTCATCTCAGCTTTTCAGTATAGGTGCTAGAGGTGGAAATAGGAAACAAATGTCTTCAGAGAGCCAACAAAAATAATTTGCACCATTTTGTAAGAGAAGCCAACTGCACTAAACACACTTTTGCAGCCTTGGTAAATGATTACATTTGGCATTGTCGTTACTCTCCTTAAATGTTTATATTACAGCCTTTGATTCGCTCCCTGATAGACAATTATTCAATCGTTAATCATAACTAGGGAAAATAATAAAGTATTGCTAGCTTTCACCAAACACTATAAAATTGTTTCCATTTATAGGCACCATTGGAATCCTATTGGCAGTCAAAGGCGGTCAGTGTAGACTAATAGAAATAGGCAAAAACAAAATTACCTGAGGGGTAAATACTAATAAATGTTGAATCAAAATTTATTTTTGATTTGAATTTGTCAGATAAAATTTATAAAAGAAGAGCAAGCTTTAAGGTTCTTGGGTTAGTTTGTTTACAATTATGCAAGAGGGAGTTGTATGCTCTCCATCTATGATCAAATCCCTCTAAGAACATATTAAATTTCTCATTCTAATTTCCTAGAGGGAGGAGACGGAAGGTTTTGATTTTCTAGAGAAATAAGATGGAAGAATCCTACATTTTCTATAGGATAGGAAGTATCCCGAATTTCATTGAATTAAATATAAAACATTAAAAATTATAATAAATAAAGAGATAATTTTCCTTCTAAAAACTAATAATTAGTAATACAAATTTATCGTAAATTTATGTTGTTGTTGTTATTGTTGTTGTTGTTGTTGTTGTTGTTGTTGTTGTTGTTGTTGTTGTTGTTGTTATTATTATTATTATTATTATTATTATTATTATTATTATTATTATTATTATTAAAAATGGATGGCCAATAAATAACCAATTAAGTTTTTTTATAAGATAAATATATGGAAAACTTTAAAAACTCTCAAACGAGCGTCAAATCTTATATCTAATAGTGATATTCATAATTATTTGTAAGATGTAAAAAAAATGTTGAATATAAACTCAAACAAGCATCAAGCATCATCTTTAATGATGACATTCATGATTATTTAAAAATGTAACCGATGTTTTATTGTCGTCATTCTTTTTGGTTGAATATTTTTTAAATGACTATTTTATAATTTTTTTAAATAATTTTATTTATAATTTTAATATTATTTAATTAATAATAAAATGAATATATATTTTAATCGTGACATCTTAAATCAGCTCATGATCCATGTTATTTATTAACGATGGATAATGGGGATCTGAAAGCCACAAATCTTTAAATAATAAAATTATAAATATGAGTCTTATTTATAGATTTAAGTAATGTTATTTTAAATATAAATTTGAAAGGTAATTAATATTAGGAAAATAATATTTAAGAAAATAATAATATAAGATAAAATAGTACATAATTGTAATGTTAAATTATGTCTGCTCACTCACTCCCGCCCTGCACCATTTCAAATTGTTCACTCTCGCCGATCTCCCCTGAATCTAATGGCACCCTCTCGTAGGTACTTGCAACCCACCGGATTCTGTAGCTGTGAGCGATGTGCAGGGGGAGGGATGAAGACAATCTATTGGGCCTGCCCGGTCAACACCAAATCCCATCGGTGCTCCCCGTGGCTCTGCTCGAGACTCCATCCGGGAGAAAGTTTCAGCCATGGGTAAGCCTATCTCCAACAAGCAAACAGGGCAGCCGCCATTCTCTGACTCAACATCCAGGTGTTCTCCAGACACAGTGGAAAAGGAGGTGGTCGTTGGAATGGTGCAAGCCCCTAGATCTACACTGGGAGTAACCATTAAATCTATAGGCACTCTCAGATTTTCCAGAAATCTAAATGCTGATGGCAGAAAGGAAGAAGGATGGCGTAAGTGGTGACCTAGGGGTGGCAGAAGCTGAACCTGTGACTCCCTTGAAGATAGACTCACGGCAAAATACCCTGTAGAAATCAGAGTTGCAAACACCGATCTAGCGTCCCTCTTTTGTCGATGTTACCACTAGGAATAGATACGTTTGGAAGCTGCTAGTCCTAGCCAAGGTTTCCCCCACAATCTACTTTAAAGGAGAACATCTAATGGAAATCTTGAAAGAGAACAGGAGCTCTCGGATGCCGACATGATATGTCCTTTCTCGAAACTATGGCCTTCACTCCCAAATCTACACCGTTGGATTACGGGGAGGTGGAAGCCGCTAATGGAAGGTAACCTACGCATATTCCCCTGCACCAAGGGCTTTTTCATTGTTTGTGATCTGGCAGAAGACAGAAAAGCTATTTTTCAGGATTCAAGGTGGTCTTGGGATCAGAACGTTTGTTGTACAAGCCCTGGTTTCCAGCCTTCGACCACTCAAGGAGACCTTTCATGTCTGACCAGTTTGGATAAGACTTCCTCACCTACCTCTACAGTTTTGGAAAGAAGATTGCTTCAAAACCATTGGAAACTCCTTAGGTGACTATGTTTCAGTGGATTCAAATACTGAAGGCTACCATCATCCTACTTTTTCTTGTATGTTGGTTAATCTGAAGATTTCAGTAGATCTTCCTAAGAGTATTGAGTTAAGCGTCCAAGATCGTGTTTGGAAACAAACTCTCAACTATGAGGGGTTGCCCTTCCATTTTCAGAATTGTTTGAAACAAGGCACTTGGCCTCAGCTTACAACTCTTTCAAGCGTAAAAAGGAGCTTCTTGGTGGAAGCATGCCCTCCCGGAACACAGCCTGGTCGGAAACGACTCTGAGGGGAGTGATTCTATTAATTACCAAACTGAAGAAGCCCCTGAGGGGAAGGAGTTGCTTTCGGTTCCAAAAGATAATCAAGCTATCTCTAGGGTGGAGGACTTAGAGAATGATATACCTAGCCCTAGGGAAGAATACAAGTAGGTTATTGTTAAAGAAAACAAACCTCAGCCATCTCTCAAAATCTTGATTCCCATACCCCTGGAACCGGTTGAAGACAAGGGTGAATGGACTGAAGTGCATAGAAATAAGAAAGGCAGTAGAGCTACGACCCAGAATTCCTCCAAGAGTCCTTTCGATCAGGAGAGCCTTTGTAAAAAAGCTTAGCTAATGATGGATAATGTTACAAAAAGTGGAAGTCTCGCGAAAGCTCCCTTAATATGTTACAAAATAAATTCTGTAGTTTGTCTTAGTCTCGCGATTGATGTTCCAGTTCCATTTGGTAGTTGGCTGAGGGAGGCCGGCTGGTTGGTTGTTTCTCATGGGCCTCTTGGGTGGGCTCTACTTAGCTATCTATGATTGTGATGAAGTTTTGTGAAGAAGTCTTGCGGATGACTCTGTTTCTAGATACTTTTTTCTATTTGGTTGGGATGTTCATTTTGGCAGGGTATGGTTTAGTTGTCTGTTGGTCGTTTAGTTCTACATGGGTCTTCTATTGTGACATCGCATTCGAGATTTAATGTTATTTTTTTAATGTAAACAGGGTTTTAGGTCCTTTCAAAACTTTTTTATTTTCCCTATTTAATTAAAAAAATTAAATTTTTTAATTTAATTTAAAATTAATAATATCTATCACATATAATAGATAATTTATTTTAATAAATAAATTATGTTTAATTAGGTATTCATATTATATGTATAATATTATAATAATAATTAATTAATTAATAAGATAGTATTATAGTAAATATAAAGGGATGAAAATGACATATTTTAGTGTACAACATTGTATAAAGTATATTATAAAAATATAAATATGAAAACATGCAATTGAATTTATGATGATTATTACCAAAAACAAATTTGATCATGTTAAAGAAAAATTATACGTCCTTAAACTTCACTCTGGATAGTGCATGCTCTAAATTTTATAATCTATAAAATGTGTCTAAAACTCAACTTTGACTTCTAAGTTGGTTTCCCTTGGTTTTGTTCTTTGCTTCACTAAGCTTAGATCTTGGGTTGGGAATTTTGTGTACGTATAATGGTTGAATAATTTATGTCCTATAATATCATGGAAATCAAATTAGATTTTGGGATTCTTACTTAATGGGACATTGTTAATTTATCATGGCACTAGGATGGAAAAAAAATTCAAATAAAAGAAAGACCTTCACCATGATAAAATATTATCTATATAATTGATAATCGTTGTTTTTAAAATGACCTAAAACATTATTATGTTTATAGATGATTTTGAATTCATTTTTTGAACTATTGGTGTGTGCACTAGCTTAGAACAACTAGAATTAGAAATACTGAAAAGAAGAAACTTGAGCCATTCAAAAAATTAGGAGAGATAAATAGATTGTCTAGGTTGTATGACATGATCTAGACAAGATTTTGGGATCGTAAAATTTTTTACAGATAATGGTACTTTAGATTTTTTTTAAATGGATAAATGTTGTCTTGTGGAGCTCTAGATATGAATTCAAGTTTTATAATTCAAAAAGAGTACTAATGCCATTCAATTTAAACTAATTTAGCTAAACAAATAGAGATAAAATTTATAAATTAATATATTATTTTTTGAAATAAAATACATGCGATCATTATATAATATTATATTTTTCTATCATTAAAATGCATGATTACCCACAAAAAATGTAGTGAAAACAACATTTAAAATTAGAACATAAAAGAGATATTTTTGATCTAAATGTCTACAATTAAAAATAAAGAATCTTGAAACTTAAAAAATTAATTTGTTTCTTAGAAAAATGAATATAAAATAATAAATTCTAGATATAAAAATTAACTACAACAAGATACCTCTTCTATACCCAATATACAACAAAAATATCATTTACCGAAGGATATAATTAAATAAAATGGATTCATAATCCTATACCTAATTTGTTAATAGGGCTTCACACCTTAAAATATGAATCAATGCGTCACTAAGCATCTTATAATTGAAATTAGAAACATGAATGTATTTAGCAACAAGCTTTCAATGCCATAATATATATAAATAAGTATGAAAATGAGTATTAAAATGTAGAGTATATTTTTCTACAATAAAAATATTAGAGCACATGAAATAAAGATAATCAAGTTTTGAAAAAAGTTGAATTTTTTTCTACGGTAAATATAAGAAAAAAAACAGATATGAACCATCATGTAATCTATTATGATATTTTTTTTTCATAATAGTAAAAATAATTAAAGAAACTTTAGCACCTTTTAAGCTAAGTGAATATTTTCCTCGTATGCATGCATGCATGCATGCATGTATGGATGGAAAGTAAACCTAGAAAGATATCATATTCTTAATTTGTATTATTTTCAAAAAGAGTTTTAAAGGGGAGAATACAATGGTAAGATGTGGAGAGTTTTTGGCATACCAATTTTATATAATAGATATTGTATTGATGTATTAATTTTATAACAATTTTTTTTAATGAAATATTATTATGTATAAAAATTTCATCTCATTTTTAGAATTATACAATCATAAAAAGTATTATTTGATCATATATATATATATATATATATATATATATATATATATATATATATATATATATATAATATTTGATTATGAGAACATATATCATTGGCATAAACTCTGATTTTACCTTGTTTTAATGTAATAATTTACATTTTACATTTACAAGAACTCTATCATAAGATTGTGCTGAAGATAATCTTGGAAAATGGGTTGGTAGATAAAGATTAGTCAAACCAAGATGCAATTGGTCTTAGCCATATAACATTGCTTCCTACAATATGATTTCACTATGATTTTCTCACCTCTTTGGTGAGGGGTAGAACAACTATACTTTTAAATATTCGTTATCGATAAGGGAGATGATTGTCACTCTATAGGATGTATGATGCATTCTCATAATTTTGATCAATGTTTTAGCTTGATTTATGTACCTTTTTGCATGGTAGTATGACTTCTAATTCTATGAACCTCAGATGTGGAGCTTTCTATTTTGGATTGGTCATAAGTTTAGGGACCTTTATTAATTATATTTTATCCCAAAAGAGATGTAATTATAAAAAATTAAAAAAAAAAAAAAATTATAAAACAATATTAAAAGTAATAAGATATAAAATATAATTTCTAAATATTTAGGAGGTCCTTTTTTTATTTTTTTATAGGTGTAACATATAATAGTCAGGATGAAGTGTAATTAGTTATTCTTCTTTTTTAGCAAAGAAAATTAAAAAATAGTAATATATTAGACATATTATAGAGTTTTTTAAATTTATTTCTTAGGGAAGGATTTCAAATGTTGTAATATCTTAGATATATTTTAGAGTTTGCACCCCTTCTTTTTTTAATTTGTTGATATATGTATCTTATAATGTATAATGGGAATTGACCCCATATTTATGATATGACCCAATAGTTATAAATTGCCATATTTATAAAAACACCAATTTTGAAATGAAGTGGCATTAATAATTCAACTTGTATTTAATAATAGTTTGTAAGAATCAATTATAAAATTACACATAAACTACATATTTATTGGAACACCATGCACATGTTCTAAGACCAACTTATTTTTTACTATGTCAATTCAAAATCTATTTTTCCCTATAACTAAACACTTTAAATGAAAAATATAAAATAAGAAAATTAACATATTTTCATACAACATTTAAACATAATCCAATTATAAGATGCATAGGTATTAGGTCATTTTCTAGATGTAAATTAGAAATTCATAGGTCATTTCCTTTACATAAAAACCTAAGTGCCAAGTTGTAAGTAGTAATTTCCAATAAATTGTATCAAATTCTTTACAACAGTCCACAAACAACAACACACTCCATGATGTTTTTCCTTGGCTTCCTGAATGATAGAGGTATGTAGACACCTAATTTTGGAGTAAATCCTTTTTCCATAATGTATTTTACCTCTTTTTCACGTTGGATTATGTACATTTGGTTATTTATCTTAACATTTCCTACCCCATACTACTCTCCTCTTTCTCTCCTCTTTCTGGCATTTGAACCTTTTAGATTCTTCATTATACATCTATTTCATTTTTTGATCCTCATTTATCTACATTCTATGTTTTTTGCACCTATTTTGGCATCTATTGCTCTAAGGAAAAATTTAATGGTTGCAATCATACATTGGAGTCTAACCTATGTATATTTGGTGGACTATCAAATTTGTCATGTGTATTTTTTTGTCTTTTTACCTTGGCTAAATTTATCACACCTTTGTTTTCACATATTATAATTTTATATTGTTAGCCTTAGAACATCATGTCCTAGATATCCCTATGTATATCAAGTTATTCATATTCATTTAGGAAGTATCATACAAGTATGAATTGAATGGTGATTTCCTTTTCCATAATTAAATTTAGAACCTTCATTTACCATATCTATTGTTGCACCTGCTATGAAGTATTTCACTAAGATAATTCAATCATTATCAAGCTACTGTAACATCATACATTTCTAAAAAAAAGGGTTTATGAAAATGTTCATGTAGTTTATTCACACATCCAAAGAAGATGAGGTCAAATCCCTCACTCAAGATACTATCTATACACTTATAAAATTATATTGGAATTGATTTTAGTATGCACAAGATGAAACTACAACTCCCATGATTTTTTCTAACCCATAACCTATTTTAGATGTTCTTCATGTTATGTGTTTATGATAAATAAAGTTAAGAGAGGAAAAAGACATCAAATCAAAGTTTTTGTCCACATATTAAGGAAAACAAACATAAGATGCTATGACATCAAATAGTGCACTTATATAATAATATTTAGATTGTATAACTAAGAAAAATATAGATTTGGTTTAATAAAACATATTTTGAAGCAATAATAGAGGGACATATTTGATGGTAGATTGACAAGTGACAAATATATTCTTTGAGAATTAGGGTTTCAAATTTCATATGGTACTAATAGATCACTTCCATACCACTACTATTATCTTAGAATCCCAAAATTTTACCCATGTATTTTTCTTTCATTAAAATTTATATTTAATTTAATTTATTGCTTGTCAAATAAATTCATTTACATTTTTTACTATTTTTAACTACCAAGAAAAATCTAATTTACTGGTTTAGACTATTATTGCTAGATATCCCTTATGGAAATATTTTATCATACTATTTTAGATTTATTTATCCTAGTGAACCAAAAAAATAAAACAAAGTCAAAATGAAAATATGGTGAATAATATGGTGGCTCCTCCTAAAACATGTATGTGCTTTGATTTTCAGCTTGTTTGTTGCTACCCATAAAAAGATATGAAAATCTATAGATATGAATATTTAGAATTATAAAAAAAATATCTTAGTTAAGGTATGTCCAACCTTGATGATCTAAAAATTAATAGAATCATTATTGTCTCCAATTTTTTAAATGAAAAGAATGATATGAGAGATTCATAAAGATGAAAAGACATGAATTATCATATAATTAAATTGATTTATGATATCCATAAAACAAAATTTTATTATATGAAAAAATAATATACATAAATTCTTATATTTTTTCAAAATCAAATGTTGCATCTAACGTAATGGTCTAAATTCAAATAAAAGCAAAGAAGATGGACTTGGAGGCGCAGTACTTCAACACTCATTATGTCATCGAAAAAGTGCCTCTAGACTCTCCTCCCCATAGTAATTGTTAAGGGTTTAAATGTGGGTTTGTTCCCATAGTAATTGTTAAGGGTCTAAATGTGGGTTTGCTCGGTTTTGTTTTAAAATCTACTTTATCTTTCCTCTACCTAGTCGATGCCCTTCCCATTTCCAAGTAAAAATTATGGTGACAACCCCGTAACAAGTTTCCACAGCTTTAGCCATCTCTCTGTACGGCACTTATAAATCACAAAACGCACAAAATGAAGAGAAAATTCAGATTAGAGAAACAATTTTTAAATTTAACCATCTCATCTTTGGTACTCTATTTTATTGCATATATTGTTTGTAAATTGAATGCTTATAGTTATGGGTTAGGTAAGAAACAAATGTCTATCATGTAATTTTTTATGGAGAGAAATGTGCCTTTCTTCCAAAGGTTAAGCAAACAAGGTCACACAACAACACACAATTTAAGAAAGAAACGATCTTCTTGTGAACTTTGTATTTACATAGCATATGATACAGAGAAGGACGCTCTGCATTTGGTGTTTCATTCTGTCTTATATGGGTTAATGAAAGAGGCCTATGAATAATTCCCATTCTTGCTGGAATTTATAATGTCTTTGACATTTTTACTCATTTAAAATGTTAAAATACAATTACTTTTAAAATATGACAGGTATGATTGTAGATTAAAAATATAAATTAAACTTGATGACTGTTATATATAAAATTGTAAAAAAAAATATTTTTAAATAAAAATTTATAAGAGAAAATATAAAATATAAGAATTAAGTTGTGGAGATCTTTCTCTTAAAAATTAGGGATTAATAAATAGAATACTGTTAATTTGCATTTTCAGAATTGAAATTGAAGAAAAAAAAATTAAATTGAACCTTGACTTGAATATTGGGTGTATTTATGAACTCTTTAAAATTAAAATTAAAAACCATATATATATATATATATATATATAAAAGACTCTTAAAGAGGTGGACTTTGTATTAAATCATTTTAATGAATAAAGATTAACTTATATAAATAAATTAGAAACAATTAATAAAATAGAAACAACTTTTAAACTAAGTAAACATAAAATAAGTTCTAAATTTATAATATTTATGCTACAATTTATTTTGATTTTTTATATTTTATTTTTTAATTTTTTTACAAATATAATTTAAAGATTTTTTAATCTAATTTTTAATAATAAATTATTGTTAAATTGTTAAATAATATTTTCCACTACATTTCTTAATTACTTTTAATTTTATTTATTTCTCTATTGTTTCATTTGATCACCCAAACTATTTTTGGAATGCAGATTTCAAGTGTATATATTTAATCATATTTCTTCAAATTATGATATATGGTATATAGATATAATTATTATTAGTGACTAATAAATCTTGAAATGTCATTTATTACACTTTTTTGTTGCTCTTATGTATCAATATGACTGAATTGTTACAAGAGAAAAATAGATTAAGTAATTACAAAACTTTGAAAATGATATACCTATAAACAAATCTTAAATATATATATTAAAGGAATCATGAATATTGCTTTGCCTCATAAATCATTCTTTAAATAAATTCAATTATAACTATTAGAAAAATTAAGCAATATAGCTGAATATCTTAAATTTTTTTAATCATATAATTAAAAATTAATAATATTTAGAGCAAATAAAATTAGTGGATCCATATTTTATTATTTCTACATTTTTTTCTTTCTTTATCTACATGAAAAGTCCATTCTAATTTTTTGATTTTCTTATAATTAACCAAACCAAAAAATATTATATAATATGGAAAACCTTTCAAATTAGAAATTTAAATGATAAATGCATAATAAATACAAATCCATTCGATTCCATTTCATATATATATTGTAAAACCTTTATTTATTATAAATTTATTAAATTTAAAAAATTTACATTATTTTAGTTTATGAATTAAAATAATTAATTTTTAAAATATTATTTTGATATGCACATTAACTTTTGAAGGCCAAATGATAGCTATATATTTTTCTAGACCATTGCCTTTTGTGTGTGATGTGCAATATTGAATGTCAAATTCCAACATATTAGCTAATATACTATTTATATTTTATATAAATATAGTTTTTGAATAGCCTTTTGACATTGGTTAAATTTGATGATCAATCAAAAAAGATAATAATATTTATCCGTTCAACATTACCTTTTAAAAATTTAAAAAAATCATCTTTAAAAAAAGAAATATCAAAAATAAATATATATTTACTATAATCATACATAAATATTATTATAATCCTTCATACATATACATGTATATATCTTATTTCATCTTATATAATCTTTAAACAAAGTTTATAACCATACATAAACATTTATTCTTTCATCATATATAATCTTTAAACAAATTTTATTCTATTTTAAAATGAAAAAGATTACATATATTTATAATATAAAATTTTTAATAAAAATAATAATTAAATATTACTAATTATATATATATACTTTCATCTTATATAACCTTTAAACAAATTTTATTTTATTTTAATATTAAAAAAATTAAATATATTTATAATATAAATTTTACAATAAAAATAATAATTAATTATTATTAAATATTATATATTTTTAATTTAAAATATTAATAAATTTTTAAAACATTATATACATCATAACTAAATATAAAACCTTAAAAATATTTCATTCCCATCAAATAAAAAGTGAAAGCTATGCCAACTAATAAAACTTATTTTGACACTTGCAGACTTTAAATTTAGTGCAATTTTAATATTTATATATCCAATAAGACTCAATGATGGTTTATCTTCACTGTACCTTGCATTTGTGCGAATTTAAATTGTGAATGCTTAGCCATTATTAAACATTTACAATGCAATCAAAATTGGCCTAGAAGTAATTATTAGGGCAAGCCTTAAAAAAGGCCCTTTCCAGTAGAGGATTAGACAAAACACTAGTGACATTCCACTCACGTCGCATTCGATGGAAGTACCGAATCAAATATGCATGCCGAAAGGATTTGCTTTCTCTTCCACTCAATTATCTATTTTTCACTGTTATTCACATTCAACACACCACTATCCTCATTGCGGGGAACCGCTGGCTCAAAAGTTTTCATATTTTCAACCTTATTCTGATCATTATGTAAATAAGAAATGGGAAGAATTTCAGAGTGACTTGAAGTGGAAAGCTTGGCGTCCTTCGCTTTCCCCCACAGAACACCATACAGCCCTGTTACTATCACCGCTCCACCCACCACACTGTATTTCATGGCATTGTATTAAATTACAAACTATCAATTTTATGCAGTTGAACTCACAAAAACCTTGGGCGCTTTAACACTCTGAAGAAATTAATCTTAAAACCAAAAAAATAGTTGATCAGAAGCAAACCTGCCCATGAAGATGCTCTGGTGAAGAACAATGGAGTCCATGATTGCTGAAATTATCATCGTCAATGGAATGAATGCTGTGGCAAAAACAGGTCCCTTTATCCTCATGCACAATCCTTGAATATAATATGCAATCCCTGAACCCACCACTCCCTGCATACATTACAGTTTTCTAATTAACACCTGGATGTCCTAAGTTCCTAGCTATTTATTATGGTCAGACCTAAAAATCGAAACTTACAGAGTAAACAGCAGTAAAAAGGTTCATGTCCGATCCAATTGCCCACGCAGATGGACTCCTTTCAACAGCCAACGTGATCGCAATTGACTGTAACGATCCCATTAAGCATATTAAGGTGGCCAGCGAAAGTTGTGCAGGGTACTTTTTAAGTAACGAAGCCTATACAAATTTACATCCATTAGATTACATTAAATTTGAATCAGAACAAGAGTGCATCTGTCATAGATACATCATACATATGCTAGAATTTCACTAGAGATTAAGATGTTTCTTACCTGAAGAACAAACAAACCGGCCCATGCAAGGGTTGCAATAATTAAACACAGGCAACCTTTAATCATATCACTGTTATTGCCATGAGAAGCAACAGCATGAGAGGAATGGTGGTGATTTGTGGACCAAGGCATGGGAATCAGAGAACCTTTGTACAACGTCATCACCATCGCCCCACCTACACAGACTAATGTCCCAACTATCTTTGCTTGACTACGTATCTCTCGAATCTTTACTCTCTCCATTCTGTATGACAATACAACAAATATATATTCATAAGTTTTTAGGTAACAACATATTATGTTGTTTTCTTTTCTTATTACCATTTCAAAAGTAACAACCTTATTACCCTTACAAGGTTGAGCAATGACGGCTACTTAGTCAATAATCTATTCATAAATGACATAAATTAGATAGTTAAATGTAAATACCTAATACATTCACATTGAATAATTTATGATTGTGAACACTCACCAACATGTGAGTGTTAAACGAATACACCCCTATTTATGTCTATCCAAATTGGAGGTCATGTAGTGGGCAGATAATTACCTGAAGATGAGAGCAATTACAAAAGTGGTAGCAGGGAGCAAGTTATTCATCGCACCCCCAAAAGTAGGAGAAGTATATTTCAACCCCAGGTAATAGAAATTCTGATCCAGTACAGGCCTGCACATATTCCATGCTCAATAAGAACTGTGGTGATTATCATAAAAACTATAAATGAATAAAGGAGACGATATAATGTAGACAAAGTGCGTACCCCATCAATCCTAATGCGAAAATCTGACAAAATATGCCGAAAGTGATTATGGGTCGGATCTTCCTGCAAAGCATTGCGACAAAGTTGATGACCTAATTACATAAAAGTAGCAGACAAAAAAAAGATGGGATATACTGCACTGTACAACCATGGCTATCGTTTAAACAAATAAGTACCTTTCAAGGAAGAAGGCAAAAGGAGCAAGGATAACCGTAGCGACGATATGCCTGTACACTACCAGAACATAGTGACTCATTCCACTGTTAAGAGAAATTTTTGTACTAATTGCCATGCCTGCATACCCAAACTGCAAGCATGTCATTGCTATGTAAGGCTTTGCTTTCTCAAACTTCTCCATTGCCATTGATTTAAGTTATTTACAGTAGATTAATTTTATGACTACTGCAATTTATGTTCATGTTTAGCAATAAACTTATATTTATAGACGCAGCTAGACCTGGACAAAACAGGGGGAAACATTAAAGTATTAGTATAAAATTACTGAATAAAAAAATCCCAACACCGCAGGTAACAGACGCCGATAGTATTTCTGGTGGCTTGTTTTAATCATGGCAGCCAAAAGCCAATCCGCATTTGCTACATGTTGGATTTGGTAACTGTTATTGCAGCTCTTGGACCTAATTAACCCACATGAAAATGAGAATTGTATAATAATTAAATGTACAGTGTGAAAGCAACACAAATATGCGCAAATGACTCGGTTAGCATTTGCAGTATAGTGAGAAACGACGTAAGTTATACAATATTTTTATGGATGCGGAGAATGGTGTGAGTATTGTATAAGATAATGACATCAGCAGCGATGCACGCCATGGAATTTTCTTCACTAGGTCTAGAAATTTCCGCTAGAATATCATTATCATTTCAAATACGCGGTGAGATCGACGACAATATCATATATATACGTCCTATTGCTAACCAGGAGAATCGTGCTACGGTTTTATAACTGGCCGTAATATCATCATTTGAATATTCTTACAGGATGAAATAATTTCATATTGTAAAATGGCACTCGTAATCAAAATTAATAAGAAGATAAGTTTTGTGATTATCCCCCAACAACCACTGCGTGGGGAGCACCGAAGAGATTTGACGGGCACTATAGCTTTCAACTTTGAGTATGAGTGGATTTTTGTTTGGTCAATTACAATTTCTCAAGTGTCATTTCCCCATCTTTCGTATCATTTTTTGAGATTTGAGGAGCACCTTTACCTATTTGAATATTGGGATGTTATAGCTTTCAAGTTGAGTACGAGTTGTTTTGATCAATTACAATTCGTAGAATATTATTTTTCTAAATAATTATTTTAAAAAGGTGTTTAATTTTTCAATGATGTAGAAATTTTTAATTAATAAAAAATAATTATTTTATCTATTGATGAAAATTTGCTATGTGAAAAAAAAGACATTCAATTTTAGTCATAATTTTTTTGAATTTATTATTATCTAAATTATCTTGCATGCATTTAAATATGCTTTGCTTTGTATTTAATAGGAAGCATGAGATTGAATGGGCTTTGTTGTTCAATTTACATCATTTATAAATTTAGTTGTGCATAGAAAATCTAGTCCTTCGACCTAAGCAACATCATTACACAATGTTTTAGACTTCATTGTGAATGACTTTAAACTAAAAATAAGTACATGTTATATTTTATATTAATATTTAAATAAAATATATTCTTTGAATTTGTATATATTGTTTATGAAGAAACTTATATAAATATAAAAAATAAATATGAATTTATGTTTGGAGAATAAATACAAGGGAGGCTTGTTCCACCCCATCTTTTTGGAATAATATGGAAAGAGAATAATTTTATATTTTTTTTAGAAGAAAAGAAATGTGGCCAAAATAAGAGTGATGATGCTATTAAAAAGAAGCACTCCCCATAAAAAAGTGTGAAAAAATATATTGTTTCAAACCTAAAAGGGATTATAATTCAAAACTGAAAATTAAATATTTCAAACAATAATTTCAAATAATTATAAGAAATCAAATAGATTATAATATAAGTGTGTATAACCATTTTATATATGCACTATTTGATTGAACAAGGTCATGTACAATTTTACCAATATACATATGTTTTTGTTTATAGGACATTCACATTAGAACTATTGTGTTTTTTCATTTTATTTTAGTTTACTTTAAAAATATAAATAATCATTATGTATTGTAAGTAATAAAGGAGTGGGCATGTGTATGTATTTAATATCAATCTTGATTAATATTTAACAGGACATGAATGTTATTGAATATATTTACTTTTTCTTAATTTATATCATTTACAATTTATAATGTATAAAATAAGACCTAGAGGGATTTGACATAGATGACATTATTATTATAATGTTCTATTTTTCCGTTGTAGATTATTACTAGTTGTCAATGGATACAAACAATCAAGATTTTATTAAGAATGAACATTTATTTTCTATCACTATATTTTTAAATTGAGATTATATATATATATATATATATATATATATATATATAGAAAAGAGCAAAGTCATATGAGTGGTGTAAAATAGATAAAGTTTTATTTATAAAATAATTATAAGGAAATTTTTTGGTATTTCAATATATATATAGGTATTTATATATATATATATATATATATATATATATATATATATATATATATATATATATATATATATATATATATATATATATATATAAATTATTGGATAGATATATTGGTTAAATTTGTTGTAAATAAATTAGATGTGTAAATTGACAACTAATGTGTATATATATTTTAAATAAATTTAAAAATAAAAGTTTGTATTATTTTTATTTTGTAGTTTCTCTTGTTCAATTATTATTTGTTAGTAATAATTTTTTTTTTTACTTTAATTATTGAAAATCATACACACATATATTTAAATAACATTATATGTTTGAGATATAAATATTTGTTTTTTTACAAAATACCCACATGAAAACTATTTTATTTTTTTAGTTAGTTTAGTTTTCTTTTTTTAATAAAGCAAAAAATAATTATATATTCACTACACCATATTTACTGTAAGTGATTTAGACGGCATTATTATTTGTATAATTTCTTTCTTAATGATTGGGTTGGTTTAGATGTAAAGACTTTGTAATTTTGAGATTTTTTTTGTTTATTTAGACCAATTTATTATTTTTCAAATTATTAATTTTTAATAATTTATTAAATAAATATTGAATAAAATTTTTACTTTTCATTTGATTTTGTAAGATAAATTTGTAAAATCAATGTGAGTTGAGAGATTTTAGATTAACTAATTTATAATTTTGTATAAAAGAGAGTTTCATTATCTTCACCAAAAATTAAATCTCTCTAAACATATATAAAATATTTCATTCTAATTTTATTTAAGTGAAATAAAAATATTAAAAAATTAAAAAAATATAAATTAATAATAAATATATTATTATAATTTTAACTTAAAAAATATAATATAAAATATAAATATATGGAAAAAAAACACACTTAAAAAAGTATCAAAATTCATCTTCAATGGTGACATTCATGATTATTTGAAAGTGCAACTATAGTCCTCTTTTTTTTTTGTGTTTTTTAAATAATTTTATTTATAAATTTTGATGTTTAATAATAAAATAGAAAGATTAATTTTTTTTTTTTAAATTATCTATTTTTTTATTATTGATATTTTGAATCACTTTTAATCTATGTTATTTTTTAATGATGTATTATAATTTATTTAAAAGATACTGAGAACTAAAATCATACACAAATTTTCAAAAAGTCCAAATCTTTTTATATTATGGATTGAAACTCTCAGATCTTTAAAATAATAAATAAATTATAAATATAAATTTAAAAGGAGATTAATTATATATATATAAAGGTAATAAAATATGAAACAATGCATAATTATAATGTTAAAATTTAATTTAATTTAAAAAATATTTTTTATATATAATTTAATAATATTTATCAAATATGATACATAATATATTTTAATAAATTAGTTGTGTTTATTAAACATTAATAACATATGTATAATTAATAATAATATTATTTAATTAATATTAGATTTATAATACAATATATATTAAAAAGATAAAAATAATATATTTATGCATATAACAATAGAGAAGGTAATATACAACTAAAGCTATGATGATTGTTGTAAAAAAAAAATTATGGATTAAGTTATATATAGACAATGTATGTGCCAAAATTTATAATCTATAAGGACTGTCTAATACTTAAATTTGACTTTTAGGTTTTATTTCTCTAGTTTTTTTATTTACTTCATAGTGTTTATAACTTGCAATGGGAATGTCATGTACTTACAATGGTTGTTATTTCTAACTTATAGTGTTAAGGACATTAATTTATATTTTTTTGACTTATTCTCATTGGAGCACTATTAATATATCAAGTAACCAAGATAATAAAATAATGTCAAAAGTAATAAATTACATAAAGGAAAGAGCCTTAAAATGTGTGAAAAATTGGTCCATAATAAAATTTTAAATATATGTAATTGATAGTTCTTAAAAAATTTAAATGGCCTACAACACTATTATATTTATAAGTGACATTGAATTCAAATTTTACAATATTGATATATGTGCTAAATTTCAACAAATAAAATCAAAAAGAGCAAAAGGATTAAATTGAGTCCTCCAAAAAATGGAGAGAGACAAAGAGGTTGTCTTGACTATATAGTATGGTCTAGACATTTATTTAATGACTGTACAACTTTATCTAGATTGTGAGATCTTAGGTTTAAATTATTTGGATAGGGATTATATCAAGGAGATTGATATATAGATTCAAGATTTATAACTCAAAAAAGTACTAATGTCATTCAAATTAAATGAAATTAACCAAACATATAGAGACAAAAATTCTAAACTATTATATTATTTTTTGAAATAAAAGTCACGTGACTATTTTATAATACTTTATTTTCTCCATCATTGAAGTGCATGCTTAGCCACAAAAGAGGTGGTGTAGGCATACACTAAATTTAGAATATAAAATATTGTTAACCTAGGTACGTGAGATTGAAAATGAAAAATCATAGAATTAAAAAAACTAATTCCCTACTTAAACATGGGTGAATATAAAATAATAATTTATAGATATTAAAATTAACTAAAATAAGACACATCCTTTGACTTTAATATGCAATATAAATCTCATGAGTTGAAATGCATAACAAGGTAAAATGGATTCGTAGTCTTATAAGTCATTTCATGATAGGACTCCACACCTTAGTGTATGAATCAACGAGGCATTAGGTATCTTGAAATTAAAGTTGGAATCATGAATTCATTTAGCACTCAAGCTTCAATACTATAATCTATATAAATATTAGATATACTAAAACATGAAATTGATAAGTATAAAAACGTAGAATATGTTTTCTTCCATCAAAATATAAATAGAGTGCATAAAAAATATAATTAAAATGTGTAAAATAATGATAATAAAATTATATATAAAATAATATAAGAGCAAAAACACATATGAAACCATCATGTAAAGTTATATATATACTTATACTTCTTTTAAATTAAGTGACATAATATTTTAAATTTTGTATCTCAATATATAAAGTGTAAATAAGACTAGAAAGATACCTTATTCTTACTTTTTACTATTTTTAAAAAAAGAAAAAAGAAAGAACATATAATGGTAGGATTCAAAGAGTTTTTGGCACACCAACTTGAATATTTGAGAGATGTTGTATCGAGGTATTAATTCATTAATGAATTTTTAATTTTTTAAAAGATTGTTTATATATATATATATATATATATATATATATATATATATATATATATATATATATATATATATATATATATATATATAAAAGACTAATTTTATCCAACTCTACGATCATAACAAGGTCTATTTAATCATCATTAGTTATATTATTATTTTTTTATTTTTTGATCTTATAATTAAATAATTTAATTTGAAAGCATAGATTGTTAACAAAAACATTGGTTTTACCTTATTTTAATGTGATACAAAATATTGTATATATGTATGAGCTTTATCATAAAATTTTATTGAAATTAATTTAGAAACATAAATTTGTAGAGGAATATTAATTTAACCTAAATATAATTGATTTTAGTTATATAACACATTTTTTTATAAAAAAATATTCGATCATAATTAATTATAATATTATTTTTTATTTTTTAATGTTATAATAAAAAAAACTTATTGTAAGAAGATATATTTAAAAAAAAACATTGATCTTAATTTAATATGATACAAAACATTATACATGTACATAAAATTTATTATAAATTTTGTTGAAGATATTTTAAAAACATGGATTTGAAGAGAGATATTAGTTAAACATGGATGTGATTAGTCTTCCTTATATAACACGCCTTCCTATAAATGTGATTTGATTGACCTTTTCTCATCGCTTTGGATGAGAGGTAGAAGAATAATACTCTTGCATTTTGGTTATTGATAAAGGGAGATGGCTATCACTCTACAAGATGTAGACACGTCCTTATAATTTTAATAAAGGGATATCAACATTTTAACTTGATTTATGTACCTTTCTTTCATGGTAGTATGTCTTCTAATTTTATGAACATGAGGTGTGGGACTTTCTCATTTGAATTATTCGCAAGTCTAGGAATCTTCCGTGGTTATATTTTAGTCCAATAATTGTAATTATTAATTTTTAAAAGTTAGTTTGAAATTTTTTTAAATATATATTTGAAAAATAATAATAAAAGATAAGATTTATTTTTTAAATAAAGTTGAGGTGTCAAATTAAATATTAATTAATATGAAAAGTTATAAATAGTTTTTTTCATTTGTTCGTAAGTGTAATTTATAATAACAATCATGATGAAGAGTGAATGTTTTTTATTTGATAGGGGAGGTGTCAAATTTGAGCACTAATTAATATGAAAGATTGTGAATAGTTTTTTTCCATTTGTTCATTAGTGTAATTTATAATAACAATTAAAATGAAGAGTGGATTATTTTATTTGATAAAATAAAAGACTAGGTTTTAAAATTTCTCAGAGCCTTATACAATAGATAAAAAGATAGTAATTAAATTCACATACAACACCTCTTTCAGCAGTCCAAAGAATATAACACCGAACCACTAAACAACACACTGCCTAAATACCAACAAACATAGAAAAATAGGTAACAAAATAACAGCAAACAGTCAATGGAAATCCTCCTATTTTCTTTTAACTGTACATGAGAAGAAAGTATATATAAGATTTAAGATGAAGAGTGATTTGACTATTATATAAGAATTTTTTCTTTTTTAAGAAAAAGTGATCCAAAAATCTTAATATCTTGAACATATTGTGATTTTTTTTTCTTATTACTTTAAAAAAGACATTCAAAAGAATGTGATATCATGTATATTTCACCTTATATTTTTTTAATTTAATGATATATATAACTTATAATTTATTTATTTTTTAAAATTATATCCATAATATGATTAAATAATTATAAATAAATATATTTATAAAAATACTAATTTTAAAATTAAAAAATATTAATAATTATTCAATTCATATTCAATAATAATTTATAAGAATCAATCAAAACTTCACATATAAACTACACAGAAATTGAAATACCAATATTATATCAATTCAAAGCCTATTTTTCTCTTTAATTAATCTCCTAACATTCACTTATTTCCAGAAACCTTCCAAATAACTCCAAAATATATTCAAAATTCAAGTAAAAGGCAACTCACGATAAAGAAGAACGAGCGTGCTGATACAGTAAAAGGCAACTTACAATCAAGGATTCAGGAACATGCAGTTACAATACTTCCTCTTTATGGTCGATTATATAAAAAGTACGCCCAGCACTGCACTCCACTCACCTTACATTTGATGGACATCGAATAATTGAGGCATGTGGATGGGATTCGATTCAGCCTCCACTTTCAAGCCACCCCATTATGTATCTCAACCCGTCACTCATCGATTCTGCCACTACTTTTTCTCACCGTTCTGGACTGGATGGCTGCCTTTCACAGCAATATCTGTGTTGCCTGCAGGCATGCCGAAGTTCCCATATTTTCAAGCTTGGTCTTGTCATAAGTAGTTGGAAGCATTTCAGAATTAGTGCAAGTGGAGAGCTTTCCGTCCGCGTTGCCCCATAGAGCGCCATACAAGCCTATTACTATCACCACCCCTCCGACCACACTGCATTTTAATGCATTGCATCGAGAATAGGCCTTAAAGGAATACCTTGTTTATGGATATTGGGCAGCGTCGATCCCAGGGGTCACCTCTTTATTGGGAATTAACTTCTTTCTATTAATATTGAAGAAGATTATTTTATAACTTTCATAAAGAATATGAAAAACAGGGTTATAGTCAAGGCCCCTCTAACTACCACTTGAAAAGGTGGTCTTCCATTTCAAAGTCATTATTTTTGTGTTTTAAAAAAACAGTTACATTCTCCTTATTAGCTTTTAAAATCACAATGTTTTTTTTACTATTCAAAGTCTCAAAATCCCTTCATTTTTATTTATTTATTTATTATTATTTTATTTTTTGGGGGTATTCTTAGATGGAGGTTTGGCATGATTGAGCATAATTAGCATGTACAAACTTCGTATGTGTTGGTGTAGCACCTCTTAGCCCCATCATAGCCAACGATTTTGAAAAGTCATTAATGTTGAGATTCTTATTATCTATCGTCTATCAAATCAGTGTTGGTGTTAAGCCACACTCAGATCGAAGATGGACTGGTCCAAGAGGGACCAGTAGCTCAGTGGTAAAGCACTCCAGCTGCGATGGATGGTCCTAGGTTCGAGTCCTAGCTGGTCCATGTCTCAACATGGTATCAGAGTCAGGGTCAGGCTAGGAGCCCCAAGCACACAAGAGGTGTGGCTTAAGGGGGGGTGTTGGTGTTAAGCCACACTCGGACCGAAGATGGATTGGCCCAAGAGGGGCCAGTAGCTCAGTGGTAGAGCACTCCAGTAGCATATGGATGGTCCTTATTAGCTTTTAAAATCACAATGTTTTTTTTACTATTCAAAGTCTCAAAATCCCTTCATTTTTATTTATTTATTTATTTATTATTATTATTATTTTTTGGGGGTATTCTTAGATGGAGGTTTGGCATGGTTGAGCATAATTAGCATGTACAAACTTCGTATGTGTTGGTGTAGCACCTCTTAGCCCCATCATAGCCAACGATTTTGAAAAGTCATTAATGTTGAGATTCTTATTATCTATCGTCTATCAAATCAGTGTTGGTGTTAAGCCACACTCAGACCGAAGATGGACTGGTCCAAGAGGGACCAGTAGCTCAGTGGTAAAGCACTCCAGCTGCGATGGATGGTCCTAGGTTCAAGTCCTAGCTGGTCCATGTCTCAACATGGTATCAGATTTAGGTTCAGGCTAGGAGCCCCAAGCACACAAGAGGTGTGGCTTAAGGGGGGGTGTTGGTGTTAAGCCACACTAGGACCGAAGATGGACTGGCCCAAGAGGGGCCAGTAGCTCAGTGGTAGAGCACTCCAGCAGCATATGGATGGTCCTAGGTTCGAGTCCTAGTTGGTCCATGAACCAACATGGTATCAGAGCCAGGTTCAGGCTAGGAGCCCCAAGCACACAAGAGGTGTGGCTTAAGGGAGGGTGTTGGTGTTAAGCCACACTCGGACCGAAGATGGACTGGTCCAAGAGGGACCAGTAGCTCAGTGGTAGAGCACTCCAGCAGCATATGGAAGGTCCTAGGTTTGAGTCCTAGCTGGTCCATGTCTCAACAATCAGAATGTCTAAATGGGCACTGTAAAAATTAGCATATGCAATAGGATCCATGTGGAATTGCAAGCCATGCATAGAGTTTTATGATTTCACATTTTATTTAATGATTTGAATTTTGAAATGATAATTTGGGGCAGTATGATTATGCATGGTGAGCGATGGGCATCCCATGAACCCATACCAAGTGCCAAGATAAGACCCTGTGAACCCATGCATTCGAACCCATTTTGTATTGGAGGTGAGGTGGAAGTGGAGCCATTTCACATTTGATCTATGGTGGAGCCCTGGTGTAAGGAGGAAGATATAGCTTGAGCCCAATCAGAAGTAGAAAGCATTGCATTTGCAGGTAGAGAATATCCTAGGCTAGTATTCTTCACGATTTTCATAGATAACAGTTCAATGAACTATACAGATCTACATAATGTGGCTTCCCCATTCTGAACAACATTCTCTTAGCCCATTCCTAGAGTGTATAAAACTCATCATGTTTTATTTGACATAGAAATGTGAATGTTTAAAGAGACATAATAAAATATAAATGTTTTAAAATTGACAATTCTATGTTTTATTATGTGCCCTTATATCTAACAAAAGATTGTGAATGTTTAATTGGAATTTATATACTTTATTTATACCAAATTTAGAGGCATGTGAATTGTTTGATAAAATGCCTCAATGACTGTATACATTATTTATGTTATGATCGTGGAGAAGCTCTTTGTATTATTTACTATATGTGACCCAAATATTTAAAAAATAATTTGAATTAGTAAAATGTTATGGAATTAAGTTATTATTGACCTCCTAACTCTCACATGTCCCTAATGGGAAATTCACATCTAGGAGCTAATTAATTACACACAGCCCAAATAAGTTAAAAAAAAATCAGATTGTACTATTTATCTATGTTATGAATAGGTGATTTGATTTATTCAACATTAGAAGATAAGAGTGATGACAAGGAATAATCATTTTTTTTAAAGAAGCTTTTCCTTTCCATGATAGTGGTTATGGTAGAGAAGGATATAAATTGTAGTAAAAGAGGTGGACATCATACAAATTGTGGCAAAGGAGGTGCTTATGAAGTGCAAAGTACTTATAACCCAATACAAGGTACATGGTTTCACTTCTTTGCAATGAAATTACTAAAGAGAGATCATTCACATAGAAAATGAATAACTTTGAAGGCCAAGATCATTAAAATAGGAAGAATCCTAAAAGAGGATAGAGGCAAGGTTCAACAGAGACATAATCTATTAACAGAATTTGGTTATGGTGTTGTTATGTAGCATCGTATCATATGATAATAACATAAATGAAAGTTACAATGTGGTTATAAAGACATGTTTTTAGTTATATGAAGTTATCTCTCCCATTACATACATTGTGCAGGTTGAACTCTTAGTTGCATCAGATACACTATATACACTATTTATGTTACCATCATTCCTAGTCCTCACTTTGATTTCTTCTCTGTTGTATATTCAACCATAGAAAAAATATGAAGCAACAATCAAAGACACTACTAAATTACTAATATAGTTAGTTATTAGTATAAAACTCCCTCTTTAAATCATGAAATTATAATTGGGAAGATACACTTATAGAAGTGAAAATACCATCTTTCACTTGTTCATTTCTAGTTTCACCAATCTTATCCAACTACCTAAGAGTAGAGACTAGTGCATTGGCCTCGATAGTTCAATTATTTTATTGTCCATATTTTGAGTCGAGGTTACATTAAATCAATACAAGGACTATAGGTTTGAAAATTTTGGGTGTTTATTTTACCTAACATGGCTCTAATAAATTGAAAAATCCCTCGTCTCTACTAAATATTTAGTCAATTTTTAAAAATGGCTCTCTAGCTCCTTAAAGGATTACATGGATATTAAACCATTGCTTACAAAACAAGAGATTTCCAAAATAATTTATGATAGGTCACGAATGGTATAATAAATGGTGCCCATACATTGTGAAATTATGGAGAGTATTATGACACTCAAAGTCCTTCTTCACATCAAAATCCTAAAAAAAAAAAACTAAAATATTATAGTAAAAACATCTATAGCTTAACTATGTATTCACCATGCTTAGAATTTATGACTCAATATAATCCACTTTCAAAATTACCTCTATGTATTACATGACCACTCTAGATGGTAAAATGAAAATTATTTTGACCTTTCCATTATAAATTGGAGTTCATAAAATTCATCTACTACATAGTATAATACATGAGAATTAGGGGTCCATGGAAAATAACTCATAGGGAGCTGAGAAAAAGGGAGAAGAAATCAGTGTGAAGACACCAAGAAATTAATTTGTAATGATTATGTGTGTTGATTAACAGTGTTTTATTGCTTTTTGAGCTTTGTATCCTATACTAATGTATGAAGATCAGTCACCATTGTAGGTCCTAAGAATTTATTATTTTTTAGAATGTGTTGTATTTTACATCTATATTCAAGTATCATTTTATGTATATACATTAGGATTGATTAGTTTTCCATCTAATCACAATGGATAAAAATTCATTTTCTTTATGTGAGTCTTTCATGGTTTCTCTTTTTTACCTAGTAATTTTTTTTATTATTTTGGAAAGTTTTCAATGATGTAATATTTGATTGAGAGACCAAATACTAAATGTTTCCTATTGCATAAAATAATATACACTATTATTACTAACCAACAAAGTTTTATTCTTATATTTGGAACACATTGATCCATGCAAATAATAATCTATATCCTTAAAGATCCATAGCATATATGATAAAATCTATGACTTTTAGATTTAACTTTATTTTTTTGATGAGGGATATTTTACTTAGGCCTTTCCAATAGAAATATGCATATATTAATATGTATTGTCTACAAAACTTCAAGAGCTAAGAGCATACACCATTAAATTTGAAACATATATTTATTCTTAAACTAACCAAGATTATTAAATCACTTCCCAATGCACCTTCTTTGATGAGAAATTCTAATCTCTTTTCCATTTATTTTTTCATGTGATATCCCCATAATTTACATTTTTATTCAGTCCATTGCAAGTCCAACACAAACCATCCCTAGATTTTATCTATATTATATTGTATGGATACTTTTTTTAATAAATATTTAGACCCTTTTTGGCATTTTAGAGTTCAATGCCACCCATGGAACCTTCCTTAGATAAAATATTTATAATAAATAATTTTTTTTCAATAAAAATTTTAGTATTTTTATTCTTTTTCCTATTACAATACTTCATGATGAAAAAATCCATTGGAAGAATTATGATTCCCCATGTTGGGTTTGTTTTAAGTGATCTAACTCTAGATTAGATATTACAACATATGTTTTAACAAAGCGTAACAATAAATGTATGTGGTGTTGGGTTTTAAGAAAGGTCAACCTATAACAAGTATGAATTACATATATTTTATTTAGATGTGTATGGTCATAATTTTTTTCTTTTTTTTTTTTTGCTTATACAACTCATATACCAAAGTTTTGGAGAATGCATCAATAGTGATATTTGATTTTTTTAGTTTGTAGGTTCTTTCTCAAATACTAAGCATATTAGCTGTTATTTTAAGTTCTTGTTCCTCAAATACTAAGCATATTACATGTGAACAAATTATAACATCTAAATCTACAAACCTTGCCCTAATGATCATTTAAAACTATATTAAAACACTTTTCCTTGTCATTTAAACACTTTGATAAAGGTTATCAAATCCTTTTTTCCTCACCATTTAAACACTTATATGACCTTGTCAGTACTTTGAGATCTTGAAATTACTCAAAGAACTACAAACTTATTTGATCCTTTTGTCACCTTTAGCATGAAGCATGATCATGATTTTTTAGCCTATTAGGCACCCAAGGAACCTGAGGGAGTTCCTCCACTCCCTTTCATCTCCAATGGAAGTGAATTTTTGGTTAAATTATATTTATTTCTTTTAAAATTCTATATTTTTTCCTTCATTGTTTTTACTCAATTATTTAATAAGAATAATTTTTCCTCTAGATAGATATTAAACTTTGGATAGTGACTCTCTTTCCAATTTCAGATTTTCATTTTGGACTTGATTCATCTCCTCTTGCAACTCCAATACCCTTTTAAGAAGGGTTCCTTTCCTTATAAATAGTATTGACAATTTTGTAGGTGGTAGTCCCTCCATTATTAAAAAATTTAACATTTTTTCTTAGCATAGTGTTCAAATACCTTAAGAGTAAATAAAAGGCATATCTCTATCTAGTCCTTGTTCGAAAATGTTCACCTAAATATTTCATGTTTGGATTATATTTTCTAGATCTAATGCACATGTGGACTACTCATAAACATGTGTATATGAACATTTCAAGTAAGCTCCCATTGGTTTTACATATTTAAAAGTGTGGAGGGTATGTCCATGCTTGGTTTTTGTTGATTTTGGTATGAATTCAGATGTGAATAACCTTGCACTCAAAAAAGTTCACAAATTGCAAGATTCTAGTCAAGAAAATTTGGGAACAAAATAAATTGGGGTAAAGTATAGAATAGTTGTACCATTACTTTAAAAAATGAGGAAATAAACTATTAGTTCTTACTGACCTTGGAGAAATGTTAGATCATGTATCCCAAAAGCATGTTTCTTCCCAATGTCTCAAATTCATGTTTATACGTATATGCATAAATATCCCAAATACATCTTTAGGGTTGGTCAATCCCTCTTGAATAAACTTTCCAGCTCAAATGTGAAAATTAAATCTTAAAAAGCATGATCTCCTGTATTCTTATAGTGATCAACTATCCCATTTTTATGAAGTTGTGGTGTTGAAAAATATTCACTATGAGCGAAGTTGTAGTGTGGATTGTGTATATAGCCATTTCAAAAATAGAAAAGAAGGGATTCCACTTTGAATAACAAAGATTGAAATAAATATATATACCTACACCTTTAATTTTTTTTTCCTTCCCTTTGGCACACCATTTTAGTGTGTTGGCAACCAATACTTTGAAATTTTTGCATAGTTCATAGATAACATTCAATGTTGTAAACCATAATCCAAACTATCTCGTATGTAAACTGTTGTATGTTGGAAATAAATACTTTTAATGTTGAATGTTCTTTATTTGTGAGGGGTGATCAACAAGGAAATAATTTCCTCCAATAAATTTATGTTGAGGTAGATTAGATTATATGTAATTTTATCTATTGCCATTGATGGTGAATTTTTTAGTTTGATTCTTGTTTATTGATAAAAATTAGTTGTTATAGTGATTATTTTAAGATAACAAAAATAGCAGAGAATACTCATTATGTTCATGCCCTAAGTTTAGATGTTCCTATCAAATTGTCAAAAATCCTAAGAGGGTTTCAAATGATGCATCCATAAGTGGGGGTGAGATTCCCAGTGGGTCAGGATAGTCATTATGTGGACACTAATATACCATAGTGGAATGTTGGTGGGCATTTGATTATTTTCTAAATATAGATACAAACAAGGGGACATCACAAGTATAATTTTAATGATGTTATGGCCATGCCAAATTGAGTATTCATTTTGCATTTATATAATACTAAATATTTGATAACTTTACATCCACATTACATTTTGATATGTTATGTTTAATATTGAAGTAGGAAGAGGCAGAGTGGAGCCAAGGTGAAAATGTTGTTAATCACCCACAGAATGATTTTGTTTCCTAAGATGTACAAAAACCATTGGTTGTATTTCATCTTTGTTTGTTCCTAATGTTCATAGATGCTTCTTTTTTAATTCTTATAATAGCCAATAATAGGCCACTTTTGACACACCTTGTGATTTTATATGTGGTTGTTTTATATTTTAGCTTAAGGGGGTGAAGTAAAGCCATGATGATGAGGGTTATAATGATCCATATAATGACTTTATCCACATAAATGTGTGAATTGGTTGTACTTATTCTTATTTCCTTCAGAGCCAAGGTGACAAGGTTGCTAATCACCCATAGAATGATTTTGTTTCCTAAGATGTACAAAAACCATTGGTTGTATTTCATATTTATTTGTTCCTAATGTTCATAGATGCTTCTTTTTTAATTCTTATAATAGCCAATAATAGGCCACTTTTGACACACCTTGTGATTTTATATGTGGTTGTTTTGTATTTTAGCTTGAGGGGGTGAAGTAAAGCCATGATGACGAGGGTTATAATGACCCATCTAATGACTTTATCCACATAAATGTGTGAATTGGTTGTACTTATTCTTATTTCTTTCATCATACTCATACATGTTTTTTGTTCCATAAATATTTAAATTGGTGTGTATATGTTGACCATTGC